>PVKU01000792.1:115858-396015 GCA_004027475.1 Anoura caudifer | reverse complement strand
GTGAAAAGGAACGGAAATGTTTATTAATGTTATACAGAGTCAAAGTAGCAACCTAATGTCTCCATTAATATATCAAAGTCCTTTAGGATACCCAGACACCCACAGTGCTTCCTATCTCCCTCTGCCCTAAGTCAGGGTACCGTACTTGCAAGGAAGAGAAGCACACGTCTGGGATCCAGGCTCTTGACACCGTCAGCTGTGTCGTCGTCCAGGCAGGATCTCTGGTTAATCTGAAGCCATGTGGCACCTTCTCATGGCCCATTGGCAAGAGTTCTTTCACCCTTCTTCCAGGCAGTCTCTCTTGCTCCCAGGCCACACAGCCAAAGAGAGCACCCCAAAGCCGCGTGGTCCTTCTTCTACCAAAGCTGTGGGGAAGGGGTCCCCACTGTGGCAAAGCCTCGTGGCTCTCCCTCTTCACCAAAGCTGCAGGGGTCTGCACTCTGGTGAAACCACGTGGAATCTCTCCCTCTGGCAAAGCTGCGAGAGGGTCTCCACTCGGGCAAAACCTAGTGGCAATTCTCTGCTAAAGCCACATGGTGATTTTCCCTCATGGAGCTGCGGGTCCTGCTCTCTGGTGAAACCGCATGGATCTCTCTCGTGAAACCCATCTCCCCCCAAATGGCTGCCACGCCTGGGTTTAAGTCCCCACTCCAATCCTCCTCTGCAGCCCTATTTCCGACTCCTCCTACAATCGGTTACACCTGCCAGCATTCCTGTATGTTTCCAAGGTTATTGGGATGCCATCATGAGTCTGGGCAGGTGTGTCCCATTTTCTGGAGCCAATCTTCTCCAAGCTCCCACACAGGTGCTTTAACTTAGGGTTCAATGGCCCTGCTCCATTTGTCCCTTCCCCCAACTCATACCTGTGGGGAAAGGGGTGAGGACATCTTATATGTCTGTCTAATATTTCCTGGACACCCTGAGTTCTGGGCCCCATTCCAATTCCCTTTTTGGGGCCCCCCTCTTGGCTGCACCCTGTTACAAAACCAGAAAAGTCAGAGGCGTGCTGCCTGTCACTACCAGAACCTGTAAGTAGAGACAAGGATCAGTCTTTGTGGACGCTTAATCATTTTAACACCTCTCTTCACACGACCTTTTTATCAGGCCAAGGAAAGTTGGAAAGGGAATGGGGGGGGGGGTGGATTTTCCTTGTACTTCTTTATCTGTTGATCCACAACTCAGATACCATCTCCATTGCTTGCAGACCCTTGGGGCACAAAGGTTGAATTGCTTATTGTTGCATTCCAGTTCCTGAAATAACACCTTTCCACCTGCATTAATCACTGAAGCCCATTAAGTATGGCTAAAATCTTGAGTTCCCCTATAAAAAGAAAATTTATTAAAAAAAAGTTTCTTGCTTCACTTGCCTTCATACTCCAGGCAGAGAAGAAGTGAAAAATCCTTAAATTCTTAAAGTCAAACCTTGATGTGTGGGTGTGTTAAAAAAATCCATTACTGCTGAGAAATCTTTGGGAGGACAGATGCTATGTTACCCTCAGAGTTATTTATGTCTGTTTAATTATTACCTTCATAATGGGCCAGGAATCACCTCTCTGTTGGTTCAGAGGCTATATAATGAGGAGTGCTTGGGTGCTTTACTAAGACGGGGCCATTCATTTAGTGACTGCACTATTTGTCAGCTTGATTTGAGGACACCAAACGATCGATAATGTATGTTCCAGAATTAAAGGGATTTTTTTTCATTACAGCTTCCAAGAGATATAATCTTTTCTTTTCTTTTGTTCTTATTTTGAGGGCATATTTATTAAACAGCTGGGCAGTGTGAACTAAGGAAGGACCTAGGATAGAAGCAGTAGGGAGTAAACTTAGGCAGGGCTGCTTTGGCTCTGTAGAAACCTTACAGGAAAGAAGTGAGCCAAGGCAGGGCTGCTGCTGGCTCACTGGGGAGTCAGATAAGACAGACCGTGGGGACAGGTTCAGGGGAGTAGCCTGGGACAGCTGTTGCTGCCCATTGCTCCCCTGGTTGCAAGTCTCTTGGGGTCCCTTAGAGTTTAGGAGATGTGTGCCTGTGGGGGAAGGGAAGGGTGCAGGCATGCTCCCTGGAGGGAAAGTGCTGAAACACACTTTCTAAACTGAAAATAGCTACGAAAGCTTTCTAAAGTGTCATTAAGAAGTTTCAGACAACTGCATAATTTTAACTACTGTTTATATGAAGTAGTCACAAACCAAAGCCCAAAGATGACTTTATGAGACTAATATGTGTTCAGTAATATGAAGTACAAAACATTAATGTTGTAAAATTTACATTTTAAAAGTACATTCTAAAAAGATAAATTAAGCTGTGGCTGAGTAGCTAAGTTGGTTGGAGCATTGTCCCCATATGCCAAGGTTATGGGTTCATTTCCAGGTCAGGGTACATACAAGAAAGAATCAACCAATGAATGCATAAATAAATGGTACAACAAATGAATGTTTCTCCCCCTAAAATAAAAAAACAAAAAACAATTAAAAGATAAATTAAGATGTAATAATTTGTGAGTTATTGCATGGATATTTAAATACTTTTTATAACACGTCAGTTCATTGTGTTAATACAGGGGGTTGGTAAAAGTAGGTTCACAGTTGTGAGTTTGTGAAACAGAGTTTATTCTTGTACTGCTATTTTATTTGATTAATTATTGTATTTTCCACTTGAACAACTATAAACTTAGTTTTGACCACCCCATATATGAGTTGAATGTATGCAGTTCAACAAATACTAGGGAACCTGGTATGATGGGCTGTGCTTCCAAGACTGACAAAGAATAAGAACGTGCCTTTTGGCCTTCTAGAAAGATTCGGAGTAACAGAAGTGATGGAGAGCTATGAAAATGTTTAGCACAAAAGGAGGCAAAGGGTAAGACTGTTTTATTTCTACAGTACCAGAAGGAAAGAGATTAAGGTGAAACTCCCTTTAAGTACTTTCTAAAGATTTCCTCTAGTAAGTGGTTGAGACAATCCTGAAGTTTGAGTTTAATTTCTCCCCAGGGGACGAGACACTGGGGGCGGGGGGGGGGGGGCAGCACCTTTATAACAAACATATGGTGTTTGAAGTGATTAATACTAGAAAAGTTTTCATAAAGCAATCTGAAATAGATAGGAACAACTTTAATGCTTCATCAGAGAACTTCATAAAGTATAATATGGTAAGAAAAATTCAAGTTCCAAATAGTTAATACTGCCAATCATACCCAGTAGAATACCAGTTTCCTCAAACAAGAGAAGTCCCTAGCGGTTACTGTCCTCTTTTCCTTAGATCAGCCAAGATTCCACTGGAGAGACGTTCAATCAGGGTTTGTGGAGTGAGGCTCAGGTATTGGTATTTTGTAAAAGTTCTCCAAATAATTTTAATATGCAGTGGGGTTTGCAAACTACCAGGCTAAACTGCACTTGGGCAGTTTTGGTCTTCCTGATAACTGACTTCTCTTTTCTAGTTCGGCTTCCACTTTACTAATCACTTACTACTGTAGCAGGCACACGGTGCCAAGCATTCTTTTCTACATTATCTCATCTAATTTTCAAAACTACCTCTGAGGTTGGCGCTGTTTCTAAGTACCTTACCCAGTTACTGCCCCATTTCAGAGCCCAGGAAAATACCCACCGCACAACGCTGCTTCTCTTCTGTAGTTCATTCCCGACACGGATCTGTTGGGAACACCAATTTCTCAGCAGCTAGAAATAAACGTTACCTGAAAAGAGCAACTGAGATCAAGCGGCAAAATGACACAAGAAGACATATGGCAGCCACCAAAAGGCAAAAGGGGCCTGGCTGGGTTGACTCGGCGACGCGAGATCTCGTATTCCCCAGTCCAAAAATCCCCGGCCCCCAAAACTTTAACCATCTTTGGCCAATTTCAGGGCTAGAATAACCTTTAAATACAAGGAGGGGAGAGCCAGTCTGGGTATTTCCCTCAAATCCGTAGCTGAGTTTAGGGGTTCAATCATCACTGGAAATGGGGGAAAGCCGTTTGGAGCCTTCACTACCAGCCCACCCGACTCAAAGAGCTGGAAGCAAAAGCCCGGGCTGTCAATTCACCTCCCCAGGGTCCCGGGCGGGAGCTCCGGTCCCTGCAGCAAACCGCCAGAGATAGGACGCGTTTCCCGACGCGCTCAACCCGCTCCCAAGGGAGGGAGAGTGCAGGGGGGGCCGAATGCACAATCAGCCCAGCAGATCCCGAGGCAGGCCGGCGAGTCTAGTCCGGTGTCGCTCCCTGAAGCAAGGGCTCAGTGAGTTGTCTGGGGAGAGGGGCTGGCCGGATCCCAGGGCACCGGTCCCCGTTTATCCGAGGATGTGGAGGAGGGCAGCGCAGCTCAGGCTCGCACAACCGGCGGCCCGCGCTCCTTTCCACCCGGCGCGGCGGACCCTCGAGTTCCCTATTGGGAGGATCCGGCTCAGCCCGCGCGCCCAGCCTGCGCCCGGTTGCCATGTCAACCCCACGCGCCCGGCGGAGCCCTCGGGTGCGGCGGGACTCCTCCACTGCCGGAAGTGACGATTTCACCTGCCGAGCGGGGCGGGGTGAGGCTGCGGTGCAGAGGTGCGGCAGCTGGCAGCCAGTCGGGAGCGCGCCGGGCGCCGGGAGACTCGGACTCCGGGCGAGAGCCCCCCACCTGCAGTCGCCGCCCCGGGCCGGGCCGCCACCATGGCGCTTCTGCTGCGCTTCCTGCTCCTGTGCGGGGCCGCCGGTGAGTGGAGGCGATGCGGTCCCTAGTGTCCCCATTGCCCGGCCAGCCCCGCGGTGCTGGCTGCCAGCGGCCACCCCCCGGGCGCTGGCTGCCTGCAGCTACCCGGGAACAATGCGGCGTGGGGGAGGGGGCGGGCGCGATTTGGGGTCGCTGCAGCAGTGGTGGCCGGGCGGGCGGATTTGCAGGGGTGATTGTGCCCAGCTGGGTGCGAGGGCCGAGAAGGTGGAGGGGCTCGGAAGGTGGAGGAAGCCATACGGGGGCGTGGGGTGTTTCGGGTGGGGAACGTCCGCAGAGCGGGGGGCTGAGCCCTGGGATGAGGGGCGCAGTGGAGGGGCTCCTGGGGCGCGGGAGGCTGGGCGCGGCGTGCCGGGTTTGCGCCTGCGGTTGCTCCAGCTCCATTCTTCGCCGCCAGTTCGGGCTTTGCTTTATTTGCTCTTGCCTTGCCCCTGTTAGCAGCGGTGCCGTGTCCCTGCAGGGTTACCCGATTTCAAAAGCCTTGAGCGGCGAGTTTTCAGGTGTCGAGCAGTCCAAGAGGGGAGACTGAATTACAAACGCCATGATTAAATGGACACTAAGCCCGAGATCGTCCGAGCTACCTCTAGGAAAGAGGCGCGG
Source organism: Anoura caudifer (assembly GCA_004027475.1). Taxonomy (NCBI): domain Eukaryota; kingdom Metazoa; phylum Chordata; class Mammalia; order Chiroptera; family Phyllostomidae; genus Anoura; species Anoura caudifer. The sequence goes on along the minus strand of PVKU01000792.1, from coordinate 390,717 downwards.
AGTGAACGACACCTGAACGTTCTCGGTCTGGCCGGAGAGGCGAGCCTCTAACTGGGCGCTAACTCGAAGAAACAGACGCTGGAAAATCAAAAGCAGGTTGTTGTAAAACTGCGGTGTTGATTTGCGCAGTCCGGGGCAAAGTGCGAGGGGGAGATCGGTAACCCCGATGAGGTCATTCATTTTGGAGATAAGACGGGATGACTAGTGTATGGCAATTTCTAAAGGAATAGCCAAGTAGTACATTTTTCAACTGTGCCTTTATCAGGAGGGAAAAGGAGGCATTTAAAAAAATCTGGGGATCATTAGGAAACATAATCATTTCGTATTTTAAAAAATCGGATCCATTTCCTTGTCAGTTTTTTAAACAACTGATGTTGTTTATCAAAATAAGAATTTGTCTCATTTTATAACCAAATGGTTCATTTAAAAAAAAAATCCATAAGTGGGACCCTAGGAGGCACACTGTAGCCTCCGGAAGGATAATTTTTTTAAGTGCTCTAAAGCAGGGTCAGGCGGCCCTTTCAGTTGGGGTGGCTCTCTACTTCCTGTTGAAATGGTAATTTCCTTGCTGGGTGCCACAGCTGCGAGCCTCACTCGTGGGGTCGACGTTCTATTACCAAGTCTAATCATCCATCTGGGTCTGTAGCACTCCCTTCACCTTTTTGGTACATGTCATTTAGACTTGGCCAAAATTTCTAAATCAATCTTCTGGAGAAGATGAAGGGTCAGCAACCAGCTTACACGGCACATTTCCATTTCTGTTTTGTTAAGGACTAAACTGAAATTGAAACAGAGAACACGAAATTTGTGTCCTCTATGGAAAGAAGTGTTTTAGGCTGCATCTAACCTGCAGAAGTGGAAGAACATAAACCATGACGAGGAAGTTTTTCCTGGGAATATTGGGATAACGGTGTGCTCTTTTCTGGATGCCTCACTTTGGTAGGCGCAGTCTCAACTAAGGATCTCCTGATACTTACAGAGTTATGCTGCTCACAAAGTGTAGAATAGGGTGCGGTGAGCATCTCATTGCAGGTCTACTGTCTTTAGCTGAACAAGACAACTATTTTTGATTTTCCAGCTTAGTAGACAACTCGAAACTTATGTGATTGATGTATGGTTTTGACTATTTTTTCTTGTCGCTCCTTGCCCTTTGAGAAATCTATTACTGTGAACTCAAGTTGAGTGGTGGCATGACCCTACAATTGGCAGAACAAGGTGGGGGCTTCCGTAATTTAAAAATCACAGTGCTAGCGGCAGTAGAGCTTCCTTTAGAGCTATCTCTGTATGGGTCGTAAAGAGTTTTTGGAATACTGCTGTTGCTGGTAGAACTCCTTTTGATGCATTTTAATTGCCAGCCTAGTAGTAAGTCATACTGCAGTGCTGGTAAGGGTAGTGGCAGTAGCACTAGAGCACTAGCTGTGGTAGTGAAAGTAAAGCCTTGACTGAGCAGTTATTCAATACCAGGCATTGTTCTAGGGGGTTGTGCATATACTCAGTCTACCTAGCAACCCTAGAGGGTATGTATTATGATGATCCCTGTTGTACAAGAGGGGAAACCGAGGCACAGCGTGGTTCTATAACTTGCCAAGATCACAGATGTCTTCCTTAGTCCTTGCTCTTATAACTATGCTCTTCTGCCTCTAAAGCAACCACTGTCTTTACTCTTCGATTACCTCTAATCCACATCTTAAATTTCTATTACTGGTTATGAGTCATTTATTTGGCTTGGCTGTGTGCCACATACAAAAGTTTTTATTATTAGCCTTTTAAATCCTTTATCTTTGTTGGAACCACAGGGATCCAGGGCTTAGACTGGCGCTGTGGACTAATGTGGCTCATGTACTGGTGGTGGTGGTGGTGGTGGTGGCGGCAGTGGCAGCAGCTGGGATCCTATTAAAGTTTGGGGTGTTGCTATTTTTTCACACTGTCAACATGAGTGGAACTAAAAATGTACTGGCCACTTGTTAAGCCATTTGACGGCAGCAGGCCTCTGCCTTCTCTGTGTGCCTCAGTTGCGTTATGTGTCAAAAATGAGGATCCTCCTATCTCAGAGTTGTTGAGGAGCAAAGTAAAGTGTTTATCTTTCTGCTCATTGCAGTAGGTCGGAGGACAGGGGCGTTACCTGTGTTGTTTGTTGTTATAGTCCCAGTCAGTGTTAGCTTGTGGCACATGGCAGATAGCTAAGTGTTCAGCAAATGTTGCTGACTGAAAGTTTTCAGCCACTTTGCCACTAGGTCCATGTGTCTGATATAGCTCTTGTCAGTTCCCTTTCTCTCGGGCCTCCTCGTAGGGATCATTTCACTGGACTTGCCTCACTGGGTTGTCAGTCTGAAAAAGTTAAGTACCTGCTTTATCTCCAGCCTCATTGTTCTGTTCCACGCCCTCCCCACCCCTGCTTCAGTTGCCAAAAGTAATGATAACATGTGCCGGATCCATTTGTTCTTAGGAGCTCCTTGACACCTACTGCGGTCCTTTCCCACCCTGTTAACCTGTGTTACGCTGCCTTCTTCAACATTAGGACCTTTCAGTGTCAGCCTTCCCCATGATTTGGCTCCTAGTCCTCCTCTCAGTCTCTCTCTTAAAACCGGGCGACCTTACCTGTTCATTACTCTACCCTCCAAGTCATTGCTAGTGACTTAAAAAGACTGCAGCTCAGCCTATCTTTCCTTTGAGTCATGGGCCTTTATTTCCAACTGCTTAACATTCAACTTCTAGCCGAGTGCACTTCAGTACCTCAGGCTCATCAGTTAATTAATATATTAAATGATCCAATCCTTCACATATCTATGGCCTCCTATTTACTGTGCTTGCACTAGGGGCTCTTACATTAGTATAGGACTGCTAGGTGCAGGTGTGGTGGGACATTCCCAGCAGAAGGTGCAGCTCTTGAAAGTCACAGGGATATGAAAGGGCACAATGTCCCTTGAGAGTCGAGAGATTCAGTGCATACAAGTATAAGGCATCTAGCCAGCACTTCTCAAACATTTGATGCACGCTGGAGTCATTCCTAGAAGAAAATGTGGGGTGGGGCCTGAGATTTGACATTTTAACAAGTTCCTTATATATCACTGCTGACCACACTTTGGGTGGGCAGAGATCTAGAGGCTGTTCCAAGAGCTTATAAGGGGATGAGAAATGATAGACATCTGTCAAGTTTAAGTGCCTCTCCCTCCTCCCCCGCGGTGGCACCAAGAAGTGAGGTTACACCCTGATACCATTGTCTTGAATGACACAAAACTCCAGAGCAGTTCTGGAGGCAGGCAGAAGTGATGGATCTAATGCAGGTCTCCATCTGCGATGATCTGGACATGAACAGTTTCTGTTGAAACATAGCAGACTGGTGTTGGGCTTCCTCTTTGGTCTGGAAAGTTGTTCTGAGGAAGATGCAGTAGAACCTGATAGCTGACTGGTTGAAGGAGTGGCAAGAAAAAGTTGGAGAGAAGCCGTGTGATTTTTGGCTCGAGTGAATGGCGGTATCTCTAACCTGCAGGGTATGAAGCAAAGGGGAACAAGTTTTAGGGAGGTGACAATGAGCTTAAGTTTAAACAGGTTGTATTTGAGGTGCCTGAGGGGAATGAAGGTGGAAATATCCAGTAAAGGAGATTTAGAGAAAGGACTGCATCCAGGAGAAAGGCACGATCTGTGATAGAGAATTGAGAGTCACTGGTGACAGGGAGCATCTGGGTAAGGTTAACCAGGACAAGCCGGAAGGACTGGGAGGGAAGAGGAAATGTGACCCTGGGGAACAGCCACATCTAGCAAGTACACAGAAGAAGGTGAGCAACGGAGGAGAACCGGAGGGCGAGGGGATCTCAGACAACTGACCCGGAAATGAGGCCAGTGGGTCTTCTCATTAGGAGACTGTTAAGAAAAATCAGGACATTCGTTACTTCCATAGGGAGAACAGTTTTGGAGGCAGTGAGAGTGAAGCTGGGTTGTGATAGATTTAGGAGGGGGCCTCGGGTAAGTGGAGAGTGAGAAATGCACTGTACACGCACTTGCAGTTGTCTTGACAACGATGCCTCGCGCATGCGGACGTAACTCCAGGGGACAGAAGCAGACCCAGGGGAGAATGTAGGAGCCAGCAGGCAGGGACTCGTTTAACTCCCAGGCTCCCCGGCCTAGAACCTTGTTCCTCATTTCCCTCTGTGGGCCCAGTTTCCTCCTTTACCCAAATGTTGGGGTTTCTCACTTTATGGTTTCAGCTGCCACTTAAGTCCTTAACAGCCTCCAGTCTGTTTCTAGACTGTTTCCCAAGCTTTACCCATAGTTTCCAACCACCCACTTTGGCCACCTCAGTTTAGACTTCAGACAGGCACCTCTAGTTAAACCTGTCTACATACCACTGTTGCCTCTCACGTTAAATGGCATTTCATCTGCCAAAACGCCCAGGCAGAAATCTGGGCATCTTCCTTGTCTCTTCCTCTCCTTCCACCTGTTTACAGTCAGTCAGTTTTGAAGTCACTTATATCTCTGCAGCCACTATTCCAGGTTATACCAGTATCTCTTCGGATGGTTGAAATAGCTTCATCGTCAGCCTCCTGCTGCAAGAGCCCTTCCCGATACTGGAGCATGTTGTGACGCATATCAAGTATGCCTTTATTGAGATGGTTTTCCTCCGCCAGGCTGTACATTTTGTGAGGTCAGGGGTTGTGTGTTTATTCTTCATTGCATTCCCAGTATATGGCACAGTGCATGTTAATGAATAGATAGGGAAAGGTGAACTAGGCAGTTCATGTTTGTGGGCTTGAGAAAAAGACCTAGAGGGGAAAGAGCATTTGAAGATCAAGAATAGGTACGTCGTGGAAGAGGTGAGCAGGGCTGGCCTCAGTGTCCTGCACAGTCAGCTTTGTCACGTGCCGTGCGTTCAGCAGTGGAGAGAATTTATACGGCTCCAGTTTCATTTTAATCTCTGGTGTGCAGCCTGTCGTCCCCGCCCCACCCCTGTTTCCACCTTTCCTCTATCACGCACAGATCATTATTGAGTGTAGTTAAATAAAGGCGAGAATTGAAGCTCAATTTTTTGATTTGGTTCATTTGGTGGCCAGCAAGTAATAGACGTGAACTTTAAAATAGTTATTAAAGTAACCCAGAACGTAAATAAAATTTATCTAATTTAAATGAGCTTATAGCTCTATTTTACTCTTTCGCCTATCTTGTATTGTTTAAGAAAACAAATCTAATATTCCAGAATAATTGTTAGATTGGTATTGGAATGAGGTTTGGTTTCTGTTAATGAGTGTGGTGCTAAGTGGAGGTGAAAAGCAGTAAACTTTTCTAGCTCTGGTTCCCTGCCTTATTCGCTACTTGGTTTATTCAGTTGGGCTGAAAGTACACATGGCGGAGTAGGTGGGGGCGGGGGGGGGGGTGGAGGTGCCGCCTTGCCGTGGTGAAGTGATCCATACAGGAAGCCCATGCAGAATTCCTGCTTTGCTTTTTTTCTATTGGGGCTCAGTTAGTGGTATTCTTTATAATTTGTACAATTTGTTGAATCCATTTCTATCTCCATGTAAAATAAATGGGGAGGTTGGAAATATTTCTACATTCAGTGGCAAATTGTGACTTAAAGACATACTTTATCTCTTTAGTGGTCTCCCTCGGGCCTTTTCTGAGGCTGTTCTTCCCTCACCTCATTGACTTACCCATTCTGGTTTCTAACAGTTAGCTACCGTATTTTCAGACTGTAAGATACACTTTCCTTCCACCCCCCCCCAAATTTGGGAGAGATAATGGTTATTAATGCTGCTGTTGAGTTTTGTTTACATTTACATTGGTGAAATCTTATGTTATTTATGTTATTAAATATTTTACCACATTTTTTGCTTCAAATTTTTTTCCCTATTTCCCTCCTCTAAAAGCTAGGTGCGTCTTACAGTCCGAAAAATACGGTAGTTAGAGTTTAAGCCTTAAAGGCCTTAACCTGACTCAGCAGTATTTGCAGTGTATTTCAATGGTTAGGGTGCTTTTGGAAGAAAAGACTATTGCAACCTGTGACAAATGGCAGGAGATAGTAAGTGTATTTTTAGGGCGGGTGTGAGAACAGTGACATGGTTTAGCTTGTCCTTCGGTAGCTGCTGAGAAAAAGGTTAACAGTCAAATAAACGTGTGTACGTACTGAGACAATGCAACTGTCTTTGGAAACTGTTAAATTACTTTCATTCTTTTGAAGATACTGTATCAGTTGGAATGGGAATGACTATTTTCATTTACTTCCAAGAGCTAAAAGTGTGTATAGGATTTGTGAAGAAACCATATAACTAATTGTTCCTTTTGCACCTTCCTATAAGTTAGATCAGAGATTTTCAACTGTGTGCTACAATAATTTTCAAAACATGCAATACCTATTTATTTAGTCATGGCCACTGACCTCTTCTAACTTAGATTTTCAAATTAAAAAAAAAAAAAAAGACAACAGGCAACACAACAGTAGCCATCTGGTGTAAATAAGTTATACCTCTTTTTTAGTCATGTTAACAAAAAATATTTTTTTATGTACTGCAGAATTTTAGTAATTAGTTTATGTGTGCCAGGAGGTGAAAAAGGTTGAAAATCACAGGTAGATGTATGTTCTTTGTGAGTTTTATACGTTTGTCCAAAGGAAAGATGAGGTGCTCTCAAGGAATCTCAAGGCACATTCAGATACAGTGAACCGAGTGTGTTCAGCCACATCTTTGTTAAATCATTACAGTGACTCTACCTGACCCGCCTTGGTCTCTCTGACTCCCCAATGAGGAGTGCTTTGAACTCCTGAATACCAGACAGTTCCCCTGGGTGTTTTCTCTAATAGACCAGACAAAAACTTTCGAGTGTTTTGTTTTGGGTAGTTCTACAGCAAGAATTGAGAAGACCTGTTAACCTACTTGGTAGTACAGTGTGAAATCGGATACTTCTGGAATGAACTGGTACCTCTGGGCTAGAAAAGTGATCTTACCTTCTTTTTTTTAAGACAATTTCACACGCATCTCATTTGAATGCACTCTCCTGACAATGTTGGGGTAGGAATTACACTTCCTATTAATCATTTTTATTAAAATTTTTTTCTTTCCTGCCTTAAGCAGATTTGCAGATGCTATGTGAGTGGTGGGGTTCGGATACAATTGGATTCTCAGGCTTCTCCTCAACCCCAACAGGTATACCTGGTAGGAATATTGAGGCCAGAGGTAGGAGACATTCTAGATTTTCAAGAAATTTTGTTTAACCCAAAATAAACAATTTCCATATGTGATCAAAGTAAACATTAATAAGAGTAATTTTTATACTAAGTCTTAGAGTTCTGGTCAATATTTGACCTACAGCACATCTCAGTTGCACTAGCCACATTTCAAGTGCTCAGTAGACATATGTGGCTAGCACCTACTCTGTTGGTCAGCGTGGGTGGAGAACTTGGAGTGTTAGCTCCAGTTACCTTCCAGCATAACCGGTATCAGAACATCCAACTAACTAAAAGAAAGCATGGGTGTGGTGTGCTGTCAGAATAGCTTTGTCAGATGGGGCATGCCTGCAGAAATGCTCTGCTGAGATTTTAACTCAAAAGCGATTATTTGTATTACACGTGGTTCCTGTTGGCAACGAGCTAAATAAAGTCTCTTTTTTCTTACTTAGTTTCTTGTAATTATCAGAGCATTTGTAACTTATACACAAAATTATGTCAGCTGTCCTTATTCACTAGTTATATGCATTTACATTTTAGGTGTAAAACAAAAAATGTATGCACAGAAATCACATTTTTAACTTGCCTGTGGGTGAATAAATTAATTTATGGAAAGAATAGGGATGGAGTGGCCTGTGGTGATGGTTGCTAGGGAAATTTAAATTTACTTTGGGATATTAGAAAAGAATTAATGCAAAAAAAAAAAAAGAGGAATTAATGCCAACATTGAGACAATCGAGTTAGACATGCTTATAACAGGGATTTTTTTTATTGTAATTAACCCTTTCTTTATTAACTTTGGGATTTTCCATAAAGACATAACATTATTTACTCATTTTGCTATTATATCTATTTTCTGTGATCTCATCTTCACCTAAGTTTTTTTCTTTTTTTTGCACCAAGTACTCAGTCACTCACTATTCCTGTCTCATGCTAATTAAAGGAAGAGAGCCTGAGCTTTTCATGAGCAAGAAAGAAAAAGCAGATTTCTTAAAATGGAACGATATGGAGTATTCTTTGAAGGTGGTGAAAATATTCCCCATGGCAACAGATCCGTTTTACCCATAATGCGTGGTACCCTATTTGCATTTGTTTTGCCCGAGAATTTTGAAAATAGCAGCATCTGTGTATTAGAGAACATCGGGAAGGTAATATACTAACAGATTGAAAAAAGGCTCAGACATAATTTTGATCAGAATTGGAATTTTAATGCTTTCCTCAGATGAGTGAGGGGAGTAGGAAAGGGGTGGACCCCAGTCTAATACAACAAATACTTAAAATCTCTCCACATGTTCACATTCTTAACTTCTCTTGACTGGCTTTCAATTATAATTTATATTTTCCCTGGCCCTGATTTACAAATTATATATTAAATATTTCTTATAGAGTACCTCAATCTCTGTGGATGAAGTTTGCAGGTGAATGCATAGTGTATACATATGGACAAGGTGTTGAAATAAGTCCTTTGGGAGACCTGAGGCAGACATCATTGCAATACTGTCAGCAAGCTTTAATCTGGAGGAAGGAGTCAGCAGAACAGGGTGGGGGTCAGATTGGTGCCCGTGAAAATGGGTTCTTGTGGTGTCATGAGAAATGATTTCAAAGGGCACATGCATAGCGGAAGTTGAAGCATAGTGGTAAGATTTATTGGAATGAAGGGAAATGATATAACCTCAGGGATGTAGAGGGTGTGCAGGCTCTAGCAGCAACTGCCCTGAGATTCCTGATCATCCTCAATGTATTCGCTTGTTTTCCAGAACTAGTGAGCTGTCTTTCCAAGTACCCAATGTACTTTCTGGTTCCCCGCCCCCAGGCTTGTGTTGGGCCCTCCCCTCAACCAGTCCCTCTCCTAGACCTCGTGGGTTTCAGGCCCTCATCCACTTGGATCCTTTTCCTAGGCCAGGCCCTGCCCCTTTATGTCACCGTTTTGGCTCCTACTGCCCTGCCTCAAGGTAGAAGGACCTCCTCTGCACCATCTTGATTTCTACTGTGCATGTGCCCAGCGGAGAAATTCCACCCCACCCCCAGGAACCCCAGTACTGGCCAGCAGCTCTGGGGAGCTATTTCCTGTCTGCTTTGGGGACTGAGTCCTGAGGGTGGAGAATGTGGTGGCCTCCTGGGGAGCCTGGCAATGCGTCAGCTTCCTAGCGAAGCAGGCTTAATGTCCAGTTCAGCTCCCTAGTAGATTAGGCTTAGTATCTGATTCAGCTCCCTAGTTTATGTGGCTTAAAAAATGTCTGATTCCCTTTGCTTTCTTCCTTTGTTAATAACTAGCTAACTGCCAACACTAACAAGCTCAGATGTGCTATGCAGTGTAAAAAACACGGTTTTCTGACTGTTGTCTTGGGGCCCCTCAGGCTTCTGCTGACCGTTTCCCCCTCTGTCTTGTGTACCGACGCTTCTGCCCTTAAGTCTCCTGCTTATACCAGAATTCTGGTTTCTTCTCCACATTGACCAAGAAATGCCTTGCCACTGTGAGGGAGGAGGAAACTTTCCTCTCTCCTCAAGGTTCTTTAGGCTGGTCTCACAGTTATATCCACCTGAGACAGATTAACAAGACAAAACCAAATTTAATAGATATGTATGCATGGAAGCCCCACATGTAAGAGAGGCAGAGACCCTGTATACATGAGAGTCTCAGGGACAGAGAGTTAAAATGATGTAAAGATGACATAAGGTACCTTGTGGCTTCGGACGTTCTCTACACTTCTTATTTTAGAAAAAAACTTCTTTTCCTTGACCACACATCACAGTTCACTAATCTTCTCCTGTCCTTGACGGCCTCAAAAGTTCCTCAAAAACAGTAATTAGTCACTTCTGTCTTTACTCATAAACCTCACCTCTGTAGTCAAATATGTCCCCTACAGGTTAGGCCTAGGTGGCCCATGATGTTCTGGTTGCCAAACCTAGTAGAAACATTTTAGTACCATTTATTTACACAACAGATTTTGAGTTCTTCCTATGTGGAGCAAGTGTGAGAGAGAAAAGATTAAAAGGTACTTTCCCAATACTACAGGAGGAGTGACAGGCTTATAAAATGACAGTGAATTGTCCTACTAAACACTGTTTATTGAAAGGATCACACCAGGTTAGGCTGGAACTATTCTAATGCTTTATGTGCATTTTTAAAAATTTAATCCCTACAATGAAGGAGGCATTATGACTATTAATTCCCACTGTAAAGAAAACCTCAGCACTTAAAAAGGCTAGAAACTTCGCCAGTGGCCAAGCAGTTAGCCCCATTGGAAATTGAACCCAGATCTGACTTTGGAGTCCACGCTATTTACGGGCAGAACGGCATCCATAATTCAGCATGTCACTGTTTCAGAAATGTCTGCTCTTGTGAGGTGAGTTCACTCGGAGAACTGCTGCCGCTCGCTGCCTTTGAGGTGTGGGCGGAGGGGATGGGAGGGGAAGGCTTCTTGTTGGTTGATTTATTAATGGTCTGACTTCAGGACATATTTAGATGTGCAATAGATAATTCAATTCCACACCCTTAATTTATGTTTGAGCCCTAGAGAAGCAACGTGTCCAAAATGACCAAGCCTTTCTTGTGCAAAACTTGACAATGGATTCCTAGTCTGGTATTTATTTTGGTATTACAAAAAAGTTCACCCAAACTCCTGAACCATGTGCTACCTAAGGTGTTGTCTCCTTAGACATTTAGTAAAGGAGATTAGTATAAATTCCAAACCCACACATCCACCATGGTGATTGGAATGGGATCTGAGAACATACTGTGTTTAGTAGTGATTTTTAAAAAAGATTATACTTACTTATTTTTAGAGAGAGGGAAATGCAGGGAAAAACAGAAGATGAGAAACATCGATGTGAGAGAGAACCATCTATCTGGTTTCCTCTTGTATGCGCCCAACTCCTAACTGAACCGCACCCTGGCCATGTGCCCTGACTGGGAATCGAACCAGTGACCTTTTGCTTTGTGGGGTGATGCCCAACCGACCCATATCAGTCAGGGCTATAGTGATTTTTAAAATGAAATCTCCATGTCCCTGGGTCTTCACTGCCAGACTGCTACTTACAGGATGATTGTGGCTTGGGAGCCTGGCCACCTGCATTTCTATCATGCTCTGCTTAGTAGCTTGAATGCCTTTCAGTGTCGCTGTTCCTTCGTTTTATAATAGGGATAATACTAGTACCTCCCTCAGAATTGTTCTGAGAATTGAAAGAATTGATGTGTTTGAAGCATTTTGAAAAATGCCTGGCACATAATAAGTACTCAGTCACTACTAGTTACTATTTGTTGTTTAAGGTGGTGGTTTCCAGCTCAGTTTATTTCCTGGGTGCCTGCTTTTTGATTTCTTTTTGTAGGTAGAGAGCTGGGAATTTATATTTTTAAAAAATTCATAGAAAATCAAGTAAGTATATCAATGTAATTTCTCATTGCTATTAATTTATTTCTACATATGTATTAACATACTGTACTGAGTAGCACACACTGAAGCTAACTCCTAACAGCAAGGGCCTACCACATTTTGCTGTGTATAATGTGCACTTTTTGCCCAAGTTTTTGAGGGAAAAATAAGGATGCGCATTATACATGGGTATAATGATTACATGCAATGGGTACATTAATGAGTATAATAATCCCATGCATAATGTGAACGAAAACATGGGTATCCGTTATACATGGCCAAAAATGGTAACTTATACCTTCCTTAAGTGTGTTTTCTTTAATACCCCAAGAATATTAAAGTCCATTTGGAGTAGTTAACTAGTATTAACATATTTAAAGTATCTTACTTTTTGCTTTCTAGAGACACTCACTACTTAGGTGACTTTTAAATATTGCTCATCTCAAGAGTACTTCCTGGTGAGAATGAAGTTAATGCAGGTTGGAGTTAATATCTGGTGAAGAAAGGAAGGAAATGATCCCAATAAACTGGTGGTTGCATTTCTGAACAGGGTTTGAAATATCCCAGTGATTTGCTTACTAACACTGACATCTGCAATATTTTTCAAACATACAACAAAATTATGCTAGTCCCAATTAATAAACTTACTAGTTTCTGATTTGCCCATGTTATTTCTTAACATTGCTCTAGTGGATCATTTTTTACCATTGTATTTTTGTTTTTGTTTGTATGTCAACATTTATTTTTGCATAATATAAATATAATATACAAACTAGTATTTTATTCTAAAGAATACAGAATATGTACAAAATTTATAAACTGAAATTAATGCATTTCAAACACAAAAATCTGGAAACATGTTACAAACAAAAAATGTAAGTCTAGAAAATGTTATCCATACATCATTTTAATATTAACAGTTAAAACTATTTGAATTAATCATGAAAATAGGTCACTGCCCTTGAGGAAGACCTCAAAGTTATAAAAAAAAAAGGTAGGGTTATTCAAATAGGAGATAGAGAAAAAATATATACTATTTTGTTTATTCGATATTCTAACGGATCTTATTTTTTCCTTTTTATTGGATTTATTGGGGTGACACTGGATGACAAAATTACACAGGCTTCAGGTGCACAATTCCACAACACATCATCTGTACACTGTATTGTGTGTTACCACACAAGTCAAGTCTTCATCCATCACCATTTATTTCACTATCCTCCTTTACCTCCCCTACTCCCTTCCCCCCGCAATCACCACACCTTAGTTGTCCGTGTCCATGAATATTTTCCTTTTTGCTCAGTCCCACCACCCCATCCCAGACCCCAACTCCCTCTCCAACAGCTGTCAGCCTACCCTCTGTCTGAGTCTCTGTTTTGCTTGTTAATTCATTTTGGTCATGAGATTCCACATATGAGTGAGATCATATGGTACTTGTCTTTCTCCACCTTATTTCACTTAGCATAATGCTCTCCAGGTCCAACCATGCTGTTGCAAAGGGTAAGATTTCCTTTTTATGGCTGAGTAGTGTTCCACTGTTTAAATAGAATACTACTTTTTTATCCACTCATCTACTGATGGACATTTGGGCTGCTTCCAAGTCTTGGCTACTATAAATAACACTGTAAGAAACATAGGGATGTGTATATTTTTTCAAGTTAGTGTTTCAGGTTTCTTCAGATAAATTCCCAGAAGTGGAATTGCTGCATTATAAGGCAGTGCCATTTTTAATTTTTTGAGGTAACCCCGTACTGCTTTCCACAGTGGCTGCACCAGTCTGCATCCCCATCAGCAGTACATGAATTTTCCATTTCTCCACATCCTCACCAACACTTGTTTGTTGATTTATTGATGATGGCCATTTGCAGGTGTGAAGTGATACCTCATTGTGGTTTTAATTTGCATTTATCTGATTAGTGACATGTGCATCTTTTCGTATGCCTATTGGCCCTCTATATATTCTCTTTGGAGAAGTGTCTGTTCAGGTTCTTTGTCCAATTTTTAGTTCAATTGTTTGTTTTTTTGGTGTTGAGCTTTATAAGTTCCTTATAAATTTTGGATATTAATCCCTTATCAGATGTATCGGTAAATATTTTCTTCCATCCAGTAGGATGTCTTTTCATTCTGTTGATGGTTTCCTTTGCTGTGCAAACACTCTTTAGTTTGATGTAGTCCCATTTGTTTGTTTTTTGTTTGCTTGTTTTCCTTATCCAAGGAGATATATCAAAAAATATTATTATGAGAAATGTATGAGATTTTACTGCCTATGTTTTCTTCTAGGATTTTTATGGTTTCAAGTTTTACTTTTAAGGCTTCAATGAACTTTAGTTTATTTATTTTTTTTTTTTGAGATTTCATTTATTTTTAAGAGAGAGGGGAAGGGAGGGAGAAAGTGAGGGAAACATCAATATGTGGTTGGCTCTTGCACACCCCCTACTGGGGGCCTGGCCCGCAACCCAGCCATGTGCCCTGAGTGGGAGTCAAACTGGCCACCCTTCAGTTCTCAGGCTGGCACTCAACCCACTGAGCCGCAGCAGCCAGGTTTTAAGTTCATTCTTGTGTATGGTGTGACAAGGTGGTCTAGTTTTTCTCTCCCCCCCTTAACACATATCTGTCCAATTTTCCCAAGACCATTTATTTAAATAGACTGTCTTACCCCATTGTATGTTTTTGCCTCCTTTGTCACATATTGATTATAAAACCATGAGGTTATTTCTGGGATTTTTATTTTGTTCCATTGATCTACATGTCTGTTTTTATGCCAGTACTTTTACTGTTGTGTTTTTATGTAAGTTTCCTATATTCTATGATCTGAACTCAACAATCCGAATGAATGTGTCCTATTTAAAATAGTAAATCCTTAATGACATTCTTTGACTTTTCTCAAAATTCTCAATATCAAATCAATTTTTTTTATCACAACTGACATTAAGGTCATAATATATAACTTTCCAAGAAACCAAAGAAATATACAGGACTTTAGGTCTTAAATTGTTATTTTTATTTCTGATTTTTCTTTTCTTTCTTTTGGTTAACATCTTTGGAATGACTCCAGATGTCTTGAGAAACCACACTTCAGTTCGTAATAGTTTTCTGCTTCATGTTGATCTAGAGATAGCTGAAAGACAGGCAACTTCTTCATCCATAGTTCGTGAGTTCAGAATATTCACACGTGAACATTTTTCGTAATGTCATATTTCTCTCATGTTAGCATAATCGTACATAAAATTGCAATCATATTAGTTACCAGATTTGCTAACATTTCCTGTAATATGGATATTAAAATAATAAAGAATCCTCTGTTCTCATTAGCACATGACGGGCTTACTCACCTCCTTCTGAGCCGTATCTCCTGTCTGGGCTTCATCGTTCCACCTCCGTGCTTCCCTGGACACAAGGTCTTCCCCTGGCGCCCCTCTCTGTCCTGTCCCCACAAGGCCTGTAGTCATTTCTCTCCCATCACTACTCTTTCAAGAGCTCCTTCACCTTCCCTCTGCTCTGGTGCCCGCCCTCCCTCTGCTTGCAGTTTAGCGGTTAACCACAGGTCAGAAGAGCTTACTAAACAAGGCTTGGGGACCTCCCCTCCGGAGATAAAGCCCTGTGAATCTTTTGAGTGATCCTCTGTGCCTCAGGGCAGGGGCATGTAAACAGCTATCTACAAAAGAGCCTTGTGTAATGGGGGGGAAGCAGTTACCACTGACTGCCTTCGAGGACTAGGGAAGCTCTTGGAGAGCAGGTGATAGGAAGGAGTCCTCAGATAATGGCTGGAGGTGATCTCACAGGGAGGAAGTGGACATTTCAGACTGGAAAGTATGCACAAGCACAAGTGCTCCGCAAACAGGGACTTTGCCTCTTTCCCCTGAGCGCTTTCTCTGATTGCTTTGATTTCCTTGGATGATTGGCCCCAGGCCTCCAGAACACTACAGCTCCACCTTTAAGCGGTAACAGTCTTACTTTATTTTCACCTGCTTTTAGCCACATTACAACTTAATTTTTCTCCACTGTTTTCAAGTGGATCATCTTTCATCTCTGGAATATTCTCTTTCCCGTCTTTGATATGAAGGTACTTGTGCCTGTGATATTTTTATTTCTTGTCTATTAGCTGTGTAGCTGAAATCTTGCTTTGCTAAAGGAAACCAATAACAATCAGGAATCATGGTCTTTGGCTTCAAAATCAAATGTGAAATACTCACTGTAAGCACAGGGTAGGAAAGACCTCACCTGTCGCCACTTGCCTTCTATACGCGGATGTGATTTTAAAACCCCTGTGCACGTGCCATCACTGGTCAGACTTCACATTTTCCTGCCTCGCTGGTGTAGGTAAATGCACAGAAAACATATTTCAAAGCATTCCTTGTGTTTGTTTCCTCGGTGATAGAACAACAGAAAGCCTCCCTTCATTCAGCAAGTGTGTGTTGAATGCAAGCTGGTTGTTTTTCTAACCTAATATATTTAATATAGTTAAGTCTCTTTTTCCCATCATAGGTTCTGTGATTCTCCTCTATTTTTCTCTAAGGCTTTCCTCACTCAAAACATTATTAAGAGCTCTCACATGTTTACTTCTCCCTTTTTTTGAACCAATTGCAGCTTCCTGAGCACTTTCTATGATTTTAAGATTGCCATAAGGGGGCGGGGAGCTGAAGACCATCCAGCTAACATGTAGCTTAGACTTGAAAATAGTATTAAAGAAATCAAGGCAGGTTGTCTGTTTCAAGCATCGCCTTCTTTCTCCAGTTGGAGTTAGTGCTTTCCATGATCCCCGGTTCTCCATCCTCAGGGGAGAAACATATCTAAGGCCTTAGTAGTAGGCGGACGACATAAAGGCCTAAGAAACCGCATTGATGAATTCGTCATGTTGATGCTCAGAGAGAAGTCAGACTGGACGGAAAAGAAACTTGGCGGATCCGAATGATTTGGAGTTGGGAGATGTTATATAATCCAGCGCTGAGTACTGACGTGCGGCCTGCAAGTACTCGTTGATAATGTGCTACATACTTTGTCACACTCTGAATACGTTTGAATAAAGTTATAAAGAGATTTGTTATTTGATTAATTTTCAGACTCTGTTTGATTCTGCAATTTAAATTATCATGTAGTTTGCTTCATAAATAGATTGGGAAAGAATTCCCAGAGACACTTCAAGGAGGCCAAATGTTTTCCTTTTGAATACAGTCAGTACTGTTGCAGTAACTGTGTGGGGTGGGAGGTGGGTCCTTGGAACATCGGAGCAATCACTGTAAAGTATGTGATTGTCTAACCACTACGCTGTACTCCTGAAACTACTGCAAAATAACACAGAATGTCAACTGTAATGGAAAAATATTGATAAAATTTTTAAAAGGTGCTTTTTAGCTCCTACAGTGAGACCGTGGCATATACATCAACACTCAACAGGCGGCCTCTGTGCCGAGAGGTCCCTTCCGTGTTGCTAGGAAACCCTGTAACCCTGTAACTACTTTGTATGACCTTGAAATTTTAATTCATTTCCAGTGTAATATAGTGAAGAGCAGTCAAATGTTTTAAACATTTTTTGGAAAAGACATACTGAAAGCCATTTAAAAGTCTGCTTAAAATTTCTTTAGCAATATACACATGAAGAACTTGTCAGTATAAAGCAAGAATGGGCAACCACCTTTCTTAAAAATCTCAGTTCTCAAAAAATATCTGCTGTTAACATTTTGGTATATAACTTTGCAGATTATTTTTATACATATGTAACTGTTTTCTAAGGTGCTTTTTTAAAGATAAAAGTAATTTTTATCTGTCAACTAAGGATGAAGGATACTATTATGTAAACTAAGTTGTATTTTATTCTAATGACTTATGTACTGAGAGCAGGGTTAGAGTTTGACTTTAGACACATTTAAATATCTTTTGTCTTTAAAGGTTTTCATTTGAGTTTTACAAAATAAAAACCCAAAAGTACAGAGTAATCAAAAATTTTTAATTGTTTTTTAGTAGCAAATTTTCATTTTCATCCTTACCCCCATATTTTGGGGCTATGCCTTTACTCATTTTGGCATGAAGTTTTCATTCTGGAGTGTACTCAGATTGCTTTTCTCTTACCTAATACGTAAAGTACGACTACCAAGATCAATTAAATACAGGTGACAAATCACAGTAGCTATAGAAAGGAGATCTTCAAGTAGCAGGAGTAATCTAAAGCTGGCAAACTAGTGCTCTTTCAGCATTTCTGAATTGATCAAATTTATAATCTAGTCACCAATTCTTTTCTACTAATGTGCAAGGAACTGCAACAGGACATAGAGGCACCCACAATTTCTCCCAACCCTAATGGAGATAATAATGATTTAATGGTAAATCAGCATTTAAAGAAAAAACAAAAAAACAAGGTAGCCCTGGCTGAAGTAGCTCAATGAGTTGAGCACCAGCCTGTGAACCAAAGGGTCGCTGGTTCAATTCCCAGTCAGGGCACATGCGTGGGTTGCAGGCCAGGTCCCCGGTAGGGGGTGCATGAGAGGCAACCACACATTGATGTTTTTCTCCTTCTCTTTTTCACCCTCTCTTCCCCTCTCTAAGAATAAATAAATAAAATCTTTAAAGAAATGTAAAAAAACAAGGCAGGTACTATGGGCAGCAGGTAAGCTCATCATCTAGAAGCTGTGACAAAACCATGGAGCCTACCTTAATCGACTTCACAATAAGGTTTATAAAAGAAAAATATCCAGAATAGTATATGCTAAGGTAAAAAGGGTGATATGGATAGCATAAAATAAAGTACGTACTGTAAGCATTTGTAGAAAAACAAATCATTGTAGGCTGGAGAAGTAGAAGAATGCTACCTTGGTGAATGAGGTGGGAATAGAAATGAGTTTATTAACAATGATATAAAGTATGTATTCAGAGGATTGAATATTAATTCAGGAGAAACACTTGAGATCACACACATAAATATAAATCACATAATTTTAAGTAGAAAGAAATATGGATATGAAATGCAGATTGGAGTAGAATGAAAGTTTTTTTAGCAATATTAAGTAGTCCATTTGGGTTGAATAGGTGGATTTGGATGGTGTATCATCAATCTTTGCTGTGTAATAAACCCACCCAAACTTAGAGACTTAAAGTAAAAATACATGTTAGTTCCTGAATTCTGTAGGTTGCCGGTTTAGTCCAGGCTTAGAGGGGAAGTTCTGGGCTCAGTCGCGGCCTGTAGACAGCTGGCTGGACTGGGGGGGGGGGCGGGGGAGGGCAGGGGGGAGTTCTGGGGAGCCTGCATATCGGGCAGTTGCAGCTGTTGATCAGACACATCAGTTCTCTTCCATGTGATTGGTTCATTCGGTGGCAGGGGTTCGAGAGGGCCAGAGTGGGAGCAGCAAGGCCTCGTGAGGCCTAGCCTCAGAGTAGCAGCACTCACGCTATATTCTGTTGGTCAGCAGGCCAGCCTTTGATTTAAAGGAGCAGAGGGTCTGTGTCCAGTTGTAATCTGCTGTTTAAGGAGTGCTCTTAATTGTGATTAAAAGCTTAAGATGGTGCTTGAATGTAAATGGTCTTGACTGTAACTTGGCTTTGCTTTCATTTTCAATCTTTTGGCTTCAACTTTATTAATTAAAAAAAAAAAATCCTCACCCAAGGATATGCTTATTGCTTTTAGAGAAAGAGAGAAAGGAAGAGAAACATCGATGTGCGAGAGAACGTTGATCAGTTGCCTCCCGCACATAGCCTGACCAAGGATTGAACCCACAGCCTTTGGGAGTACAAGATGATACTTCAACCAGCTGAGCCACCCTGCCAGGGCTGTTAACATTTTATTACAAGCGATAGTCAAATGTGCTAACAGAAAGCACCATAGGGTGGCTAGCAACTTAATTCTTCATTTTTGGTTTATTCTGTCAGCATTTTTTATGGAGAATTAGGATTTGGATTCACTTACCCTAAATTTTTCTCTACTGCTTTTATTTTCATGGTGGGAGCAGAGGAAGAGATGGGAGAGAGCCAGAATCTGTATATCACCATCTTAGTGCTTCTAGCCTCTTCCTGTTCGCTGTCCAGCCCTGGAAGTTAGTGTTGCTGAAATGTGCTGAGTAGTTGAAACTTTGGTTCTGCATGCATTAGGTATTTGAATTATACATCAGAAAATGTCATCTGAAAGTGCTATGCAAACTTTTAGGGTGTAAATAGTAAAAAAACTTAAGCTTTGTGTGATAGTTCATTTATAGACTAAATCTTCATTTTATACCAAGTTAGCTTGTTGAAACTTCAGTCTTCTCATAGGATATAAGTTGTGAACAGACCTATGTTTATGTGTGAAGGGATATGAACAAAATTGCTTTTTTTGAAAAACAAGATGTGAATTGATTAAACTTGGTATTTTTACTCTTATATAGATCAAGAAATAGTACCATTTTGCTCACAGGTTATTTTTACCTTTTAAGCATATAAAAGATAATAGTTTTGTTGTAAACCATTAGCAGCCAGGAGACTTATTAAGTTTTTCCTTTTTTAGTAAATGTATTAGGGTGATATTGGTTAATACAATTATACAGGTTTCAGGGATACAGTCCTGTAGTACATCATCTGTATATTGTACTGTGTGTTCACCACCCCAAGTCAAGAAGAAGGAGACTTGTTTTAGTTCTTACAATGTTTCAGTGGGACTAAACCATCTCTTTTCTGACAAACTCAGTCAGAAGAGTATCTTGGAATTTTTGTCTGGGGCTCAGGCATCTTATTTTGCCTTTTACATATTTTTCAAGTATTGCTATTTTGCATTAATTTTCTTTAAGTGTGATCTAAATGGAAGTGTCATACAAATTTCAGAATGTTGGAATTTTAAGGTGTATTTTAAAGAAATATAATAAATATGACTGACTTTTTCAGAAGGATAATAGAAATGAATGAAGGAAATATCTTAAAGATAATATTGATATCCACTCTTTGGTAAATTTAAACTATATAAATTGACAGTTTACCCTTTTTTGAATTGTCATCAGAATTTATTGCTTAGAACTATACAACAATTTTTCCCTAGTTCTACTGAGATGTAATTGACACGCAGCATTGTATAAGTTGAAGATGTTCAGTGTGATTTGACTTGTGTATATTGTGAACTAATCACTACAATAAGTTTGGTTAACATCCATCAGCTCATATAGACACACACACACAAAGAAAAAGAAAATGGTTTTATTTTCTTGTGATGAGAACTCTTCGGATCCACTCTCTTAGCTTCAAAATATTTTAAAGCATTTAATAAAAGTTACAGAATCAAATTTAATAAAAATTTAGAATTAAAGAAGTCTTGGCAACAAAACGTGTCAAACTTCTTCGGCACGCGTCCCAGTGGTGGGGAACTCCCAGTGCGCGTGCGGCACCCAGGCAGGCGTGCACGGTGTGGCCTTGAATTAGTCTGCACAGCTGGCCTTTCAGAGACTCTAGCTTAATTCCGTTTTAAACATCTGCTTGGATATGAAGCATCCTCTACGCATAGAAACGTATATTCCTATAAAGTTGGCAAGTTCGCAGTGCTCTGCAAGGAAATTTTTTTGAATAACATAGACATTGTCACTCTAATTTTACAAAGGCACAAACTAAAAACTGGGCACCACTGAGTTTGAACTCTTTTACTTTGGTCCCAAGTCACCTCCTGTTTCCACCACATCCTATGTCCCTTCTGAACAGGCTGGGTGCGCTGAGCATGCAGTCATTTAGTCCATGTGCATATTTTCCCCCGCAGATGTGACCAGCAGTTTGAGTATCACCAGTCCTGAACACATGATTGAAAAGGCCAAAGGGGAAACTGCCTATTTGCCCTGCAAATTCACCGAGAGTCCGGAAGACCAGGGGCCGTTGGACATTGAGTGGCTGCTATCCCCAGCTGATAATCAGAAGGTGGATCAAGTGGTAAGTTTGCCGAGTGCTCGCTCACTCAGCAGATGTTTCTGGAACTTGTCTTCAGGGCCCTTCACTGTGCTGACCACAGAGGTGTGTGGGGCTTGACTTGTGACCCTTCTGAAAATCTGGATTGCAAAGTGTAGGGGAGTCAGAAAGTTGTGGAGCGAACATGATAGCGTGGCAGAAATATGCAGAATACGTGTTAAGGGACAGTGAGTAAGCTAGACAGTGAGTAAGCTGATGGAATTGAATTTTTAACTTGAACACAAGGACGCTGACGCCAGTAAAAGAGTCGTTGGGTGTAACAGTGCCCAGCGCAGTCACACGCTGCTGCCGAGTCTGTTCTCTGTGTTATCTCAGGTAAACATCCTGGGTACTGGATGTCTTTAAAAGCGAAGCAAAGTGTTCCCAGCAAAACAGCAATGTATAAAGTATTTAGTACTAATTTAAAAAAATTAAATATCAAAATATTGTTACAGAAAATTTCTAAATTACAAAGTAATAAAGAGCCAATGTTGAAAACTTGGAAAGGCAAAAGTAGCGCAAAGGAGGAAAGCCGCCTCCTTTCAGTGGTACCAGAATATTTTACTTACTTTAGAATGCTGCCTATTAGCTTCATCTGGCACATTTAATTAAAAATGAACTCCATGTTAATAAACTATATTAGATCAGGGAGGGGAAAAATAAGTCTATTAGAGGAGTATGATAATTCAGGTGAATCTTGGACAACCCAGGTTTGAACTGTGCAGGTCCACTTACAGGTGGATTTTTTTCAATAAGTGCTCTAAATGTATTTTCTCTTCCTTATGGTTTTCTTAATAACATTTTCTTTTCTCTAGCTTACTTATTGTAAGAATACAGTATATAATACATATAACATACAAAATATGTGCTAACTGACTGTTTCTGTTGTAGGTAAGGCTTCTCAGTCAGCAGTAGGCTGTTAGCAGTTGAGTTTTAGGGCAGTCAAAAGTTATGTGGAGATTCTCGACTCGGGGGTGGGTGTTGGTACCCCTAATACCCATGTTGTTTGAGAATCAACTGTGTGTGTACATATACATGTATACATACACATATTTGTGTATGTGTGTGTATATGTATGTGTACGTGTGTGTGCAAATGTATATATTTAGAAGAGAAATTTTATTTTTACTTATGGTCCATATAAAAGAAAGGGTTATTCAGCCATTTAATGGCTGAACAGTGCAGTTAAGTAATTACTATTATTGGCATGTTTTCAGGCAGTTTTCCCATGATGTAATTGTAAAGGAAATAATTAAGGTGCTTTCCCAAGTTCAGAATGACTAGGTCCACGCCCTCCAAGGGCATACCTTTGCCCTGATTCTGCTCCTGGAAATTTCTTCCGTCTCCCTAAGCAAAATAAATTGAAATTGATTCACTCTGTCTGCTCAGCCCAGACACCCTGTCCCCGCCTTCCTTGCCTTGCTGTGCCCACCCCCACCACTGCCACGGCAGGGCCAGCACCCAGACCACAGGCTTCTGTCCAAGGTCGTGGGTACCGTCATGCCCTTGGCAGTGCAGGGTCCATCTCCCTTTCAAGTCCAGGACTCCACTCATGGTCAAGATGAATGGATAGAGAGGGCAGGTGTTAAATACCTCTGGCTTAAGAATTATGAGTGAAGCCATAACCAGGTGCTTCTAGAGACCAAGAAGCCCAGTGTGGGTTTCTAGTCTTGTGTGATCATTCATGGGAGGGGGACCTTAAGTCTTCTGTTGAGTGGGAGACACAGCCTTGCTTCCCACAGGACTTATGGGTTAAAAAACTAGCCTCATAGTGTAAAGCACAGTAAAATCAGGTCAAAAGAAAGCTAGCAGGTTTAGGGAGAGACTGGTGCAGAAGAGAATGCTTTTATAGACTTTAGCTACATTGTGTGTTAGCTGAGCCCTTATTTAAATATATTTATGCTAGCAGGCAGTGTGGTGGGAGACTGGGCTGCAGCAACTTCCATCCACCCTCCCTGTGTGATCTCTTTAGTCAGCAGACAGTTACCATGTACTGCGTCCTTACTGTGCGCTCTGTGATGTTTCATATATGCAAATTATATATATTTAAGCCTTAAAGCAGCACCCTGAAATGAGAATTATTATGTTATGCATCAAGAAGAGAAAACAGAGGTCCAGAGATTTGAAGGTACATGCCCAGATTCACACAGTTGGCAACATCACAGCTGTTGTTTGAACCCAGGTTTCTCTGACCCTCCCTACCCCCCACCCACACCTTGTTATCTTTGCACCATCCTGTGCTGCTTCCCATTTTTCAGAGCCTCTGTTTCCTCAAATGGGAACAAAGACACCTACCTCTTTTTTTTTAAATATATTTTATTGATTATGCTATTACAGTTGTCCCATTTTTCCTCATCATTTCCCTCTACCCTGCACACTCCCTCCCACCCACATTCCCCCTTTAGTTCATGTCCATGGGTCCTAAGTTCTTTAGCTTTTACATTTCCCACACTATTCTTGCCCTCCTATCTGTCTATGTTCTACCTACCGTCTATGCTACTTATTCTCTGTACCTTTTTCCCCTCTCTCCTCCTCCCACTCCCCTGTTGCTAACCCTCCATGTGATCTCCATTTCTGTGTTTCTGCTCCTGTTCTATTATTTGCTTAGTTTGTTTTTGTTTTAGGTGTGGTTGTTAATACCTGTGAGTTTGCTGTCTTTTTACTGTCCAATTTTTTATCTTCTTTTTCTTAGATAAGTCCCTTTAACATTTCATATAATAAGGGCTTGGTGATAATGAACTCCTTTAACTTGACCTTATCTGAGAAGTGCTTTATCTTTTCTTCCATTCTAAATGACAGCTTTGCTGGATAGAACAATCTTGGATGTAGGTCCTTGCCTTTCATGACTTGGAATACTTCTTTCCAGCGCCTTCTTGCCTGGAAGGTCTCTTTTGAGAAATCAGCTGACAGTCTGATGGGAACTCCTTTGTAGGTGACTGTGCCCTTATCCCTTGCTGCTTCTAGAATTTTCTCCTTCATTTTAATCTTGGCTAATGTAATTATGATGTGCCTTGGTGTGTTCCTCCTTGGGTCCACCTTCTTTGGGACTCTCTGAGCTTCCTGGACTTCCTGGAAGTCTATTTCCTTTGCCAGATTGAGGAAGTTCTCCTTTATTATTTGTTCAGATAAGTTTTCCACTTGTTGCTCTTCTTCTTCCCCTTCTGGTACCCCTATAATTCAGATGTTGGGACGTTTAAAGATGTCCTTGAGGTTCCTAAGCCTCTCCTCATTTTTTTTTTTTAATTCTTGTTTCTTCCTTGTTTTCTGTTTGGTTGTTTCTTTCTTCCTTCTGGTCCACCCCATTGATTTGAGTCCCAGTTTTCCTCCCATCTCTATTGGTTCCCTGTGAGTTTTTCTTCATTTCACTTATTGTAGCCTTCATTTGTTCATCTAATTTGTGAGCAAAATCAACCAATTCTGTGAGCATCCTGATCCCCAGGGCTTTGAACTGTGCATCTGATAGGTTGGCTATCTCTTCATCGCTTAGATGAATTGGCTCTGGGGCTTTGATTTGTTCTGTGGTTTGAACCTTTTTTTTGTTTGTTTTTTGGTCTGGTAGTGGCTGTTATACAGTGAGGGGTGGAGCCTTAGGTGTTCCCCAGGGTGGGGCAGCCCAGTTGCTGGGTAGTGACGCTGTATGTGGGGGTGGGATCCGAGAGGGAACAATGGCACTTGCTCTGCTCTCTCGGATTCCAGTCCCTTCTGCTGCTTCCCCTTCGCCTGGATTATCTGCGTGCGAATGTGGGACCACCTGGTCAGCCAGCTGCCTTGCACGGCCTCACTGGGTCTGCACAGTTGTCACCCCATACCTGGGGTCCACTGGCCGCCACCTGTGCGCCTGGGGTCTGACAGCCACTGCTCCCTGCATGCCTGGTCCGCACCTCCGCTTTTTCCTGCCGGGACTCCACCCCTCTTACCAGTCTGGATGAATGGTTGTTGGACTTCCATACAGTTCAATTTTCCATCAGTTCTGGTTGTTTTCTTGTTTCTAAATCTTTGTTGTCCTTAATTTTGGTGGTGAGAGGAGGCACAGCGTGTCCAACTATGCCTCCATCTTGGCCAGAAGTCGACACCTACCTCTTAAGACTGTAATGAGAATTCACTGAAATGCTGTATGCATAAGTATCTTGGAAGCCTACAAATCACGTGAAAATGTTAATAAAGCCAGTATAGTGTGCCAGCTCACAGGGATGTAGTTTGCATCTTAGCTGTGTGACTCTGCACTAGTTGATGTGTGAGAGCCACTGCTTTCCTCAAGCTAAAGGAAAAAATGTGGACAGTACCACCCCCCTGCAGGGTTGTGAAGAGGAATCAAATGCCTGGTAAACAGTAGTTCTGCATTTCTTAATTTCACTTTATAACATTGCTTTTGTGGGAAGATACCAAGATAGTTTACAAAATGAACTTAACAGTGGGGACACATCTCTTATTTGTCAGGCCCTCTTCTAAAGACTACGAAAGTGTGTGTATAGCAAAGTGAGGGATTGAAAGTACAATAGATTGGACTTTCTGGGGAGTCCACAGTTAAATACCAAGGAAAACAGGGCAGCCTCCGTTGAGGAGTTCTCAGTGTTGCTGTTGGCACGTGGGTGTGGCGAGAAATGCAGCACATGCAGTCATGGCTGTTTCCAAAGTTAGTCAGCTGTGGACCCTCCAACTATTTACTTAGTAAACTGTGACTGAGTGCTCCCGAGAAGCAGACACTTAGTGTTTGTGTAAATAAAAGATCTTTAGTGAATTAAGGGTGGGGGTCAGCATGGTAGGGAGGTGACAGTACAGAAAAGAACCCAAGTCCCTGCCCTCAAGAAATTCCTCCACAGGACATTTATTCTGACTGTACATTCATAATTAACATCTGGGATAAAAAAATTATTTGCAGGGTGTAGACTTGTAGTCTGTTTTCTGATTATTATTTGACTAGCACCACTGGTCTTTGGCCCTTGGGTCACAGATGACCAGAATGAAGGATTTTGTTAGCAAATGTGAAAAAATTATCTGGTATGTTAAATTAACTTTAGTTATAGTTAGAGGTGACTATTATACCAGTAATTCTCTTCCAAGTCAGGTTTAACACAGAATTGATTTTTCCCACTAGTTTCAGCCTTTAGTGTTCCCCTTAAAGCCTGTAACTGGCTGAGGAAGCCCAGGGGAATCGGGAAAGGGCCTTCGCTGTTATTCCCAGGGGTTCACTGAAAGGTCCTGTGAACCTGGGCACGCATCTTCAAGAGGCTTATTTCAGGATTTTTATCTATTAGGGTCTAGAACACTTAAGTATTAACTATTAACTTTCCAACTTAGTATTCAGACAAAAAGTGTCCTTTTTTATTTTTGTTACATTTCACAGGTAAATTATCATAAGCCCTTTTTTGGGAGTGGTGGTGGTGTGTACTTAATTTTATACACTTGATTGGCATACATACTGCAGCCTCTGAGGCAGCTGAGAAATAGATGGTACAGCAATTCACAAGTCTGCATTCTTGTCCAGTTTCACGGACTCAACTCTAATTCGCGGCTATATTGCTTAATCATGTTGGGTCTTGGTTTCAGTGAAATAGGAGTGCAACCGTGCTCAAGGATCACATGGATGTCTTAATGTTTCCTTAATCTTGCTTTGAATAATTGTAGGTTTCCTCATGAAAAGTGTTCATTCATTTTTTTTTTTTTTGATCCCGTAGCAGCGTAGTGTATCCAGAGCACCTTTAACGACACAGGTTTTGCTTTGTTGTTCTTTTCCTGTCTTATTTTGGTTTTCTTTCAGATTATCATATATTCCGGTGACAAAATTTATGGCGACTACCATCAAGATCTGAAAGGACGAGTACATTTTACAAGCAGCGATGTCAAATCTGGTGATGCATCGATAAATGTAACAAATTTACAGTTGTCAGATATTGGCACATATCAGTGCAAAGTGAAAAAAGCCCCTGGTGTGGGAAATAAGAAGATTCAGCTGGCAGTTCTTGGTAAGTTATTTTCATTAATGTTACTTATTAACAGCGTGAGTGGTCATGGTAGGGCAGTAGCAGCATTTATGTGAGACAAAGCTTCATTTTTTTTTAGAGTAATAATTTTAAACATTTGAAGTAATTCTGTATTTTAAATGGCATTTAAAATATAAAGCTAGCAGACTTTTTTTGGATAGACAAAATAAGTGAGCAGCTTATTTGCGAAGTGGATAAAAGAGTTTGAAAGTAAATGAAGAGGTTCTGTGATAAGAACCTCTTGGGAGAAGAGCCCCAAGCCAGGAGTTAGGGGTCCAGGTTTTGTTTCTCTTTTTGTGTTTGGTGCTGTCCTCAGATTTGTCCTGAGAATTAAAGAGCATCTTCATTTCCTGGGCTTCAGCCTCCCTTTGTAAAACATTGCAAGATGTAATTATCATTAAATCTCTACTTGATCTCATTCAATTGAAAATTGTTATGTGTACCAAAAACTTTTTCAAATTGCATTACCCAAAGAATAGATGAGTTTTCTGTTGTGACTAATTGGAGTACTGTAATGGAGGAGGTGGAGTACCGTAGAAGGAATGTTGAATTGGGATAAGACCACTGCACACCAGAGTCGTTTATCCTCCATGAGCATCACCATCAGGGGATTCGCACATGGTCACTCAGGTGGATATCCTGTAGCCCTCTCTAGGAGATAAGTGTAAGGATTTTGTAAACTCTCTAAGACTGAAAAGTTTATTACCCCTCTCTGAAATCAAGACAGGTATCCCCCACATCAACTTCTCCCGCATTCCTTCTGTTTTAGAGAACTAATTAGGGGGATTAAGCATATTGGGTTCCAGACTCATTTTAAACATCACTCTCTTCTAAAGAATGACCGTCAGCACAAGAACAACAGTGCGGGTTTCCGTGCGCTCCAGCGGTAACGTCAGGGGTTGTCTTGGTTGGAAGGGTGGTCTTCCGCTGACAGCATCATTAGTGGGCACACAAGGGGGTCCTGGTGAAGGTACTTCATTCTAAATGGCACCCATTCAAAATACGTCCTGTGGTATGAAAGCGAGTGAACCTGAACAAGAAACTAGGAAAAGGAATATTGTAATATTGAAGATTCTGGCTTTCTGTGTCTGCACTCAGTAAGCATGGAGTTACCTTTCTTTTTTATAAACGTGAAGGCAGCTACAAGTTTCATAAGTTGTCTGAACTCATGTCTCAGACCCAGGCATACCTGGGATTGTAACCTTGACTATATATCTTTTAACACTACTCTCCAGAAAGCACTGAGTTAAGATATATATGGTATTTTAACTGGTTCATGATGTACCAGAGTGTACCAGTTTATCAGAATATCAGAATTTTTTTTATTGTGAAATGCGTGTTTGATGGGAGGGATACTGCAAGGGATATGATTGGCACATATTCCCAGAAGAGGGTGTGAACAAGCTGTGTGTGTGTGTGTGTGTGTGTGTGTGTGTGTGTGTGTGAGAGAGAGAGAGAGAGAGAGAGAGAGATTCTGTAAGACCAGGTTCTAGGTTGAATTCACAGGTTTCTGCTGAAGGGATCATCATAGCACGAGGCTGAACATGACCCAGACAGGACCAGGTTGGACAGTAGTGTGGCCAAGCACACTGGTGGCAGCAGCCGTGACTGTCAGGCAGGAGGAATGGCTCTTTCACATTAAACGTCGCAACCCCAACATTTTATTCCTCAGGATGGATCAGTGGGAAGCACTGACTCAGTAACATCTTTTGTTAACTCTGTGGGGAATCACCATGGCCAAGAAAACCCTGATTTCAAACCAGAGGGGAGGCAGAGAAGGGTTAAGTGAAGGTAAAAGAGAAAGCAGGAAGTGACTGCTAGGAGCAGTGGAGATGACTAATACTCAAGAGTTAGAACGGACTCACTTGTAGCACTCTCTTCCCTGTTTTCCCGTGAGTCATGCTATTGGAGAAACTACTAGAGTTTTGTCCTGAAAGTCACACTTGGACGGAAGCCCATCTCTTAGCTTTTCCTGAAAATTCTGCTTTAAGGCAATCAGCGGGGGAAGACAGAATGAAGTGCCCTTCAGGAACCCAACTGAGCGGTAGTCCAGCGGAGCTCTTGCTTGGTTCCCTGTTAGGGGCTCTGCATGAACTTTTGATACATTTCTGGGAAATCTGGAGGCGACGCCACCACGCTGTTTGCAGAGTAATGATGAGACGTGAACCCGGGGTGACTGTGAGCTGCCTGGGAGTGAGGTGCGACCTGTCACCACAGTGTGCTGCACTCCCGGAGCTGTCCCTGTGGATGCAGCTCAGTAAGGAAGCTGAACGGGGAGTGATGGTCACCAGGGGAGTTAGTAGAGAACCCACAGTAGTAGCCAGTAGTGCGGCCACACCAGAGCCTTTCCCCACAGCTCTGCAAGGGCCTATTCCTGAGACCTTTTGGTGTAAAGAGGCCGGGTTGTTTAAGGAGAGCATTCCTAGCAAACGGTTTCCGGGACGTGGACGGTGCCCTCAGGTGGCACCCGCACCAGAGGACACAGGGGTGCCGGCACATGTGGGGGCGCAGTCAGCACTGGCTCTCGGAAGCCAGTAGTGTAGGGCAGGGCTTTTTATTCTGAAATAACTTGAGTTTTATAGGAAGTTCCAAAACCAGAGAGTTCCTGAGAGTGTACCCATCATCTAATTTCTACTAATAGTAACATTTTACAGAAGTATAGTACAATGATCAAAACCAAGAAATTAATTTGGGGACAATATTATTAACTACAGTACAGACCTAGTTTGAATTTCACAGTTTTCTACTCACGTCCTGTTGTGCTAGGGTCAAGTCTAATATCCACATTGCGTTTACATCTCCTTAATCTCCTCCACTCATGTCGAGGGACACATGATGTTGCATCTCATTGTTAATCATGATCACTTGCTTTACATTTTATCTGATGGGTTAGTCCATGGCCAGCTTACAATTTTTCCTTCTGTAATTAAAAAAAAAACTATTGTGGGGAACCACTTTGAGAACGTACGGGTATCTTGTTTCTCCTCAGACTTTGCCCATTGATTTTTAGCATCCATGCGTGGAGTTTTTCTGGAGTCAGGGTGTTTTGAACCAAGCAAAATTAGCATTCTTAGACAAGTGACACGATGATAAAAGTGCACAGGGTGGGGTGAAAGTAGGTTTACAGTTCTCTTGGAAAATAATACAATCAATAATACAAGAATAAACTCTGTGTTTTGTGTACTCACAACTGTAAACCTACTTTGCGCCACTCTGTATATCCTGTTCCATATGCGGACCCAGTGTGTGTTTTCTGTAGACCAAGGTAGACCACTAACATGGACGGGTGATGACGCAATGTATATATGAAGCACAGCATTACTACATTGGTGGGCCATTGGCCAGGTACAAGTTGGTGGTCAGGTACCCTTCCCTGAGAAGAACTATTATCTAAGCTAGTGATCATGGAGAAAGATGTTCTGAGGACAATGGCCCAGGTATCTTGGAACACCAGACCAAAGAAACATTA
Organism: Anoura caudifer; assembly: GCA_004027475.1. Lineage (NCBI taxonomy): Eukaryota > Metazoa > Chordata > Mammalia > Chiroptera > Phyllostomidae > Anoura > Anoura caudifer. The sequence goes on along the minus strand of PVKU01000792.1, from coordinate 359,865 downwards.
GGGGCTGAAACTTTATTGTGTCCCTTTGTGGTTTTCTCTTTTTCAATCCAGCCAAATGCCCTGGATAAAGAATGAATCTTTCCTGTAGCATAATGGTTGGGGTTGGAAAGCAGGGGGCTACTCCCAGGCGACACTCAGAAACCATTGTTGGTAAAGTCTTGTTCTCTTTGCGGATGGAGTATGTTGCAATCTCAGACTCAGTGGGGCCTTGGATGTCCCAAGCAGTCGCTTCAGGTGACTGCTCATTGTTGGAAGTGTTTGGTGTACGGGAAAGGGTGCCTTTAATAGAAGAGGGTTAGGGTTAATAACGCTGTATCACCAGTAGATACTGGATGTACAAAGCAGTGCTTTCATGGCCCACTGCTACTTTGTGTAATAAAGGATTCATCGGTAGTTTGTAGAAGTGAAGAACAAAGTTCATTCTGTTGAAGATTCACAGGATGAAATAATTTGCAAAACCAATTTAAATGTCCAATTCATGTAGACTCCAGGGCAACTGATCAATCTAAAAAAGAGACAGATTTGCTGAGGAAATCAACAATGCTGTTAAATGCATTTGTTGATCCTCAGGAAAAAGTACAAGTAGTAACAGATGAAGGGGAGAAATAACATCAGATTGAAGAATTATCAAGAAGTGGGTGAAGAGATGAGATCATGATCGACATCTGTGGTTAAAGATCCCCACTGGGTATGATAGCTCCTGTTGGCCAGATTTGGAAAACAGTTTCTTTTAGAGCTAAACATACACATACCATAAATGATCCAGAAATTACTGAGAAAAGGAAGGAAGACATTCCAGTATTTACATGAGTGTTCAAGCAGTGCTGTTCATAATTGTGTAAAACTGCAAGACCCATTCATGTTTATTTCTAGTAGTAAAACAGTAAAAGCCCATCCAGGACTGAAAAGAATGAAAAGCAATTCAAACAAACAAAAAAAAAAAAAACCAGTCCTGCCATTTATCAGGCTGTGAGGACAGATAGAGATGCAGATATCTACAGATACAGATACAGCCAGCGGGGGAGTTTAGAGGGGGCGCGGTTTCTCCCAAGGTCGTGGAGCTGAGTAAACTGCGCTGCAGGCAGATTGCTGCTGTCTCCCCAGCGTCGCCCCAGACCCACCTTACACTCCCCATCCCACGCTGAGGAGGGTATGCAATTGCTCAGCCTTCGCAATTGCTCAGCGGCCTTCGTCACCAGTTCTCCTAATCCAGCCTCAGAAACAGCGACGGATTCAGAACCAATCTCTGCTTCTTTTAGAGTCTCCTAGAATCCTTCAGAACCCCTCCTCTCTCGCTCTAGTGACACCCCACAGGTCCTAATAGTGCCTTCCTCACTGGTCAGTCTGGTTTTGACAGACTAAACACCTGCTCCTGGTCAGTTCAGTGAATCAGGCTTTGCCAGTAGCCCAAAAGCTGGAATTAGTGTTCACCGACGGATGAATGGATAGCTCAATTTATGTTGTAGTCTGTGGAATACAGCTCAGCAGTGCAAAAGAATGGACTTTTGAAGGAGACAACATGAGTCAGTTTCTAAAGTCTTACAATGAATAAAGGAAGCAAGACAAAAGTAATACTGTATTACTCCACTCCCACAACTCCAGAAGCAGCAGAGCTGATCTGTGGTGATGACAATCCCATGGGTGGCTCCTGGGGCCAGGGTTGTGGCTGAGATGACTGCACCCAGCACGAGGGTGACTTGCGAGAGGACTGGGGTGGTGTGCGTAACGGGGCAGTGGGGGGTGTACATGCATGCACACACAGATACTTGTCAAACGTGATCAACTTTATTAAAATGTGTTAATTTTATTGTGTGTATATTACGCTTTAATCAAGTTCAGTAAGACTGTGAAATCCAAGGTGTTAATCCAATGTTGGGGTGAATTTCAGGTAATGGGGTTAACAGCTTCTCTAAACAGTGACCCAGAAAGACCCGGAATATAGCTTCAGATTTATGTTTTTGTAACACTGCTCTCTGGATGCTTTGGGGTTAATGTAATTGTGGAATATTAATTCATCCTTAATTTCACCCAGTGAGTTGTCCCTGTTAGCAGCATTATTTACTGTAAATCCCCTGATGGGCACAGTAATGGCACCAGAGGGATGTGACGTGGCACGGGCTCCCGTGTCAGGCACGGAGTAGAGGGATTGGTTAGGAATGGAGGGGAGGAGGCTTGCTTGCTGGCTTCCCAGTGTGCCCCATGCAGTCAAGGGGCACAGAGCCGCACCGGAGACCCTGCCGTTCCTCCCCGTGCAGTGGCTGCTTGCCCGAGCCCAGTCTTGCCTGTTGTGTGTCGGGTAAAGCTGGGAAACGGTTGTTGACACCCTGCTGTAGTCTTTCAGTCCTGTCGGCTCTGAGCCTGGAACACGTGATGACGAGTCCGGGGTTGTGCAGTGGGCTCCGTGTTTACGTAATCCCTGTAAATGTAAATTCCATTCTTTTGTGTAAAGTTTTCATTTCTTTTTTTTTTTTTTTTTCAGTTAAGCCTTCGGGAACAAGATGTTACGTTGATGGATCAGAAGAAATTGGAAATGACTTTAAAATGAAATGTGAACCAAAGGAAGGCTCACTTCCGTTAATGTATGAATGGCAAAAATTGTCCAACTCACAGAAACTGCCCCCAGCATTGGTAACAGGTACCTCTGATGAGACAGTTCGTACAATGTGTCATTGACTTGGACTTAAACCTAATGGGGGGGGGGTATGAATATATTTTTTTTTAATTCCCACTTTCCCCTTTCTATACAGAGCAATCAGGATTCCTTGGAAATTATTCACTGTTTTATAATGACAACTTACTGTCATGTAGTATAAATAGATATGTTTTTATAACACTTTCACTCTTTTGGAAATTATAATTGGTTTCTTTGGACTATATATACTTAATTGATGGCAATACTGACAGAAAACATTCATGATTATAACTTAATGACTGTATTGTAGCAAGTGTTGGATCTTGAAAATTTCATGAGCCTAGATTCATGTTAAAGATACTATAATTTACCCATGGTGTGTTTGTTAAAATGAAACAAAACATCTCAAAAACACTTCTGTGACACTGACTAGAAAGTTACAAATTGGTTAAATCTGATTGCTCACTCTGTTATAACTGACCTGTTATTCAAATTGATCTACACTCTCCCCTCCCTGGCTGGGTAGGATTTCTCTCAGCCTCTGTTTCTTTTTTTTAAATTAGGAGACAAAACATATGACCCCTTCTGACTTTTTGCATGTCTTTCTTTCCTCTTGGGGGGTGGATGAAATGGCTTTTGCAAATCTTCCTACCGCACCAAAGAGCCTTTGTGGCGTGGAATATTTTTTATGATCACTACGGCTCTGCTGCAGCTGGGACTCTGTGGGTGGAGAGGGGGGTCGTGTTTGTTTTTGCCTTGATGCAAATGAACCGGAGGCACAGTTTTTTGCATTCTGGAGATGGGCACGCGTCTGCCTGGCAGCTTGCTCTGCACCCAGCTTCAGCCTCTGCCACTTCTGCCTGGATTGTCAAACTTAGTAGGGTTTGCCTTTACTAAAAACTCAGCTATCCTGTAAAAATGGTTTTTGCTCTGCCCCACCTTTCTTTTCATAGAAATGACTTCGCCTGTTATATCTGTAAAAAACGCCACTACTGAGTATTCTGGGGTATACAGTTGTACAGTCCGCAACAGAGTGGGCTCTGATCAATGTGAGTTGCGCCTGGAGGTTGTTCCTCGTAAGTATCTTCTTTCTATTTAATGTGATCCTGTTTGTTTCCCTTATCTTGATATAGCCCTCTTTGGTTCAGTCAGCAAGGGTATAATGAGGACAAGTGGATGCAAATTGTGAGCAAAGCACTTTATGGTTTTGTTATTAGCTTTCCTAAGTCACAGAAGGAAAAATTACATTTTATGAATGAAGCCTTCATTATTGTAGCCCCATTAAGAAGATGAGTTGTCAAATCAACTCTTATACCATATTTTGCCATTATATTGATAAGTACAAACTATTTGGAACATTCTTATATGCCAGCTGAGATAGCTGGGAATAGTAAAGTCTTTTAATCTGGTTTGATCGCATTTATGCTTGAAATAGATTCTACAGTTCAAAAGAAAGTTCTTTAGTGGATTTTCCCCTGGACCAAAACACTAATTAATTTGTCCTTAAAGTTAATATGTGGAATGAAATCAGTCTATCAGTGTGTATCCTTATCTTCAATATGACTAAATATGTTTTTTTTTTTACCATTATTTTCTTATGAACATACTATTCTAGCTTCAAATAAAGCTGGGACAATTGCAGGAGCTATTATAGGAACTTTGCTTGCGCTAGTGATCATCGGTCTGATCGTCTTTTGCTGTCATAAAAAGCACAGAGAAAAAAAATATGAAAAGGAAGTTCATCATGACATCAGGTAATTAAGTGACACAAGAGTTGGCTGATGTATACTAAGTTTATTATGTCTGGAGGAATTAGTTCTCTTAACCATCCAAAGCATGTACCCCTGTGAGAATCGGATAAAAGCTATAGCTCTTCCCGGCAACACGTTTGAAAACCTTTGCTTTCAGTTTCAAGTATGCAGATCCAACCAGCCTCCAAGGAGGGCACCTCCTTGTGCCCTCGCCAAGCCCCTTTCCAGTTCTGGACCCTATTTTAATAACCACTGCAAAATGGCTTGTCTCATGACTGCCTTCCCCAAATACAGTGCAGATATGAAGTTTAAAAAAAAAAAAAAAATGAACAAGATGTTGAGATTTTTTTTAAAAGACCTGATTGTGCCCTGGCTGGTGCAGTTCCATTAGTTGGAGCATCAGCCTATAAACCAGAAGGTCTTGGATCAGTTCTGGTCAGAAAACACACTGTGTTGCGGGTTCAGTCCCTGATTGGGGTGCATACTAGAGGCAGCTGATTGATGTTTCTCTCTCACATGGATGTTTCTCTTCCTCTTTCCCTTATCTCTAAAATCAATAATGTGCCCTTGGGTGAGGATTTAAAAAAAAAAAAAGACCTGATTGTATCAAGTGACATAAGTAGTTTGTGTTTTTTTTTTTTAACTTTCTAAACTAGTAGATCTTAACCACAAGTGTACGTTGGATTATAGAATTTAAAAAAATAACAACATATGACTTAAGTAACACCCAAGAATCGACATTTAGTAGGTATGGGGTGCAGTCTGGGCATATGCGGTCTGTATTTTTTAAATGGCACCAGAGGTAACTCAGGTATATATTCTTTGTCAGTCCATGGTATAAAAATTCTTATGCTTGAATTCCCATTTTTTGCAGGCTTGAATCTGCTGGGTATTCAGCTAAGGTCTTAGATAAGTAACTTGCATAACAGGGATTTTTTTTTCTTTTTTTGGTAGAAATATATCTAGGTATTAGTGCTTTATCAACTATTAAGTGTTATATGACTGTGATTAGATTATTTTGATTAGTTGTACTGGAATATGAAAATATTTGAGGTCTGTTCCCTGTAAGACAACATAATGGAATCATAAGTTATTGTAAAAACCACCTTTTAGTTCTCATGTAGACAGGTACTCTGTAAATGATAACTTGGGGAGAAACACACAGTTGGTGACATTGTGTTTTATTGCTCTTGCCTTTTTGTGTGCCGCACACACTTTTACATACTTACCACTTAAATAGCCTCCACCCGTGAGTCATAGGTTACTAAATTGTAGGTTTCTAGGAACTTATTCTTGGAGCTTTTATTGGGATCTTTGCTTTGCAGGGAAGACGTGCCTCCTCCCAAGAGCCGGACGTCCACCGCCAGAAGCTACATGGGCAGCAATCACTCGTCCCTGGGGTCCATGTCCCCTTCCAACATGGAAGGCTATTCCAAGACTCAGTATAACCAAGTACCAAGCGAAGATTTTGACCGCGCTCCTCAGAGCCCGACCCTCCCACCTGCTAAGGTAGCTGCCCCTAATCTCAGTAGGATGGGGGCGGTGCCTGTGATGATTCCAGCACAGAGCAAGGACGGGTCTATAGTATAGCACCGCTGTGCCTTCCTACTGTGCGCTCCATGCCGCTCTTCTTCTTTTGAAATAGGAATATCTGTTCTGTTCCAGATGTTGCTACCAGCCTCAGTAGATCAAAAAGTGAACCAGAAACTGTAGGAAATACCTTTCAAAAAGTTTTGTGCGGTTATATCAAAATAGTAAAGGCATTAAAGCTACTAAAGACGTATTTGCCATCTGAAAAAGATTTCCTTTAAGAGATTGACTTTGTAGGTTTCTAAATATCAATAGTTAGTAAGATGTAGCACTTTGGATATGAAATCATAGAGGAAGAAATTGGTGAACTTCCGTGCACACCAAGTTGATACTTGAATCATCTGAAAGTAGTGCTTTGTTATTTCTATCATTATTTTTAGGATCCCTTTCTCAATTTATGACTGAAAATTGGTAAAGATACTTCATAACAAAAACTCTTATATACCTTTATGTTTGTTCTTGTTTTTATAGCTTCTTGGAAAACTCTAAAGATGTTTGGAATAGCTCTAATAACATAAAAAAAAAAACTACAGTATTCTAAAAATGACTAGCTTACTTTTCAAGTCATTCATAAACTTGTTTATGAAACGACTTGTTAAGTTTTTGATTGATAGACTGCTTCAGGCAACAGAGACTTAGTGAGCTCTTTTATATGCTAAAATAAAGGAGTGTCTATGGATTTATTTAGAAAATTTGCTGTCAGCTACATAGAGCAGTGACACTAGGAGTTCAATAGTGAGGGTGGATTTCGGGGGTGAGTGATCGATACCTGAAGGCTTGTGGTCAGAATGGTGACCAGCCAGATCAAGGACAGAGTATTTTGCAGTTACCAAATTAAGTACTGGTTCTCTGCTTTAGGTCATATTTTTCTAATTAGAAAAAAATTATAACTCGTTTATTGTTTGACAGGTACAGGTTGAAATTCCCTAATTATTGGTTCCAAATTTTAAAAGGGTTTTACTGGTTCAGTATTTTGTTGCTGTTTTTGGATGGTGTTGCATGTTGTATGTTCTAGAAAAATGTAATCCCAAATTTGCCTTCCTGAATGCAGTTCCTGGAGGATGTTTCTTCATAGACTTAGAACGACGAAAGACTTTTTAGGCTAGTGTCCTCCGTCAGTTCTGTATTCCAGACGTGGAGGATGTACAGTTGCTATTGTATGGCCAACATATCTTCGTGTGGTTGCAAAAAATCAAGTTGAGCTTTGAAAAGTTTGAGTCTTAGTTTTGTGAAAGTGGTTTATTCTTTAAGAAAAAAAAAAAGGAAATGGAAGGAAAAGGAGTAAAAAGAATACTCCTAACTGCCAAATGTGTTAAATACAGTTTTAGTAGAAGAAAGTGAATTTATTGTATTTCCCTTAAGGTTGTGAGGGAGTGTGGGTATAGTAGTATGAGCCAACAGTTTCTTTGTAGTAAATGAGGTCTGCAATAAATTATTTCACTAGCTCTAAAACCTTCTCCCTAGATTTTTTAGGGAGTTGGTTTCTGTTCATCTTTTTGGGTGCTGTGGTGGCTCATGCTGTATTATAAATTAATGTTGGCATGAATTTATGATTAGGAAGAGTATTATGTACATTTTTAATGGTAAATTTAAGCTGAATGCCCGTGTGATGGATTAGTGTATAGTTTTACATATACGGAAGCATTTTTTAAATAGATGTTTAACCTTACATAGTACTGGTTTTCTACTTGGTGTTAACATTTTCATTTGTGCCTTTTGGGTAATTTACTTTTTATTATGAATTTCTGGTGCCTATGAGCTAGCTATCACCTAAAAGGTGCTTAGAGGTGAAGGTACTGTCCCTAAAAGCGCATCACTGTGACCCCTTTCTATCCTCACACCGTCAGTTTGCCTCCTCTTTTCTACTCTTCCTGGATGCCAGTTAACAGATTGTGTTATTCCCAAAGACTTTAAAATTTCAACACCCCTAACGCTCTTTTACTGTGTTTCTGATTTTATAACAGTAACTATTTTTGCACTCCAGATGTCTGGTCTGTTTTGTATAAATAAATTTATATGATAGTATTAAGAAATAACAGCACAAACTTTAATAAACAACTTTTGGTCTTTTCTATTAGTTTTCACTATCAATGTAAGTAGAAATTACTACAAAAAATGGACATATGTAAGGCTTTCCTGGCCTTAGATTTCATAGTTGGTCTAGGATTTAGCTCTAAGTATGTCAGATCCTCTTCCAGAAGCACTTTCAGTTCAGGTCCATACCGGCTACACCCTGAGAAACATGCTCGCAAAAACCAGTTATGTAACCTGAAGAGACCTGCTGGGCATGATGAGGTTTAAAGGACAGAATTAAGTTTTCAGCTATGTCTTCAGCTACTCTCATCGTAAATTTCAGTTAATTCAAAAGTCAGGTAGTTCTGATTGACTTCTTAAGTAATTCTCACTGATATTTTCAGTTGAACCAGAGGTCAAATATTTGTTCTAGAATTGTGAGTGTAATCATCAAGTGTTTCAACAAAAATTGTTATTCAAGCATTTCCATTAGAGTTTAACATCATCAGTCAAGGATGACACTGCATCTTTGAGACAAAAGTAGGTGATTCCACTTCACACCTAAGAGATTCGACAGCATCATGTTGAGTCACACAGGATAACTTGAAGTGATAGCATAGAAGATGTAGTTCTGTGCTTTGAATATATAGTTTGCAGGTATTCATTTTCTTACTGGCAACTTTACCTAATATGCTCATCAGAAGGAAAAAACAAAACAAAACAAAACCCTGCCATGGAATTGTTACAATGGAAACACAGCCAGAGTGTGTCTTAGGGGGAGGTTAATGAAACACAATTAGATTATTGGTATGAATTAATGTCTGATTTTTATTAAAATGATAATTTTCAAGATTGAGTATTGTAAATTAGGAGTAAGTGAAGGGGCGAGTAAACATCTTGGTTAAATATAAAAATAACTCATTGCATGAAGTGGGATATCAAATTCTATAATGTATGACTCTTTAATCATTCTCTGTCTCTGTGATGCAGCATGTAAATTTGAAGTTATATAAATGTGTAAAGTTTTTCCTAATTTCTTTTCATCTCCACAGTGTTTAGGGCTTTCAGATGCCTTATTCCAGTGTGAACAGAAAAATGTCCATATTACGTGGTTAATGCTTTGATGTGTTGTGTGAGGAATAGTTTGTAGACAATGTGGGCACCATTTTTACTTCTTAGTGACTTGTGATGTTATATTATTATATATATGTACATAAATCTTTGTAATATTCTGTGTTTAGTATAAATGTTCTGGGCAAGTTTTAATATTGCAAATGCCTTCCAAATGCCTTTGGATATTCTTGCAATAAAGGCAACATGTTCTGCAGTTGGATTTTTTGTTGTTTGCCTATCCTGGCACTAAAATGTGGTCCACAACTGAACACAAGTTCTACCTATTAATCTTATAGAAGCAGGGAAGAATAATAAATTTGTGAATTGCAGTTCTGTGTATCTTAGGGATAGTAACACCAGCAAGAATTTGATCTTCCAGGTAGTAACACCAGCAAATATTTGCTGCCTCTGGCTTCTCACTGTGAATTGAAATCAAGTTTTACAAAGTAGCCTGTTTTGTAATTTAAGAGGGTGGAGAATATCTGTTGGGTTTGCTTTGTTTAAGAAATCTCCAATCAAGGAAGATTTGTTGTTTTCTACTTTGAATAACACAAGCATTAAGAGAACCACAATTCACTGATTCACTTATTCTTATCCCTAACTGTGAATTTTTGTAATAAATACACTTGTACTACTGAGAAAAATATTTTGACACTTCATATATGCAAGTAGAGAATTGATAGTGTCAGTTTCAAACATGATTTTTGTATTTAAAGTTTCTGGCTTAAATATCCAATGGTGCAGCAGATTTTGAAATTTGTTAAGAACAAAACTTGGTTAAAAAAGCAAGAACTTGCTCTAGTTTTGTGACCTTGTGTACTTTTAAAATAAAATCAAGAAAGTAGTTTTCTGCCTCATGGTGTGGCTTCATTGTGCCTTTAAAAAAATGTCTATTTTATAAAGCTTCAGTTTCATGTTCCTCCCTGTTTCCTGAGTCCAGGTTTTCTTCCCCCCACCCCCTGAGTCCTTTATTAAACAGAATGAAGGTCAAAACAATCACACATCAGTGGAAACATGTGAAACATACATATATGTTTCCCCACTTTGCAGTTACATGACTGTACATGGCATAATATTTGGGGTTGAAACTCCAAAGTTCGGTAATCATTTCACGGTGTTTTATAGTGCAAAGTCAAAGCAGTATTCAGCTGCATTTACAAATGTGCGTGCATATATGTATTAAACACATCTGGTTCTGGCTTAAAGCTACTTTCATTGACTTTAAACATCGATTTCAGAAAAAAACAGGATGGATAGTAATGTGTCTATAAGAAGACATTGTTAGGAACATTTTGTTTGTGCAATACTATAGTTTCTCAGTGTTTTGGGCTGAATAGTTCTTTGTTGTGGGGGACTGTCCCATGCATTATAGGTTGTTTAGTATCATTCCTAGTCTCTACCTACTAGGGGCCAGCAGCCTTCTCCCCGCCCCCACCTCCACAGATGTGACAATCAAAAGTGTCTCCTGATGTTTCCCAATGTCCACTGAAGTAGAGGGAAAAATCTCCCACCCCCCAGGTTTAGAACAACTGGTTTATACTAATGTTAGATATTCTACTCAGAGGTTAAAATGGGAAGAGCATAGGCCTTGGAGTCAGACATGTTTGAACACCGCTCATTGCTAGATACTTTACTCAGCTTCAATTTCCTAGTTCTTAAAATGGGGATAAAAATACCCACATCACAGGTTGTTGGAAGATGTTAAAGAAATAAAATTAATATAATGAAAAGTCTTTGCATTTGTCCCCAGTAGCTGGGATGCTGAAAATAGCACGCAGATTTTCAAGGAACCAAGATTACAATAAAATAATACTAAGTTAAACTACTGACTATAATTTAATGCCTTTAATTTAGACCATATTTTAATCTTGCGGTTCTAAAAGCCAGATCATATTTCTGGTTAATTAAATACCAAATAGCAAAACTGATGTAATTGACACAAAACTGTATGTAAAGTAATTTCTTATGAAATGAAAGTGGTTTAGTTTTAAGTCTTAAGGCATAATCAAGCGTCATTTCTAAATGTAATAAAGGCAACAGGGAAAGATTTAGAAAGCAGTCCTAAGAACTCAGCTCAGTTTTTCTTGCTGGTATTTCTGAAGTATAAATCAAATGATTTGTTAAATGATTATCTTCTATATTTGATAACTATAGGGGAAAAAATTGTCCTAGGGTAATAACTACAGAAAAAGAAGAATTTCACGAGGTAATGAAAGACTGATAAATTTCAGTCCAGTTAATCAAAGACTAGCTCTTTTGGTGAGTTTGCTTCTTCTTTCACTGCTGAGCTGTGAAAATTCTAACTGTAATGAAGAATGAGAGGTGGGAGAAGATCCAGGAAATACCGAAGTAAAAGCCTAATGCCGGTCCCCAACAAGGTCCTAGAAGCCATCATGTTCTTTTCTTGCCCTGAGTCATTGTCCCCAGTCTTAGTGGACTGGTTGTCTTAAAATGTACATATAAACATGTTAAAATCCAGATCATCTTAATCTGATACAAAAGGTCTCTCATGGTCCATTCCGCTTCTCTCTGGTTGGTTTTCTCCACACCTCCAGGTGCAACTCTACGCACTGCAGTTTCCTGCCTTGTGAACACGCAATTTCCTCAACCAGACAGCAGCCACTCCATGTTTACTTTCCCAGGCGTGTTTGCCCTACAAGTCTGAGTCCAAACATGCTCTCCTTTAAGTCATTCTTTCTGATTCATACCTAGGCCCCCCCATTCACATGCTAATTTAGGGGGTGTGTCAGAACCTTCAATATTGCCAGTACAGGTCTTTTATGTATTTATTCTAATTACTTAACACTCTTAATATATCCCCTTTATGAGTTTGAACTGAGTTTATTCACTTTTATCTCCAGTTCCTAACTCTGATGTATGATAGCTCAGTAAATACTGAATGAATTTTTAGAAAAGAAATGGCATTAGGGGCAAGAATGCATTCAATAAGTTCACGTCATATGGTCTGTAAGACACCTGGTCTGGTTTCCTCCCAAAAGGCAGTATTGAGAGAGAAAAAGGGAATGTGAGTACACGTGGCGAGAACGACTGCACTGGGCTTGAAAAGTGAATTTGCACAAATACAGAATGAGGTGAGCTGACTCAACAGGAGCCGACTTAACAGAAAAAAATGAATTATGAAAACCTGAGGAAGTGAAAGAACATTTTAGAAAGAAATTTCTAAAACCCTTCTTAGATTCTGAGGAGGTCTGGCGTGAAGCCAGAGGCTGTTTCTCTCCTAGCCTTTCACCACCCGCCCCTCACTACCATGCTTACTTACGCATGCATACCCTTTTTTTCTTTGATAAAAATAAGGTTTTAGACACGCTTGTTTTTTAATGTATCCTCTCAGATGATTTTACATCTATTTTCTATTATCTGTACATCTATCTACCTATCTTATTTGTTTTTAAAACCGTAATGTTTACATCAGAGTGATAACATTGTAACTTATTTAACCAGCCTCCAATTGATAGCCGTTTAAATTGACCCCATCTTTCTGATGCAGTGAATAAAATTACAAGCAGTATGTTCGTACAGTGTATACATCATTATGCATATGTGTAAATAAATATACCTTTAAGGTAAATTTCTAGGAGGTGTGTTGGTGAGTATAGAGTATTTTGATAACTATTATTAAAATAGCTTTGTCAGTGTTGCAGCAGCTGATGCTAGCAATGGATGAGAGTGCTGATCTCTCCCCAATCCTCACCAATACTCTTATCCAACCTTTTGATCTTGCTCAGTCTCCAAGAAGAAAATTATCTCATGGTTTAAAATTGTTACTTGTTTAGTTGAGCATCTTATATTTAAAAACCATTTGAGAACTATGTTCCTGTGATTTGCCCATTTTTCTTTTATATACTGCTAAGTTAGAGCTCTTAAATATATTAAAATTAGCCCTGTGTGATATGAAAACTGTTTTTGCTAGGTTATCCTTTTCCTTTGATTTTGCTTATGGTCTTACCCTTCTGACCATGCAATCCTAATTCTTCCTAAACTGTTGTATTGGTTCAACCTGACTTCTCCCGCCTTGAAATTGTACCCTGAAAGGATGATGAGTGTCACCTACCTATCCTTTTATGTATTCATTTCCTTTCCCTAAGCAGATGTGGTTCCTCAAACCACATGTGGTTCCTCCACATGTGGAGGGAGCATCTTCGCATTTAAATCTTCCAGTAATGCCCTGGCCAGTGTGGCTCAGTTGGATGGAGTGTCGTCCCATACATAAACTGAAAGTTTGCAAGTTTGATTCCCAGTCAGGGCACATACCCAAGTCATGGGTTATTTCCTGAATTGGGGCACTTATGAGAGGCAACCAATCAATGTTTCTCTCTCTCCCTCTCCCTCTCTCTCTCCCTCCTTTCTCTGAAAACAAACAAACAAAAACATTGTCCTCATGTGAGGAATGAATGAATGAGTAAATGCTCAACACGTAACAGACTCCCAGCAGTCTTTCCTAGTGATTGCAGTAGCTCTGGCTACGCTCCTGTCAAACCATCGCCGCGCGTATTCCCGTCACAGTGTGTTTCTTAATTTATCTTTGGTTTCTTCAAATTTCTGGAGTTTTTGCCTAAAGCAGTCTTATGAAATCAGCACAAACTAAACTAATGAAGAAAATTAGATATCTTGCACTTGAGAAGATGTGTCTAGGTCATGGGTCAGGCCAGCTGTCACATACCATTTCAAGTTGAATGTTGGCTCCCGGCAGCATGCTCTTTTAATGCTGCTAAGTAGGACGTTTTCTTCTCACGTACCCCAGAACTGTCAACAATGAGAACATTTCTAGGGGAACAGTAGAATGACCTTGCAATTCTGAGAGGAGACAGCAGGATAGATAGAAAAAGAAGATTTGCAACCTGTCGGAAAATTGTAGTCCTCAAAGCATTAGCCTCCACCAGTCATTTCATCTGGTGACAAGGAAGGGGCATTTTACTTGTTCACGGAAATAACAAAACACAAAGTAAAATAATTCCGTGAAAAGAAACATGATCGCTGCCCCACCAGCTAAAACATACTATCTGCTGTGTCCAGGGCAAAGTAAAGACGCAACCCTAACCGGGCTTAGTGAACATGTTTATGTGCCTTCAGTTTAAACTTTTTATAAGAGCAACATATTTGTGATATACTTAAGAAAATTTACATAGCAGTTCAAATTTTGTAAAAACAACCCCCCTTAAAAAAATCCATAGGCTATGTGATTTCATTCAGTATCATTGTATGAAAAACATCAAGATCCAGAAAGGTTTTGCTCTTTCAAAGCCACAGTTAGAAACAAAATCCAGGTCTCCTGATTCCTGGTCCATTGTTTTTCTAGGAGCCTTGAGTCCTTGGCAGTCCCAGCCCTGGGAGAACTATACAAAGGAAAGAAGGGAAGAGTCAGAGTGTAAGGCTCTCTCTGACCGCTCGCTCCCCTCCCTGCAGCACTAGTCTGGGAGAAGGCCAGGGAAAGAAGAGCTGTCTCTGGCCTCACCGGGGCTCTCCACTCCCTGTGCGGAACTTGCTCACCATGCCAAGGGCACAAGTAAGCATCAACAGCTGCCCTCTTCTCAGGGATGCCTGTGGTGCCCCCAGCAGGGTGTTTGATTGACAAGAGTCTGCTTTGTTTGGTACCAAGCCTGTTTATGCTTGTTCTGTTGCTGATTGCATAATTTGAGTAAGTTGTACATAATTTGGGCAAAAGTACTAGACATGGTGAAGATAACATATCTGAGAAAATGACTCTGCTGGCAATCACTTTAAAAATATGTTGTTTTGCCCTGGCTGGTATAGCTCAGTGGATTGAGCATGGGCCTATGAACCAAAGGATCGCAGTTCAATTCCCAGTCAGGGCACATGCCTGGGTTGCAGGCCAGTTCCCAGCAGGGGACGCACTAGAGGCAACCATACATGGATATTTCTCTCCCTCTCTCTCTCTCTCTCCTTCCCTTCCCCTCTAAAAGATAAATAAATAAAATGTTTAAAAAAAAATATGTTGTTTTCACTCACTGCAAAGAAACCAAACTTTACATTAAGATTGATATATTATGGATGAAGGTTATAAAGAAAACAGATACTCCTAGTAGCAGGCCTGTATTCTAAGAAAAATTCTTTACATCAAAAATTTGGTGACTGAAAGTATACTGATATATTTTAAATATTTTGAAATGTTTAAAGGATATATAATTTTTAATGGTTTTTCACTTAAACTTTTTTGATTGGCACTACTAATTGTGTCAGGGAAGAAGGATTTTACTGTAAATCTGCATTCCAAATTTCTATTAAAGATCTGTATGTTAACTTTTTGTGTGTATTCCTTTCCAGATTTCACAGTATCAAGTATCACAGCTAGTATTTTCAAAGTTATTTACCAAAAGATCTTCTTAACTGTCAATATCAAATTTTAAGTATTGTCTGTCTTATCATTAGGGAACAGTAGAAAACAAGAAATAGTGAGGTTTTAATTAGCAAATACTCAGATGACAAAAGTGAGTTTTACATTTTTCATGTTCCAGTCCCTTTAGACAAAGTTCAGAAATTTTAAATATACTTTCAAGTTTAATCAGTAAACTTTGTTTCTTTAGAAGAAACGTTTAATGAATGACCTATAAGATACAAGAACAATGTTTTTTCCCTTGAATTAAGTGAAACAAATAGCTAATCGCACTGGCTGTTTTCTGTAGAGTTTTACAGCTTTACTTATCAATTTGACTCTAAAAAATTTGTTGTCTATAATTTTCTATGTGTGATTTGAAAAAGTTGGCAGTTTATGTTATAAGATCACTTTGTCTATTTCTGAACTTGAATAATCCCCTCCCTCCACTCCATTCTCAACAAAGGTGGTATGGTATATATCTAGACATGTGATTGAAAAGACATTTCCAAAACTGATCTATAGCTTAATATCTAATGATAAAGATGGGTTAAATCAGTTAAGGCACATACATATGAATACTGTGAAACTGTTAAAAATTGTGTTTAAAACATCAGTGTCATGATACAATGTTTCACATTTTCAAATTGTGTGGCCATAGAATGAATGTATTTCATATCATGACAAAATAGTATGGGAGAATGTAAATTAAAAGCTCCCTCTTTAAACATTCCCTTCCAGTAAAATATTAACAGTGGTTTTCTTTGCTAGAGGGAGTATAGGTGATATTGAATGATCTTTCTCTGCTTTTAACTATTTTTCCTTAGATTACTTGTATAAACAGAAAAATAATTCTAATAAGTAATTTTTGTGTATAATTATGGCATACTTAGTTAAAATTCTTAATTACCAGTGACAGTTTCTATGTGTAGATCCATAGGAAAAGCAGTGACTTAAAGTAACTACTAACGCTTATCATGGAGAAGGGAGAGAAGGGAGATTAATATTTGTGAAAGCAACTTTTAGCTTGGACGTTGGAAAAGAAGATCTGATGCCCTCTTGTGGCCGATCATTTTCAAAGGTGATTTCTTTTCATTGAAATCCTGTTTAAACCAAGAACATACCAAAATATCTATTCTATTGCTTTCCAACTGACATAAAAAGAAAACAGAAAAACACTATCATTAACAATTTAAGGGGAGCCATAATTGCCCTTATTAATGATAGGGGACTGGAACCATGACTCCAGTCCTCTGTCTAGCTCCTAAAAGCCAGTGCCCTGGGGTCACACTGCTTGGGTTTGAAGTTCCTATCACTTGAGGCAACTTGCAGAATATTCCAAGAGTCAGTTTCAATGATAAACCTGTTAAATTCTATTATTATCCTCATTTTTTTTGCATCTGTTTTCACCTTTCACACAATATGGTGGGCAATTTTGCACATCGTTAATCTCAGATTATTCTTGTATTGGCCATGTGCTCTTACATAGTATGTATTACAATCTTTTATTATGGCAAATAGTGCTGCAGCAATTGTACATTGATATTTATACATTTGCAAAAGTCTTTCCACAGGTTATCTTCTGGATATATAGAATTTGAATTACTGGACAAGAGAATATAGACATTACAAATTTTTCAACAGTGTCAATTCCCTTCCACAAAGAATGCAAACCACAGTCTGTTGTAACGGTTCAGTTTGTTAGGTGAAAAATTGTACTTTATGGTTTCAGCTTTTATTTCCCTTGTCATTAGTGTGCCATTAGCACATCTTCTGTTTTTAGCCATTTTTATTTCTTTATATTTGGTTCTGCTAAATAAGTATATGTGGAAGGTTTTGTATATTAACAATGTTAATTAACTTTTAAACATTTTTTGGAAATTTTCTCCCTCTTTGAGAGTCTGTTTTTTAACTTAAGTTATGATGTGTTTTGATATGCAGTTCAATTTTTTTTCAATTCCAAATCAGTAATCTTTCTGTCATCACAGGGAATATTTTCCTAAACTAAAGCTTGTAAATATCTCATATATTTCCTCTGTACTTTTATAGTTTCATAATTTATATTTTATCTTTAATCTATCTGGAACTTTCATGGTTTGAAGTAGGAATCCAAGTTTTAAAAATTCATAACCAAATATTTAGTTTACTACTAATTTTTTATTAGTGAATATTTTCAATTTGTAAATACACATTCACATACATTGAACTTCCATATATAGTTATGAATTGCCTAATGTCTCCATCAACAACATACCACATATAAATACAACAGTGACACAACGTATAGCCCAAGAGTTTAGCAGGCTATATTATCTAGGTTTGTGTAAGCATGCCCTATAACATTCACAGGACAAAATCACCTAATGATGCATTTCTCAGAATGTATTCCCCTTGTTATGGAGCACAAGGCACATGATTGTATAAATATTTGTTTGTGTACTTGTAATTCCATAAGTAGTGTATTAGTTCACTCCTAGGTTATACCTTAGAGTTATATATTAATAAATTAGAAGGAAAAACAGTCCCTGTCCACTGTTCTTGTTAAAAAAAATCCTTTGTCATTCTTGAAAATTCTTCTTCCATGTAAACTTAAGTTTTTGAGTTCCATTAAAATTCCCTTGAGATCTTAATTATGATTTATGTTGACTTTACATATTAATTTGGAAAGTAATGTTTTTATAGTATTGAGTTAATTTAGAAATGTGGTACATTCTTCTAGTCAGGTTTTTTTCCCTTTTGGCAAGTTTTTATAAATATTTCTCCTCTATCAGACTCACACCTTTCTAAGTATTCAATACTTTTTCTTAATAATAGGAATTTATCTCCCACAAAGCACTATTTAAATTTTTTATCATGAAATCATGTGATACATAATTGGGAACACTACCACTCTATTACAAGCATTTATTATTTTGAAATGCTTTCTTCTAGACACAGTATGATCAACAACAATAAAAATTAACCACATTGCAACCATTTAATTCAGAAATGTTACAGATCGCCTTCAAATCATATATGCAATTTGGTTATCAGTGTTGCATAGTATTTAATAAAAACAAATCCACCAAACGTGTCTTAAGTGCTTTTAAAAGTGTTTCTTTTACCCTTCATTATAATAATTCTCAATATAAAAATAATAATGTTTAGCATAAAAATCTAGACTGAAATGCACAACGTAGAAAAATAGTTTTCCGTATCTGCCCGTCTTCCCCTGCCTCTGAGAACACTACTTTTAACAATTGGGAATTTATTTTTCCAATGTTGGTGCCATCCTAGACATAATATTTTTATTTTTCTACTTGCAACATTTCCCCAACTTGCAACATTCTATTCCATGTTATTACAAATTCATCTTTTGTGACTACAGTGTGGTTTTGAATAGATGTTCATATTTTAGTTGGCTACTCGAGTTTTTGTTATTTTTGCCATTATCTAGGTAAAAGTGCAATGAACACTTTTATTTAGATGATGGCCTCCTTGTTTTAGTGATTCTGTAGGTGAATTTCTGGAAGTACAGCTGATTGGTCAAAGGACATGTGTATTTACATTTTAACTGCCCTTCAGAAAAGTTATACTCCTTTAAACCTGTACTAACACTGAATTATAATGTTTCCTGACTTTCATCAACATCTTAGATTTCTGATCTATATGCCAAAATAAATCTGCTTTAATTGCTAGTGAAGTTCATACAATTTATCAGTCATGATACTAAACTGTATACTTAAATCATCCACTAAACATCTAGCCTGGTTAGAAATGCTTGCCACCTATATTTCCTATAGGTTTACTATATATTGTATACACATTAATATATGCAATATATATTTTAAAACATCCATAAGCCAAGCTATGGATGTCTGTCATAATACTTAGTATTTTCAAGTCCTGTGAAATTACAGCAAGGCTCCCAAGGCTTCCATACTTACGAAGATCGTTTCTGTAATAAGCTCTTCCTTTTTTGAGGGTAGAAATAAAATTCAGTACTTTTGTGCTGATCATGTGCTTTAAGGAATAAATAAGCCACTCTAAGCAGTGGTGTATCCACTACAAGTCCTAATGGTGAATTTACTTTTTTTTAAGCACTATATTTATTTATTTTGAGAGGGGAAGGGAGGAAGAAAGAAATGCCAATATGTGGTTGCCTCTCACACGCCCCCCACCGAGAACATGGACTGCAACCCAGGAATGTGCCCTGACTGGGAATTGAACTGGCAACCCTTTGGTTCACAGGCTGGCACTCAAACCAACGAGCTACAACAGCCAGGGTGTGAATTTGCTTTAAGGGTTAGATGTACTCCCTTTTAATTTATATGTGAAAGAGCAAAGGAACCTGGAAGGTGCCTACTGCTATTAAATTGGGAGGCAGGAAATGCTTTCTGCAGTGAATAAAGTGTGCACATTTCGGACAGGAATGTAGAGCCTCCTCCACAGCTAGTGCTTGTGTGACAATTTTCCAGTATGAGTTGATGCCTTAAAGCTCCATCTGTAATGCAGCGATGTTGTTTTCCTTAGAGCCCCAGTGCTACTTCCTCATAGCTGGAATACACAGAGAATACATGAGAACATCGTACAGTGTATTGAATCACAGACAACTAAGAAGAAAAGGAGTTAAAGCTTGTGATAACCTTGGGCCTTACTAATACCATTAATTCTCTGTGATCTTTTCCTTTGACCAGTCAATGGTACAGTTTTGTCATCTCAATGGGGCTGTAATTTCTCTCACAATCTGATTTCGTTCAAGCAAATAAAATGACGGTCAAGTTATTAGTCAACGCCTTTCAGAAATATCTGAATCGTGTATGAAAAAGGAACTTTGTCAAGACTATTGGTCATTAATTTTTTATTTTGCTTTCTTACTTGCTTAATAAAATCTGTTTCTTCCCTCTTTATTCAAATCTGGCTTGATGTTGAACATTCTTACAAGTTTCAAGAGGTGATAGATTTTCTAAGTAATGAAATGAATAAAGGCATCAAGAGCATGGGCTTTACAAAGTACAGCTTGATTTCAAGTTAGGGCTTTCTTACTTAGCTTTCTGTGATTCTAGGTGTTTTTAACTTCTCTGAAAGTCCTTATCTTAACTGAAATAATACTGATACCTACCTCATGGGATTATTATGTGGAATAAGCAAGTTACTGGCACATACTAATCAAATATTTAAAAATTAGTTTTACCTGTATAATGGCTACCCTGGCAAGGTAAATGCACATCATATGTGTTTGTAAGTATTTTCCTCTCTTCCCAATCATTAAGAAATTATTTTAACAGGGATAGCTGAGTAGAAAGTCAATATGAATGCTTTATTACTTTGAAATCATAGTAGTTTGCTGAAAAGTTAATAATTTGAGACAAATATTACACTAAAAAGCCAGAAGTGTTGTACTTACTGATGTAATAAAATTTACCATTTAAAAAAATTTCTATGTCCAAGTTTAATCTCTAAATTTAGAACTTTGCAGTTACATCTACATACAAAATAAAAGAATTAAGACAATTATCATTCACTCACAAACCACTCCTGTTAAAAACAGCCTGATAATGGCTTTCAAGCTATTATGCAGCCACATTTTGTCTTCATTAGAACAGTCCTAGTCATATGAGAAACTTCAGACATCTTACAATTTAGTCCTATTTACCACTGAAAGTTATAAACTTTTGTATCCCATGCTTACTAGACTGACTTGAAGACCCAGGTGCTGAGAAAGATGGTCTTCATTACAAATGGATTGGAAAAACTGTATTGATAAAAGCTTTCTTTTGAATTAATTTTAGGACAAGGTCAGGGGGTGAACCGTCAATAAAAGTTGGAAATCTCCACAGGTAGTTCATCTAATATACAAAATCAAAATTAGCACTCTCCCCTAGGCACCCTGCCATTTAGTTATCATCACAAGTAAGACAATTAAAGTATTCTGTGTGGAAAGGTCTGGTTACTAGTGAAAATACTTTCTTTTTTTAACAGTATGGTAGTACACTTCTGATTTCCCCAAGCTTCTAATTACATGAGCAAACTAAATGCTAACTCCATGACAAAAATACTTGAAACCTGTCACCTTTACAACTGACCACAAAGCTGCCATTATCACATAAAACTCTCTCCAATAAGGGTAAAGTTTTAAAAATTAAAATTTATGTCCAACTAATCTGCCTGGTGACGCCAATTACCCCTAGAAAAGTAAACTGAAGTCTGAACAAGCATCCACTATATACAGGGGTAGGCAAAAGTAGGTTTAGTCTGCTGTATGGTATATACAATAATAAACTTTCATGTACTCACAACTATAAACCTACTTTTGCCAACCTCCTGTGTTTCTGGGGGAAAGTAGGTATGTGTATGTCTTACAGTACATTAACATTAAAACAAGGAAAGTATCTAAGGTTTATATTAAACTAAGTATTATGTTGATTTTGCAAACTTAATTTCCACATACTTTAAAATCTTTGAGCTACATATCCTTATGACTTGTGTACTTCTCTGGTATCCTATACCTCAATTCAACTTATCGGAAAAAAACGGAATATTTAAAATGGCCAAGGCCACCTAATGATTTATTAGCAAGTAACGATTTTTCTAAGTTAAATAATTTAGATGTGGGAGATGGAAAAAATTATTGATCTTAAGTGTTTTAAAATTTACTTTGGGAACCAAATTCTTACACCTCCTTTTTTCTTTTTGTAGTCCAAGTACACTTGCAAGACTGATGGAATTACAGTGGTATAAACATGAAGGACTACTGAAGAATCCAAAGTACTGTTCTATTTTGTTTTCGACTTCTAGTAAAGACTTTAGCGTACTGGGCAAAAGCATACGGCACAGAAATTAGAGTGGCTGAAAGGACATTTCTGCTTTATGCAACAGCATTATGCACATAAGTCAAATGTCATACCAAATTAGTATAGGCCAAATTCTTGGTTAGAAAAATTCTATGTACAGTGACTTTAGTATTTTCAATGTGCTAACAAATTTTAATTTTTTTTATATATATATTTTGATACTGCAGCCTTTGGAGAAAGTATGTTTTTTTAAAAAGTTGATTTTTTAAAAAGAAAATGTTTACCTTTTTTTGTTGTTAAATGTTTAATTAAACAGTGAAGTGAAACATCCCCTTTGCTCTCCCTTTTTTATGCACAGAACAGAAGCACACATTGTCATGCCTCAAACTACTTTTTATTTGTAACTACATGATTTCACACAATTCTTCTAAACAGTAACATAAAATATATTTCCTTGTGTATAAATAACTTACATACTCTTCACAAAGTAAATGCTCAAAGGTGCTAGAACAGATCGTCCACTCCTACAGTGTTCTTGTATGCAACAGAGTTGATGCACAACATATAAATACTCAAGTCCAATATTAAAAACTCAGGCACTTGACTAACTTTATTAAAGTTTCTCAAACTATATCAATATATCTAAAGTGCATATATTTTTTAAGAAAGATTATTCTCAATAACTTCTCTATAAAAATAAGTTTGATGGTTTAACCCATCTAACTTTACTACTATGAGTATGAACTTTTAACTTTTAATATGCAATCAGGCTTATTCTACCTTCTCTCAACACCAACAGAATCAAAAGCAGCTAATGAGGTGCTAACATGTGCGGATTAATCCAGTGATTCCGGTCACAGTGCATTCCAGGAGGAGGCACCCATGTTACTGGAATTGGACGATATGGTTTATTATTCTTCCTTCCCTGATTCGGATAACCAAATGGAACAGGAGGAGGGTAGTGACTCTGATGGCCATTCCCTCGGTACATTCCTGGCTTTCTTCTGGGCAAAGGGTGCCACACTGGAAGAGGTGGGAATATCAGTTCTGAAATCTGTAAGAAAGAGAAAACAGTAAGTCAATTTAAAGAAAAAAATTAGTCACGTGTTATGTAAAAACCAGGTGAATTTTCAGATTCCTCGTTAAAGAAAAACAAAACCACTCACTTGAAGAATGATATTCCTAAGGTTAAGTCTAAATATAGGGTAGGGCAAAAGTAGGTTTCTAATTTTGAGTACATGATACAGAGTTTATTCTTATATTATTTGTAAATTATTGTAGTATTTTCCATACAAACAACTGTAAACCTTTTGTCCCACCCTGTACACGTTAAAAACAGGTCAGCAACCAGTGTTTTCCGAATAAGTGAAAATGAATAAACTCAAACATAGCCCTCTGAAGCAACCAGAAATCTCCCTATATCTTCTTCCAAAAACACCAAGAGATTCAGCTTTTATTTTTAGGGTCTATGATCCATCCCAAATTAAAATTTTCCCGTGTATGGTGTCAGATACCTGTTAGGTTCTTCTCCTCCTCTAAAAAAAAAAAATTTAAATTGGCCACTTGTACCAGCTTTCCACACAATGTCATATACCAGGCTTTTCTGTCATGAAATTTTTTGTTAGTGGATATAATGTCAAAAAGAAATGTTTTACTTAAAAAGCACAACAGACTTTCATTTCCTATTATAATTTTATCCTAACAGTCTTTCAACGTGGGTGGAAAATAAATAATTTAATTTTGAAGTAAAATCTAAATATTAAAGGGCAATTTAATTGTAAAATATTAGCAGCAATCAGTTCAATTTGGGATTTATATTCTTGCTTTGTTAAATACCTAACAAAATTCTGAGGTAAAATTGGACATATTTGAATGAATCCCTGGTAATTTGCAGCCCTGGCTGGTGTAGCTCAGTGGATTGAGCGCGGGCCTGTGAACCAAAGGATCATGGTTCGATTCCCAGTCAGGGCACATGCCTGGGTTGCAGGCCAGTACCTGGCAAGGGACACATGAGAGGCAACCATACATTATACATTGGTATTTCTCTCTCTTTCTCCCTCTCTCCTTCCCTTCCCCTCTAAAAATAAATAAATAAAATGTTAAAAAAAAACAATGGTAATTTGCAATAAATAACAAATTATGCAAAGAGGAAAATAAAGCCCACCACATTGAAGGCAAAGGTCCTAAATATGTTACTTCTTATATATATAAAATCTCTCAGAAAGAATACAAAAATAACTGGGAATTACTATAAGGGCACAGAACTAGTGGTTGGAGATAGAGGAAATGCTTGTCACTATTATACTTTTATCATGTTTGATGTTATTTTTAAAAGTAGGTGCATGTGTTATCTTATAATACACATATATAAATATACAATATAGTAATCTTTAGAATTAATCTTCCTCTAACACTTAGGAAGGACAATGCAACTAAAAAATAAAAGAAGAAATCAAGTATGAAGTTACATTGAGAGAATGTTCACTATATAAATATATGTTAAATTTAAAGGTTTAGTTTTTCATATTAAAAATGGCAACTCTTATTTCTTACTTATTAAGGCCTAAATTCTGATTTCAGCACAAACCCAACTCTACTGTAAACCTGGTATATTTAAGTCTAATTAAGGCCAAATTAACAAAAACAAGCATATTTAAAAGTATACAGATGACCCATGAACAATATGGGGGAAGGGTACACTGCCCTCTCCCATAAATATTAACTTTTGAAAATATATTTTATTGATTAGGCTATTACAATTGTCCCATTTCTCCCCCATCATTCCCCTCCACCCTGCACGCACCCTCCCACTCACATTCCCCTCTTTAGTTCATGTCTATGTGCCATAAGTTCTTTAGCGTCTGCATTTCCCACACTATTCTTGCCCTCCCCGTTTTCCACCCACCGTCTATGCTACTTCTTCTCTGTACCTTTACCCTCTCTCCTCCTCCCACTCCCCTGTTGCTAACCCTCCATGTGATCTCCATTTCTGTGTTTCTGCTCCTGTTCTATTGTATACTTTTGTTTTAGGTGTGGTTGTTAGTATCTGTGAGTTTGCTGTCTTTTTACTGTCCTATTTTTTATCTTCTTTTTCTTAGATAAGTCCCTTTAACATTCCATATAATAAGGGCTTGGCAATGAACTCCTTTAACTTGACCTTATCTGAGAAGCACTGTATCTGCCCTTCCATTCTAAATGACAGCTTCACTGGATAGAGCAATCTTGGATGTAGGTCCTTGCCTTTCATGACCTGGAATACATCTTTCCAGCCCCTTCTTGCATGGAAAGTCTCTTTTGAGAAATCAGCTGACAGTCTCATGGGAACTCCTTTGTAGGTGACTGTCCCCTTATCCCTTGCTGCTTTTAGAATTCTCTCCTTCATTTGAATCTTAGCTAATGTAATTATGATGTGCTTTGGTATGTTCCTCCTTGGGTCCAACTTCTTTGGGACTCTCTGAGCTTCCTGGACTTCCTGGAAGTCTATTTCCTTTGCCAGATTGGGAAAGTTCTCCTTTATTTGTTCAAGTAAGTTTTCCACTTGTTGCTCTTCTTCTTCCCCTTCTGGTACCCCTGTAATTCGGATGTTGGGACGTTTAAAGATGTCCTTGAGGTTCCTAAGCCTCTCCCCTGTTTTTTGAATTCTTGTTTCTTCCTTGTTTTCTGTTTGGTTGTTTCTTTCTTCCTTCTGGTCCACTCCATTGATTTGAGTCCCAATTTTCCTCCCATCACTATTCGTTCCCTGTGAGTTTTTCTTCATTTCACTTATTGTAGCCTTCATTTTTTTCATCTAATTTGTGAGCAAAATCAACCAATTCTGTGAGCATCCTGATCACCAGGGCTTTGTTGAACTGTGCATCTGACAGGTTGGCTATCTCTTGGTCACTTAGATGAATTGGCTCTGGAGCTTTGATCTGTTCTCCTGTTTGAGCTATTTTTGGGTGTTTTTTTTTTGGTCTGGTCATGGCTGTTATGTAGTGAGGGGCGGAGCCTTAGGTGTTCCCCAGGGCAGGGCAGCCCAGTTGCTGGGTAGTGATGCTGTATGTGGGGGCGGGGTCTGAGAGGGAACAATGGCGCTTGCCCCATCTCTCTTGGATTCTAGTCCCTTCCACCGCTTCCCCTTCGCCTGGATTATCTGCCCAAGAATGTGGGACTGCCTGGTCAGTCAGCCACTTTGCGTGGTCTCACTGGGTCTACCAGCCGCCGCCTGCGTGCCTGGGTCCTCCAACCTCCACTTTTTCCTACCGTGACTCTGCCCCTCTTACCAGTCTGGATGAATGGTTGTTGGACTTCCATATAGTTCAGTTTTCTATCAGTTCTGGTTGTTTTCTTGTTTGTCCTTAAATCTTTGCTGTCCTCAATTTTGGTTGTGCAAGAAGGCACAGTGTGCCCACCTACACCTCCATCTTGGCTGGAAGTTGATGTATTAACTTTGGACTCCCCTAAAAGCTTAACCAGTTATCTCTTGGTATCAGCAGGGGATTGGTTCCAGGACCCCAGAGATACCAAAACCTGCAAATACTCAAGTCCTCTATATAAAATGGCATAGATTAATACATATGGTCTGTCCTCCACATCCTCAAACTCCCAATCTCGGACTAAAAACAGTGCAAGTATTTACTGAAGAAAATCCACATTAAGTGGACTCCTGTAATTATACCTATATCATTCAAGGGTCAGCTATGCTTAAAATCAGAAAAATGTTCAAGTACAGAACAAGGCTCAACTCAAAGATTTCTTTAAATATTTTTTACTCTAAAATATCTTTTCAGTTGAGAACTACTGTTGTAAAGAATTTTTATAAGTATATTAAATGTTCTTTGGCATGTGGGGTATAAATAGTAAATAACTGAACATATCCTGTAAGTGCTTGCATAGTAACTCTAACAAGAAAGTTAAACCCAAAGGTATGAACTAGAAGTGCTAGAGACTACAAAAAATGAGTGGCTATTTTTGAATATAGTAAGGATTTTAAAAGTACCAGGAACGTTTTATCACATTTATTTTTCTCTTTGCCACACTCTTTGAAACACGTTTATCCTATTTATTGAGTAGTAAAGCTGACCTTTGATAAAGTGACTCAGGAAGCCTAGTTACATCTCAGAGGAACAACTTCTTGTGGAAAGACAAGACTGTAATCCGGAATCTCAAATCAGAGAAACCTTGGGCAACATGGAATGACTTGGCCAAGCCCTCCTCATGGACTTTCATTATGAAGCTGTTTCATGGTTACCTGGTACATGGGGCCTGGGGTTGCGGTCACTGAACTGGATTTCACTTCCATTTCCTTACTCGTGGTTTCTTCATCTGAAGAGGAGGATCCTGAATGATAATCAGAGGTAACCTTATCAAGGGCCCTGGTAACTTTCTTAGAGATCTCATCCTTGTTCTCATCCTCATTTTCAAAGCTGGCAACAATGAAAGCATTGTTTTTTTCTCCATACCTAAGAATTAAAAAAAAAAATCTTACAAACCTTGAAGTAAGTATCAGGACAAAGGATATTAACTCTTAAATAGTTCTTACACAATATGTAATTAAATTTAGAAGTGATTCTAAGCTTAAAAAACATAAATACAATTTCAATAAAAACACTATAACTGACATCAATTAACTTCATTCCAAAAAATGCATCTCAGCTTATTTCTGAATCAAGATATTTACAATAAAGTAAACAGCCTAACTGCAATAAAGCCTTTGAAAGTTTGTATAGAAATCAAGTAGTCTTATAGGTGAGTTCTGTGTATTTATATAGCTGTGCCATCTTCCATCTGCACAGGGTGAATTGGGCCATAAATGCTACCTAAACATGGTGCGTAACTCCCTCTTCTATTCTTTTTCAGTTTACTTCCTAAAAGGAGTTGCTATAGGATGGCAGAAAGAGCACTGGATAAGTTTCTGGTTCTGGCTAGGCCATTAACTAGCTCTGTGGCTAAAAGGCAGGTAATTTAGTCTCCAAGCCTCAGGCCTCAGTTTCCTATTTGCTGTGTGAGGAAACTGGAGCTGGCTGGATACTAGTTGATCTTCTGCTGGTGATTCTTCTTAGTATCAGATGCCTGAACAGGTTGGGCAGGTTCCTCACAACACAGAATTCATGTATTATAATTTCAAGTTTACTTAGCATAGGGTTTTTAGTAATGGAAATTTACCCTTCTGTCCTCTCCAGCATATAAAGGCTAGGCAAATCGTGATACTATCAAAGGTTAATTCATATGTTAACATCAATACGAACAATGGAACAATGGGCTTAGGCCTACCTTCAATTTTGTCCATTAATGGAGTCAAAATTCAAGTAAAACAAAAAGGAAGGAAATTTGAGAGAAATCCTGCCTTATAGAAGCAGAAACCTAAATCAGGGGCAGACATCTAATGATTGAAGGATCAGCTGTATTAACTCAGATTTCTTTGACATGTTAAGCTCAATTAGGTTCTACATCTTTCCTTTTGTAGTATTTTGCTATGAGTGCTCTCTTCATGGTAAGTGAAGTTGCTTTACTATATTACAGTAACATTAGAATGTATAGTTAATTCCTTAGGATTAGTAGTGAACAACTTTTGAACTTTCCATTTATTCATATACTACTAAAACATTAAGGTCAATTTAGTTAGTTTGAAACAAACCAACAGTATCTAAGGCTCTTTATCAGATAAAGGATCAGAGAAATTTTTAAAAAAATTATAGAAATATGTTGAGTAGATAATAAAACTGCCAAATTCTCCTCATTGGAAAGAGGTGTTATCTTTTCTGTATCCTCTCAAATATTTCACTAACCTTTTAAGTACGTAACACTCTACACCCTTCTAATTTTTTTATCCTGATGTAGTAACTTAGACTATGAAGAATGTTATCTTTTAGTGCATTTCAATTTTTTCACCACCTTCATTAGTCTCTAGCTATTGTTAGTTGTTAATGCAGGTATTTATTGTTATATAATATAACTAACTGCTAGATGAGATTTGTTTTAATTTTCAGTTATTTCTTTCTAGTTTGGTCCAAAAGCACCAATCATTCTCTCAATCTCCTCTATTAATTTATGATATCATCTCTACTGAATTACTAACCATCTTTCTTTTGGGGATTATCACTGAACGAGGGCCCCACATTCTGAAGGTGCTTTCTATTATCCATGGAAAAATAAATCACATCTCAGCCATTATTTGGCAAAATTTTAATCATGTATAAATTAGAAACCTACTGAATACAAGGATTTTCTTACACTGACCAGACAGATGAAAGCACAGTTAACTTTTCATTATCTGGCATCATAATAATGTACCCACTTGGGCAGAATGTCCAAAGAACTATAAAGCTTATTTATCTTCAGGTGCCACGGTTTAAACATTCCAAACAAATTATGTCCAAAATGCTTTCATAATTACCCAACTTCTTAAACATTCTTGGACACAGAAACTTTTCCTTAATGATTTAAGGTCATACTGTATTAAATATTCATTATCTGACTGTGTAATAACATATTTGTACCAACTCTTTAGCTTCTTCACACCCACCTCTATGTCAGACCATGACCGTTTTTTTGTAGCCTACTGTGAGCAACCCCATCACACGCTGCTTACCATCTCGTATTACTTGAAAAACTACACAACTACTTAAAGAACTGTTTAATATTAATAAGGAAGGGTCCTTCAGCATCTATCTGCAGGCCTAACAAAAACGCAAGCAATTTAACACAATTGCTTTGTGATAGCTATATTTCTTGTACACTGAGGTCTTTCTGCCAGTGGTTCAGTGGTCAGTCTCCAGTCTGACCCTGGCCTCAGCTGAGACCTTATTTAGTCCAGGGCAGGCCAGAAAATGCAGTAAAGACCAGCCACACATTTTTTGACGTGTCTTCACCTTCACTTTCATTGATGGAGATCAAGTCAAAGGCTATTATTAATATGAACATTTGAATGTAGTAGGCTCGCATCATAAAGCATCTCTACTATAGTCAACAGGTGAATTGTTCCTCAAAATTAAAGAGAAATAATCCTAAAGAAAGAGTTATAATAAATTACTCACTGGGGGTTCCAAGCATTTGCTCATCCTGTTCCTCCTGCCTGGAAAGGTCCTTCCCACCTTGTTACCTAGTCAAGTGCAACTCATCCTTCCCCAATCGGCTCAAGTATTAAATCACCTACTCAAATAGTCTTTTCTGACTCAGCAGAGCACTAATTTTCTCCATTATGCCATCAGCCACTGCATTTTATACATATTTGTATTACAGCACAAATCGTTCTCTGTTGCAATCTGCTTATTCTTTCTTCTAATTTATTACATTTTGAACTACCTGAAGGACAAATGACACTTTCATTTTTAGAAACGCCACAACTGAGTATTTTTAGAATGAATGGGATACAATCAGATTTCAAGCCTACTACTCACCTTTTATAATTCTGTTCATTAGGAGACAAAAAATAATTTCTATTATGAAAACAAAACCATAAAACTATCAGTCACTTAAAAATCAAAAAGGGAGGCCAAGAGTCGAAACAAACAGAAACAGAGACCAACTAAAATTTACTTTCCAGTATTATTTGAGATTAGCTTATTTCTAATTTGAAGACAGGAAAGACAAGTGCACCACCAATGAAAAAAGAACCAACTTCGAGGAGTCTAGGTGTCTCAATTTTATTTCTTAACCTACAATAAACTTCTTTACAAAGTTACAGAAAAACCCTGTCCAATCAAGTTTTTTAGTTTATCTATAAAACAGAAATGTAACTAGTCCTTCCTATCACCTCATAAAAAGTATTTAAAAAAATCCACATGTCAGGAATCCAAGCAACCAACTTCTGGCCATAGAGATACACAGGCAGGCAGTACCTAAAAGAATTTCATGAAGTCAATTCCAGCATGGTAATCAGTTCAGCCACCAAATCCAAAAACTCACCGACAGCACACCTCACATGGGTCCACCCACAAAGTGAGTTCCTTTGGCAAGCCCAGGTCACTGTACAAGATGCAGCTGTTCTCACAGGCTTTCAAGACATCAGGATCAACTCTCTGAAACTTATTAACACGAATGCATCTACAATAAAGTGGAGTCATGTTAATACCTTTAACTGAATCATGATCATAAGCCTCATTACATCTTTTAGTATTTGCCAATATGAATGGGGAAAAAAAATCCTTGCAGAGAACTCAGGAGTGTATCTGTCCTAGATAATAAATGGGAACTAAAGGCAGAGGCAGCATCAATAAGACTACCCCGGCTGGTAAAAAGAAATGGGCATCTGTGTGAGCCCAGGGAAATCATTAAAACTGATTTTACTTCATTCTACCTAGAAACTACTCAACATGTACATTATGTGAGTAAGGAGTATAAAAGTTGTATGAAATTACTTAGAGCTCTGAAGGTAAATGTTTTTGTAGGCCAAGTTCATAAATAACAAAAACTCCAACAAAAGACCTCAACCAGTTTCAAATAGTATTTGGAAATTCTCATGACACATTTTGATCTGTGATTGCCTTGCTTATACATCCCAGATAATAAAATAAGTATAAAAAAGGATGTCCTTTGTCTTACCTGTTAACTGTTGTATAAAACTAGAATTAGTCAAGGACACAGAACCATACTTAAGATTAAAATATAATCCAAAGTGTTATTGGCTTATTTCATTCAAATTGTTATGCAAGGGTTTTATTTTTAATAGTTGTCAAAATAAGTCAGAGAATGTTCAAAGATGCCTCCCAATACAAATGCAAAATATACGTTAAAATGAGTATTCTACTTATATAGAGAAATAGTATTTACAATGAAAGTATTTATTGCCAATAACTAAGAAATCAAGAGAACCCAAGTTTTAGTGCTAGCCCTAGAACTAGTACTGGGTGAATTTAATTTCTGCTTGTTTCTTGTAATTTTTATTTATTTCTTTATTTTATTTATTTATCTTTAGAGGGGGAGGGAAATATCAATGTGTGGTTGCCTCTTGTGTGTCCCCTGCCGGGAACTGGCTTGCAACCCAGGCATGGACCCTCACTGGGAATCAAACCGCGCGATCCTTTGGTTCGCAGGCCTGCGCTCAATCCACTGAGCTACACCAGCCAGGATAGTACTGGGTGAATTTAGATTAAACCATTTCATTCCTTTCTCAGACCCAGAACTCTACAGTATGGAAAACACAATGTAATAGTGTTTCCCATAGTAATCACACCATAGTAATCATACCATAAATATAATGACATAAATAAAATAATGTGCCACTTAAAGTTTTTACAAATTAAATTATATTACTTGATTTACATTTACCTTTTAAATGATGAAAAATATTCTCATTTAATAGTAGCTAATACGCATAGTTAAATAATAATACAGTGGACCCTTGAACAACATGGGTCTGACTTACTTGGCCCATTTATATGCAGTTTTTTTTCAATAACTACCTGTACATTATTTTCAATTCACAGTTCTGAGAGTCCATGGATGCAGCAGACCAACTGTATGCAATGACCTATGCCACTTTATAGACTGAACTTGAGCGTCCATAGATTTTGGTATCAAGGGAGGTCCTGGAACCAGTTCTCTGGGGATACTGAGGGCAACTTAAATTTGGGGAGGGATATCAAAAAGTATACGCAGATTTTGGACTGTGTAGGGGTCATCATTCCTAAACCCCCTATTTTTCAAGGGTCAACTGTAATGAACAACTCTAGCTAAAGGTGTATTGTGCAATGGACAATTTCCTAAATGCTCTGAATGTGTTAACTCTTAATTGTCTTAATTATCCTGATCTAGATACTATTTTCCCCATTTTAAGAAAAGAGAACAAAGAGAATTTTAGTTACTTGCCCAAAGTCACAAAACTAAAAAATGGTGAACCCAGGGTTCAAATATAGACCATTAGATTCCAATGACACCCTATTCTGTCTGTACCTATCTTAACATTATTAACAATTTAGAAAATTCAGAGGAAAAAAAAACATTTTACAGCATGCATGATGCTCTTTGCTCCTTTCTATAAGATGGTCTTATTATACATTCTAATGCTATGTAGGTTCATTCAAAAATGCCCTGGCTGGCGTGACTCAGTGGATTGGGTGCCAGCCTTCAGACCCAAAGGTCCCCTGTTAGGGGTGTACAAGAGGCAACTGATGTTTCTCCCCTACTCTTTCTCTCTCCCTTCCCCTCTCTAAAACTACATTAAAAAAAAAAAAAGGCCCATGTAGCCCTAGACAGGTAGTTTAGTTGGTTGGAGTGTTGTCCCATACATCAGAAAAGGTTGCAGGTTCAATTCGCAGTCCAGACATGTATGGGAGGGAACTGATTGATGTTTCTCTCTCCCCCCTCCCTTCCTTCCTCTCTAAAAATCAACAAACACTTTCTCAGGTGAGAATTAAAAAAACAAGTTCCATGAGTCCTCGAATCAAAAGGAGTTAAGGGTAATCTTAATATGTGTTTTTCCTATGTACTCATGTAGGCTCTATTCTTAAAAATATGTATCTGCTCTCCAGCTGGTACAGCTCAGTAGATTGAGCGCAGGCCTGCAAACCAAAGAGTCGCCAGTTCGATTCCCAGCCAGGACAAATGCCTGGGTTGTGGGCCAGGTCCCCAGTAGGGGGCGTGTGAGAGGCAACCACACAATGATATTTCTCTCCCTCTCTCCCTGTCTCTCTAAAAATAAATAAAATCTTTAAAATATATTATGTATCTGCTTTAACAAAATTTACATACCTTACATACTTTATGCTTTTTTCACTCTATATACTATGACTACTTATCCATTAACCATTGTTCAAAACAGGATTTTAAACATTGTGTAAAAATAGTCTATCAATTAATGTCACCAGTTTAGTTCTTTCCAATTTTTTTGCAATTATAAAGTGTAAGAAACATCCATATTTATACATATTTGTCTACATTTCTATTAAGTTCCTAGAATATATTTTTAGGAGACTTAACTGTTCAAGAGTATGGATATTTTTTACATATCTTAATAATGCCAAATTGCCCTCCAAAAGCATCTATCTGTATATACTGGAGAGAAACAATTTTAATTTATAAACACCTTAGAAGAAAAAGAACACTTCCAACCTACTCTATGG
Source organism: Anoura caudifer (assembly GCA_004027475.1). Lineage (NCBI taxonomy): Eukaryota > Metazoa > Chordata > Mammalia > Chiroptera > Phyllostomidae > Anoura > Anoura caudifer. Next base: position 325,600 of record PVKU01000792.1, on the reverse strand, counting down.
ATTGAAGAGTATAATAACTCTGGTCAATCCTATCATTGATTCATTTTTATAATAGTTAACAACCTAGCATTAAAGTCTGCTTTCTACTTCAAAGACAACTTCAAAATGACTTAATAAAGATACTTCTGATCACATGCCAATTTAATCCTTTTTGGCTAACATTTTTTCCCTCAACTTTTTAGAAGTAATGGAAATGAAATTATACACTTTGTGACCTTTAAGCATTTACTTGACAGTGTCTCCTTTTCTCAGTAATAGTACGGTGGCTCAGCACTTCCATACACCTTCATCCAATGTCAATTACATATGTGTAAAAGCCTCAACAGCTCTAACTCACAAAAGCTGTTCACTCCATCAGTAATGAAGATATGCAGAAAAAATTAAGAGAATCGAGTGACAAGATAAAAAAATAACTTGATACTGTTTTATATAGAACATTGACATTTCTGCCTTAACTGACCATATTTCCAATCTACCAAGAAAGCTCTTAGGTAAAAACAAAAGGGAATATAACATCACTTTGATTCTTTTTTCAACAGAACACACCCACCTAACTTTTAGCAAATGAGAAATAAATTGTATATTCACCTACCATGTACATTCTTTGAATAGTCTTGCACTTGCAAGTGCCTCAGGACTAAAAGGAGGTCCTTTTTACATCACAGCACAGAAGTGCTGGTTTGTGGAGAAAACTTTCAGGATAACAATATCCGCAAATAAAAGAATTTTTGTACTCATGATAGCCACAACTGTTCCACTTTAATTTTTTTTGTGGCCACATCCACACACTGAGCAAGGTTTGACCAAAGAGTTTAGCAGAACATTCTCAACCTAGATTCCCGAGCGGTCAACATCAATAGCAGGGAGTAAGCATGCCAGGACATGTTCCACAGGAGTCTGTTCTTTACTTTCAGCTATAAATGTTAACTTATAAACCAGAGTAACAAGACAGCTACAAGTGAGAATTAGCTCCCCTTTCAGAGTGGGGTGTTCAGAAAGCCCAAGAGAATTTAGGGTCAGTTATATCTGAGTTCAAATTTCACAGCTATATTTACCAGTTGTGAATCATAGGTAAGTTGTCTTCACCTATGAAATAGTTACACTGGCTTCTACAATAAAGAATTATGCACAGTATAAATAAAGTTAATTCTGTGTGAAGAATGTATTAGGTATCTAATCATCTTGATTCCCATTTGCCATAAAATTTTTCTTTTTTGTAAAACATGTAGTTTACTTTTTAGATTCAAGGAGACCCATTTCCCTGAACTCCTACCATGCCCATTTATGGGTGATAGCTTTATTGTACCCCTAGAATTGTGAAAAACCCCAAGTACCTGTGATAACAGAGAGGAATGTACTCAACTAGGAGCCAAACTATAACCACAAGAAGACTAACTCCTATGAGCCTAAAGTATCAGCCCCCCAAGCCCAGGCAGGGGGACTCCAACAAATACATGTATTGTAAAATAAGCGAGGAAAAAAATACCAAGACACCCCAGAGTTCTGCTTTTTGCAGATAAACTACAAAAGGCATGGTCTGGACCCCTTCAGTCCTTTGGCCTTGCACTCATTTTAGAAACTCATCAGCCTTTTTATTTAATCCAATCCAATTGTCCAATCTAATCCTTTACCTGTAGGCCTGTCCTTTTGAAGGTTTTTCAGGATACCAGTGATTTTTATATTTTTCTTGAAGTATCAGAGTCAACTTCTCAGCAAATCGCTCAACTGCCTCTTTCTTCAACTTATCATGTTTTCGAACTAGCCTTGTGAAAAAGAAGACAACAGCAGCAATTTCGTTCTTCATTTTCCCTGCAAAGATAAAGTAGTTTTTCTCAAAACAAAATATAAAAAATGGAAGATAAAGCTCTGCAAACTATCCCTCCTTGCAGCTCCCCTTCTTCCTTCCAATTTATCTTGTTTCATTGGCTCATATCTGGATTGGAAAACAGTCACTATTTATGCCACAAAGACTTTATAAATTACTATTTAAGAATCCTACCACTTAGATCTGTGAAGAAATTCGGTAAAAAGAACACAACAAATTGCTCCTACTAGTTAAAATAAAATCAGAGATATCACTCAAAGTACTGTAATACCATTACAGTATATAGTTTTTACTAAATGTGTCAATATTTAGCTGCAATATCTTCAGTTTAGAATTCTGTGTAATAATTTGAATTTTAAAACACAAAAAAGTTAATTTAAAATTCAGTATGGTAGAGGTGCAATAGAAAACAATTTGGCACTTCTAAAAATGTTAAAGGGTTACCATATGACCCAGCAGTTCTACTCCTAGCTAGCTAATAAATGAAAACATATGCTCACAGAAACTTGTACACAAATGCCCATAGCAGCATTATTTATAATAGCTAAAAAGTAGAAACAACCCCAACATCCATCTACTGATGAGTGGACACAGAAAGTGTGGTGTATGTATACGCAATGGAATATTATCAGGCAACAAAAAGGATGAAATAATGATATACACTACAACACTGGGTGAACCTTGAATATATTATGCCAAAGAAATGAGCAAGTCAAAAAGAACAAAGTTGCATAATTCCATTTATATTAAATGTCTGGAACAGGTAAATCTGTATAGATACAAAGTAGATTAGTGGCTTAGTGGGCACTAGGGACAGAGAGAAAGGAGGAGTGATGTCAATTAGTACAGGGTTTCTTTTTGAGGTTATGAGAATATCCTAAAATTGACTGTGATAATGGTTTTCAACTTTATGAATATACCAAAACCAACAAACTGTACATTTTAAACCTAAGAATTATATGGCATGTGAATTATATTTTTATAAAGCTGCTAGACTCCAGTATAGTGTGTCTGTAAGCATTCTTTCAGGAACAGGTATGACAAAAAGAGTAGCTCTATGAGAACACATTTAAGAGAATGAAAACTTAGGGTCATCTATAGAAAAATCAAACTAAAAGGAATAATCAGAGATTTAGCTGCATTTTGGAAGTGACTTAAGGAGGATTCTTTAAAGGCAGATCTGATTTATCATTGATTAATCCATAAAGGCAAAAACAACCATGTCCTGGGATTGTTTCGATGTATATTCTGTCTTTATGCGATGAGCTCATTATTTGGCTGAAGTAACTTGGAGTTATTCAGATGCTGCATTTACTAAGCAACATCACCTTTTTCGAAGCCAGTTATTAAAGACTTACAGCCTCTGCTATGTTTAGTATAAAACCCAACTAATCTGATAGATTGTATTCTCATGCATTGAAAAAATAAAGGTGGTTCTGTTAGCTTCCTTTTTCTTTTCTTAAACCTGCTCTTAAAAGTCTCTTCATAATATGATTCCTTTACTCCTTGTGCAAATTCAAACAAGGGATCTCACTGTGAAATAAATTCTACATAGTTATCTGAGAGGTGTGCTGGCAGCCATGGTCACCATGATCCTGGATGGGAAGACACCCAAACCTTCCTCCTGGAATCCTAGAATGCCAAATCCACTTTCTATGGCCAGCTACCAGGCACCAGGTACTAGGCTGCACGCAGCAGGGTGCAGATACACACAACCCCAGCCCTCCCACAAATGCTGCGCAGCCTCCTCCTGAACCAATGTGAGCCATTCCCATTTTATAAAGCTATACACACAACCACCTTAGGAAGGAAATGAAAACCCACTACGATTTAACCTATGGTTTGGGATAAAAGTTGGTGATGGAACTACATTAGCCTCCACACCAAACAAAACAAGGAACCACACTCAAGAAAAGTACTGAATCTGTGACCAGATCATTCTCCTCATTCTGTAAGTTTGCCAACTGTGCTCTACATATTTGAGTTTGGGGTTTTGCTTTCCCTTTTATTTTTGCTCCGTTTCGTATCAAAAAGAAAAGGAAGGAAATAACCACTTAGTGGTTGCTGCTGGTTGTAACACAAGATGAGTCATATGGAATTACTTTTTTTCAGGTTGAAGGAATGATGCCTGGAACAGCTGAAAACTGAACCCCGCCCCCCAGCCAGGGATCCTCCAGGAGCACCAAAAGGCGAAACGAGGAAGAGTCCCAAGTCAGAGGGAGAGAAACCCGAAGCAAACAGGGGCCGCGAGATCTCACGCGCCCTGAGTGAGTGGCCGCAACTCCTCCGCCCACACCGAGAGCGAAAAGCTCCCATTTTAAATATCGCACAGTGACGTCACCCCGGGACGTCGTCACCGCGGAGGCTGCTCCGCAAGTTGTACTTTGTTCCAGAGGCTCCTCGGCTCACCGGGGCGTGCACGGAGCCCAGGAGAAAACCCAGCCCCGTCCTCCAGGAGTGTAAAACTTTGTACTTTTCCCTTCCTTGTAACGCAAAACTAATCGCGGCCGTTTCTAGAAACAATGTCTCTCCTGCTAGACGTTCCCAAGGTTGAGGACGCGGGCGCCGGGCGGTGGGGGTGCGGCGCCCTGGACCAGCCTCGGCGGCGGGACGAGGCGGGCTCCGGACGCCGGGGGGACCGAGAGCCCCGCAGGGCCGGGACACGGACTCCCTGGGCTATGAAACCTGCCGCTAAACCCTCCCGCTCGGCTCTGAGTGCGAGGTGAGTAGGCACCGAATACCTCCACCCGCTCCTCAAAGAACGACCTGAAAGCGCGCCCGACTAGTGCAATCGGGGCTTTCCCCGAGTTCAGGGGGAAGGGCCCCGGGGCCCATCCCCCGCCAGCAGCCCGGCAGGGAGCGCCCCCTCCCCAGTCTGCCCGCGGGCGCGCCGCCCCCATCCGGGTCCGGTCTCCGAGTGGCCTGGTTCGAGGACCCGGCTCCTCTCAGGCGCGACCCTCGGACAGGCGGGGTCTCCGGCTCCAGACCCCGCGCGGACGCTGAAGGGGGCGGCGGGGGGTGAGAAGGCGCGGGGCGGCCGCCCACCCCCAGGGGAAAGGAAGGAAACGTGGCAGCCGCCTCAAGGCGGCGTCTCCTCCGTCCCGATCCCGCCGAGGGTCCCGCGGAAACCCCGCCGGCCGCCCCCGCGGTCCCCAGCCCTATCTTCGCGCCCAGCCGGAGCGGATGCAACTCGGCTCGATCTCTCACCCCTCCCGGTTCTCCGGCGCGCGCCTCCCTCAGCGAGCCTTCGACGTGGCCGCAGGGGCAGCCGGACCACCCTCCCCCCTCATGCCCTCAGTCCCACCATCCCCGCCTCCCCCGGCCCGGCCTCCTCACCGCCGCCGCCGCTCTGGAGCTGTAGATAAGCCGGACCCGACCGTCTTCGGGCGGGGAACCAAGGGCGCCGCCTCAGGGGGCCGCCGCTCGGCGGCCAGGAGCACAGCGAGCTTGGTCCGGCTCGCGCGGCTCCCGCGTCGTCGGGCTAGCGAGCGCGAGCGATCAGGCGAGCGCAGCCTTGAGGTAGCGCGCTGGGGGCTCGCGGGCCGGAAGAGGGGAGGGGCGATGACCCGGGAAAGGGTTGGCGCCGCGCGGGACGGGCTCGCGCGCCTCGGGGGCGGGGCTTTACTGAGAGCCCGCCCCCGAAACCCGGGCCAAGACTAACCCGCGCGGACCTTCTAGTCCGACGTCGAGAGTAGCACTGAGGGTTAGTGCAGGCGTGTCCCGAGGACCCAGCGGATTCCTGCCGCCCGCCTACTTGATGCAGAGCCTTTTGGGATTGCGCGGGCCACGTTCCTGGACTGTCTGGGCTTCGGCTTCACTCCTTTGGTCTCTCCTTGCTTCTCTGTGCCCTGCCATCCATCCTCTATGTTGGGAGTGCGAACTGTAAATCCAGCTCTGTATACCTCCATTTCTCTAGTACCAGGGTTTGAGGGGAAAAGGGGGTGGCAGAGACCACATGGACCCTATGGGAGGGAAGCTGCATTTATGGGCTGATCCTTGACCTCTCTGTAGTAACTGCAGGCATGTCAACTGCGCAGCTGCCATGTTATACTTTAGGTTATTTAGAGCGCCTAGTGGTGCTTGGACAGGTGGCTCCCTCAGAGCAGGTACTACCTGTTGTGTGTCCCCCCACCTGGCACTGAGCAGTCTTGCATAAAGGAGGCGCTCCTGTGGTGTTGGATGAATGAATGAAATCTTGAGAGTCCAGGCTTTCTGCTTTTGCGATCCTTTTATTCAAACATTTCCCAGATACAGAGCTTCATCTTTGAGCAAATACAAATGTGGAAAAGGTACATTAACTTTCTGAAGAAAACGAGAAGCATCTTTTCAAACTTTTATATTGAATTGGGACCATGGTATTCGTTTTGTGAAATAACTTGAATACAACAAACAGGCCCCCAAAATACAAAGATATTTCTAGTTTAAAAAAGTTACTATTGAAAGAGTGAGTTTTCACTCTTTCCTGATAAAACATGTCGTAAATCACTTAAGAACTGATTGGTCAACTTATAGATTGACCAGATTTCTCGCAACCCAGTACATGTGTTCAGCCCTGTTGCATGAATACTTTAAATTTTTATTACTGAGGTTAGTAATTATAGCTTGTTACCAATCCAAAACAATAATTTGTTTAGCAAAAATAGATATGCAATCCCAAGACCAGTACAGTACACTTTATTTTGTAAAAAATTATATTCTTCTACCTAGGGCTACTGGACTGGTCAATTTAAAGAGAGTACGATATTCATATCCTGAAATATTCTAGGAGATATGAGGGTACTTTCATTCTAAACTCATAACAATCTGATTGAGGTTATTTACTGACAAAGGTTTTTATCGCAATTTCATAAAATAGCTAGGAAGCCACAAACATTACTCAAAATTTGTTCTAAAATTCCTATAGTTCAAGATTGCTATTTTGTGTAATGTTTAGAAATCTGTGGCCCATGTGGTCCAGACTTAGAGCGGTACCATTTCCAAAAAACACAGGCAAGTATCTGAAATCTGATTTCAAAATAAAATTTTAAGGTTCTCATAGCCTGCACACTGAAGCATATAAGGAACAAACAGCACATCTTAAACACCTCTTTTTTCTCCTCCACTGTTCTCACACATGATAGCTGCTGGTGTGCTTTCAAACTGTGGCCAGTTCTTCAGATCTTTTCCTCTAGCTCTTTTTTTTCCTTAGTTGGAATCACAAAAGCCCCAAGGAATTGGTCTATCAAGCCTGGACCCTTCCCTTTAGGAGGCTGAAGGAGAGCAGAGCTGAAACAAACAATTATACAATTAAATGTAATTTTCCTCTCATGGCTGATTCATTTTCACAGTGAGATCTAAATGTTCACTAAGATTGTTTGTTAATAGGTCTAGTTTGCTTTTAGCACAAGTGGTTTCTTTTGAAAATGAGCCACCTTAATAGGGCAGGAGCTTAAAAGTCACACGCTTCTTGTGGTTGTATCCCAAAGTCATAGTAAACAACTCAACACAATCCCAAAGTTATGAATAGCTTTCAAAATCAGGGCTTATTTCCCACAAAATAACTGTGTAACTCTTTGAAATCTGTTCTTCCTTTGAGTTTAGAGGAGTTAGGTTTTAAAAACAGAATAATCTCAGGTAACATCTTTATCCACATGTCAAGTTGGAATCTGAATACAAAACTGTTACTTTTATAGTGGACAGAGCGAGTTCTGTTATATAACATCAGGAAAAAGTACGCAGCCTTTGGGGATCATTGGAGGTCTATCAGGTGGCATTAAAACTTTTTAATTCTAAAAACACTTCAGCCCTGCTGGTGCGGCTCAGTGGATTGAGTGCCAGCCTGTGAACCAAAAGGCCATTGGTTCGATTCCCACTTGGGGTGCATGCCTGCCTGGGTTTTAGCCCAGGTCCCCAGTTGGGGGTACATGGGAGGCAACCAATTGATGTTTCTCTAGCACATCGCTGTTTCTCTTCCTCTTTTTCTCCCTCCCTCCCTTCTCCTCTCTCTAAAAGTAAATAAATAAAACCTTAAAAAACAACAACATTTCAATATATTTCTTCACAGTTTTCCAATATTTAACTAGTTGGCTAAATTAAAATAAATCTATTTTCTTTGTTTCAGTTTCTTAAATCTCAATAAACTGGCAGTGGTTATAAAAACAAGCATAAAGAAAATTTGCAATCTTCATTATTTTCTCCATTACATCATGCAATGAAACTGACTTCCAAAAGGCACACACAATTCTCTTGATGAATGAGGCAATGGAAACTGGACACACCAACTTCATATTTCCTGCCCCAACCATTCTCCAAACATGTCTTATCTTTTTCAGAAAATGTGTTGATCCAACTTCTCAGATTCTTTGTTGGCAATTGGTTAGGATTTGTCGATTTGTGTGAACGAGGTTTGTTACCAGGCAAAATGGGATTCGACCATCTGGTATTGTAGACAAGCATAACACAATAATTTGTGGGGAAGGAAAAAGGCTTTTATTAACAGGGTGCTCAATTTGGAGCAGGGTGGAGGCTACCCTGCTCCAAGCCATTCTCTTCTGCAAAACCTAGAAATCCCCTTGTTCCCTAAAAAGACAAATGGAAACCCATGCCTAGAGACCCCCCCTTCATTCTTATGTGCCTTTTTGGAGTCTAAGGCTGCTCGTGAAGGGGTCTCCATCTCTCCAGCTCTAGGTGTTCTCTTTCCCTGGAGTGCACACTTGTGAGGCCAGTGTCTATTGCTCCACCACAGCTTCCTCCCTCTCCCAGGACCCAGATGTACTGCCAGATCGCTGAAGCCGGTTGTTTGAGGTGCTCTGTCCACCGGGCCCCGCATCCAAGGCTGCTCAAACCCCTGAGACCAGAGAGCTTTCCTGAGAGTAGTCTGGGAACTGTGTTGTGCAGCACAGGGCCACAGCATCCCTCAGGCCCGCAGCTGGTGGGGCATGAGTCCTGCCTGAGCCTGCTCCACACCGTGCCAGCAGGGCAGTGCAGGAGCCACCAGCGGGACGCAGTATCTCTTACCCAATTCTGGAAGCACAGCCTCTCATGTCAGCTTGGGGTTCCTCACTCCCTAGCGATCTGCCCAGAACCCCCACCCCATTACAGGTTAAGAAAATGTATAGGTGGGCTGCACACAGTGGGCTCAAGTAGAGCTTCGTATTAAAAACTCCTGATTAAAATTTCCCTGCTTCTTAGGAGAGGTATCATTGCTGTTGAGTTCCTTTGACAATACTCTCTTGTTCTCCATACCAGCAGAGAAACTGAATTCTATTAACAAGTAGTATACAAATCCCTTCCCTTATTCCATGTAGAAAATTAAGAATATAAATACATACAATTAGCAAAAGGTTCAGAATATTATAAAAGAAAGGATCGCTTTGAAATATAACTGTTAGGGTTCTCAGAGGAATAGATCCAACAGTATGCATGTATATGGAGAGAGATTTCTTTTAAGGAATTGGCTTGTGCAATTATGGGAATTGGCAAGTCCAAAATCTGTAGGGCAGGCTGGCAGCCTGAAAACCCAAGCAAGAGTTGAAAGAGTTGAAGGTGCAGTCTTGAGTCCAAAATCCATAGGCAGGATATCTCTTACTGTCTTAAAGAAGCGTATTTTTTTTTATGCTACTCAAAAAAAAAAAAAAAACCCAAAAAACAAACACACACACACACAAAAACAACCAAACAAACTGTTTTTTTTTTTTTTCATTGATTTTAGAAAGAGAGAGGAATAGAGAAAGAGAGGGAGGAAGGGAAGAAGGGGAGAAGGGAGAGAGAGAGGGAAACATTGATTTGTTGTTCCACTTATTTATGCATTCATTAGTTTTTTTCTTGTATGTCCCCTGACCAGAGATTGAACCTGCAACCTTAGCATTTCAGGCCATCACTGTAACCAACTGAGCTACCTGGCCAGGGCTGGAAAACCTCAGTTTTTACTATTAAAGCCTTCAACTTACTGAGGCCCACCCATATTATTGAGGGTAATCTCCTTTATATAAAACTCATTGGTTATAAATGTTAATCACATCTACAAAATACCCATCACAGCAATATCTAGTCTGAGTGTTTGACCAAACAACTGGGTACCATGGTCTTGCCCAAGTCAACACATAAAATTAACCATCACAACAACCTTCATTCAATAGTATTTCCCCAAGGCTCAAGTAGGCTTAAATACACAAATCTCTTAGTGAATGACACGAAGCATGCCCTCATTAAGAAAACAAGTCCCCATGCTTTTACTTTCCTTGGCTCTTTTTAGTCAGTTGTGTGGTGGTGGGCAGTATGGGCACGGGGAGGTAGGACTGTATGTCATTTTTCAAGAGCCCTCTTCTGCATAACCATGTCAAATATTTGTGCTAGAGCATTGGGAACAGTGTGCCTATTAGGATAAAAAAATGAACAAATAAGTTGCTCACAATCTATGGAAGGTAGACATGTGGACAATCTACATATTACAAGTTGTATTATAAATTAAGTGCCACAAAAAGATATAAAGTCAATAGTGTTGTAGGTATATGAAAGGGTTTAGGCTTGACCGTGCTTCCAGCTGAAAGGAAGTTCCACAGACTGGTGGAACTGCATTGCAAACATTCCTTACTGTTTTTTCAATACAAGCAGGTAGACGGGAGAGACCATAAACATAAGGAAATTGTTTTCAAGACAGAGTCACTCTTTTTATGTGGGCCATGTCAGTGGCACCACAGAGATGGCTGGAATTGAATTCACACAGCAAGTCCTGACATTTCCTGTCCTAATTAGGGTGATTATGGATAAGATTTAAAAATCTGCTTTGTCAGCAGATGTTCTATTGAAGTGTTACCATAAAGAGCATGTAACCACCCCACACCTGGTCCAGGAGAAGCTCAAAACGTGGAGCTAAAGTTACCACATTAATAATTATTTGTGACGTGGTTGGCAAAAATAGTTTCTAATTGTGCTTGTAAGAGTACTTTAGCAGTTGATTGCAGCAGGTCACGTTTTTCTCTACCCTGTAAGAAGGTTTCAACAACTCTTACTTTTTTGTGTGATACAAAAAGCATATATATGCAGAGAGATTTATGAGAGAGAGGTGTTTTGTTTTGTTTTTTTTACGAGCCTAAAGCACTCACAAGTACTTCTTTCTTTTCAGAAGAAAAGTTGGTGAGAATAATAAACTAGCTATGACCCATTTCATTAGCAACAACTGAAAACACAATGCAGGCAGTATGTGTGGAAGGAAACAGAGAGAGAAACAAAGTTGCTGTGTTCATATTTTTCTGTTTTGTTTTGCCTTCGTTTTCAACTGCAGACATTTAAATATGGAATTTTCATAGTGTCGAGGAACCAAAATGAACTGGAAGAATACTACTCCTCACCAGAGTTTCAGCATAAATGTTATATAAAAATATATATAATTCTAGAGCATTTAAATGTCTCAGAGCAACAGCTATAGGAGGACTATAATTCATTATTCTTTGGATATGGGTATGTAGCTTATGCATATTTCAATGGACTTGCACAACTGTATGATTTGTGTTTAATTTGGAAGACCTCAAATTAGTGATAACTATTTGGGATTTTCAATGATAGTATGGATTTCATTCCATTTTATTGCTTTTAGGTCAGGTAACTCGTTAAATACATAACTAAGTATTTTTAAAATATTTGATTTTAGATCATTCATATATTTGTGTTTACAATTCAGAAAAAAACACACAATCTAGGAGAGACTTTCAAAAAGGGATAAGCCACAAAGCACTGCTCTCCTCTCCTTACAGACATGGCCTCAGTGTTTGAACTCACCGTCTCCTGGCTTTGAACACTTGATGTAGGAGGACTTCTAATTAATAGTTCCAGCTCCAGACAGTTCTCTGAACTCCAGGCTTGTGCATCTAACAGTTTAATGATTATCTCCACTTAGATGTCTGATAGGCATTTCATTCATAACATGTCCCAAGGTGAACACTTGTTTGCCCCTGCCTCTCAACCCGCACTGAATTTGCTCCTCCTGAATTGTTTGTTATTTTATCTCAGTACAATTCTTCCACCCTTGGCTAAGGTAAATGATTTTGGAGTCAACAAACACCTCTCTTCACTCAACACCTAATAGGCCTTCGATGAGCAAATCTTGACTCATCCTTTGATTTTCAACTGTTTTCGCCCCACTCAGTTGGCCTTACAATGCTCTACAAGGCCACCCAGGGGTTGCCATCTCATTCACCTTCTTCCAGTCCATCCTCTTCTCTTATATAGTCTCCCCTCATTTCAATGCAGTGTCATGATCTTTATTAGTTTTCTATTGCAACCATAACAAATGAGCACAAATTGCCACAAACCGAGCAGCTTAAAACAATACAAACTTATTATCTCACAGTCCTGTCGGTCAGAAGTTGGGTTGGCTTGGCTGTTTTTTCTGGTTGTTGGCAGAATCCTATACCTTATATTTGTAGGAATGAGTTCCCTGTTTCCTTGTTGGCAGTCAACTAGGGGCTGCTCTTAGCTCCCAGAGCCTTCTCTCTGGTCTTTGCTCATGGGACCCTACATCATAGAGTCAGCAACAGTGACTGGTATTCTTCTCACACTTCTAATCGCTATGATTTTCCCTTCTACTGAATCTAAAGTGAACTGAATTTGAGAAAATAGAGACATCGTGTGCAGACATTAAGATAGTTGTAGAAAAAGTAATACTATATTAAGAGAATAATGGAAATCTAAAGAGTAAAATGTATTAACCCACTAAACTGATTATTGTCACGCTGGCATTGTAGGATCTTTGGCTGAAATATAGAACTGACAATTGTTTCTTAAGGAAAAGATAGATTATGACACTTACTGTAGAATCATGTAGAATTCAGTGGTAAATGGTTTAGTATAGTTTTACAGTTTGTTGCTTTTATAGCCTTACATGATAAAACAGTTGAACCGAAATGTTCTGCTCTTACCCATTTTCTTTGCCCCACTGCTTTCCATGCTTTTTTGCTTTTTAGTTGGCTAGCACACTACCTTATTTTAAGCCAAGTATTTGAAAGTGTCAAATGAAAGTACTGCTGCAACCAGGCAGCAGCTGACTTTGTTGTTACTTAAGTGTGAGATAGCACTCACAGATGTCAACCTGTATTCTTTTTTAATGAAATAATTCTTATGAGTTCCAAATACACTAAAACATTTCCAGAATTACCTTTGAAAATGTATTGTACAGTAATGAATGCAGGTTCCAGCAACACCTCAAATATATCAAATATCCATTTTCATGGAGATCAGGGTGAATCAACATGACAGTATTAACAATTTTAACTTAAAAAATTCACTTTTGGTATTGTTTTAATTTTATACATTTCTCTACAGATTGTCACTTATATATATTTCTCCACGTGACTGCCATCTATGACGAGCTATAGACTAAAGACAGTTGTTTGTGCCCCCTAACCACCCCAAGTGCGATAGACTAGACACCACTTGATTACGATGACAATAAAGGAAGGTGAAATTTATTCCCTGCCATTTTAAAAATGTATGGATTTGGGTAAAAATAACTAATTTATTTCCAGTTTGAGTAGCACAGAGTAAAAGATTCAGGGTAGACCATTTGAGGTTGACAAAATTTACATGTCATTCCAAGAGTAAAGGGTCTGAGTTAATCTATGAAATACAAAGTTTAAGGGTTCACAAGGAAGCAAGAGAATACAATGTGAGTTAACAGCCTTAGGAAAGATAAAGAATAGGAAGCACCATGAAAAGAACTATAAAAAAGAACAGATAAGGAAAGCACACAGAATAACAGAGTTGCATATTGGTTTTGGAAGCTCAGCTAAAAAGAGAGTAGGACAAATTGGTCAACGTTTCCCAAAAGTGACATTTGGGAGACAAAAGCCAAGTTGGCAATTCATGTGCTCATTAGTGCTTAAAACTGAGGGAACAGACTTGAGTCAGAGCCTGTGTTGATAGGTATGAAAATCTGAAGGAGGGAGCTCAGGTTCTGGCTTGAGCAATGGTCAAGATGGCCTCAAGTTTTAAATCTAATTTTTTAATCATGTGCTAAGGTAATTGTATAACATGAAACCACACCTAGAATTTTCTTTAACTCTCTGAAGTTTATATTTCAAAATGGCTCACACACGCACAAGATTAGCAGATCTTTTGGAGTGATGGTGTGTTCTGCAGTAAGTGAACAGAAAAGGAAGAAAAGCTCAAAAGGTCGTGAACCCAAGAGTATGATCTTTAAAGAAGAGATTTCATCCCTCTTAAACCCTGTATTACAACAGACCCCTATAAGGAGCATCTGCCATTTAAGATCTGCCAGGGGTAGAATAAAGTAGGGGTACCTCATTCTATCATGGCTAAATGTAAGACAAAGTACTTTTTAACAGTTTAAAAATTTTTGTTCATGTAGCATATCTTTTGAATTCTGGCTTTATACACTAAATGAAGATAAGCTAAACAGGGCTCTTTTGGGACTAAGATTCTTATATGCATATAGCTCTTACTGTAAAGATGGAATCAGATTATAAAAATACTGGAGGGAGGTTTTCAGACACGACTAGAGAGAGGTCAGTTAGTGATCTTGAACTAGTTATTTCCACTTAGAATGCTGTACCCCTTTTAGTTTACTTATATATTCTCTTCAACTTTGCTTGCTCTGGGAATCAGTAGGGAAGAATACTGGTAGTGTTTTACGCATGTGATGTATCAAAGACTACATTTTGGAGGACTGCAGAAAGAAGAGAAAATAGAAATATCTGTAATCAGTGGCAGAGACATGCTAAATGCCTTCATTACTGGTCCTGGATGGTGAAAGGGAAAACAGTTTTATAGCCCTTGATTTCTTGAACACCACCACAACCATCTGGTAGTAATATTCTCCAATAAAGATATGTAAATCACAAAAAGTTGGATTCTGTAGAGAAGAAATAAATAGACAATATCTCAAAATGTAGTAACACTGGAGAAAAAAAACCTACAGAAAGACCTAAAGAGAATTTTTAAAATAGAACTGGAAGGGGTCCTTAGAAATTATTTCCTTCAATAAGCTTTTTGAAGATGTCAAGGCTAAGACCTAGAGAGGTAAAGTTACCCACCCAAAGGCTGGTTAGTAGCAGACCCCATACTAAAATTGTAGGTCACCAGATTTCCAGTTCACTACATTTTCTGGAGCTTCTAAAAATTGATGTTATCACTCTTTGCTCAATTAAAGCATAATTAGAAGCATAAACTATCTGTAAAATATTTTCAATCAATGAGATATTTTTCTTTTTATTTATTAGTAAATTTACCCCTATATTAATTTGTTTAGTACATAGGATTTTTTTCTTTCTGTCTATGTTATACTTCTCTAGCAAGTAATCTCATGCCACACCCTCACCCCATCCCATTCCATTCTCACCTGGTGTTTGAAGGATGGAGTCACACAGGCATTTCCCAAGCTTGTGACAACTACTGATTTGCTTTTAAAATACTTCAAATCTAAAAGTTTTTTGAGCTGCAAAATTTACTTTAGTAACACTGGTTTTTCTTAGAGATGTTTTCTCATCTTTTATCCAGTAATTATACTCCTAGAAATGACTTTCTAGAAAAATACTTTTAAAAAACCCAAATATTCTCCAACTTTGTCTTTTTTCCAAGTTGTTTTTGGCTACTCAGGATCTTTTGCATTTTCATATAAATTTTAAAATTAGCTTACAACTTTCACAAAGTAGCATGCTGGAATTTTGACTTGGGTGCCTTGAATCTATAGATCACTTTGGAGAGAACTGATATCTTAAAAATATTGAGTCTGTGAACATGG
Organism: Anoura caudifer; assembly: GCA_004027475.1. NCBI lineage: Eukaryota > Metazoa > Chordata > Mammalia > Chiroptera > Phyllostomidae > Anoura > Anoura caudifer. The sequence goes on along the minus strand of PVKU01000792.1, from coordinate 310,040 downwards.
TATATCTCTCTGCTTATTTAGGTATTTAATTTTTCTCAACAGTGTTTAGTTGGATGAATCATAAACATCTTTTGTCAAATGCGTTCTTTTTTAAAACTTACACATTTTTAGTGTGAGGGGAAGGGAGGGAGAGAAACATCACTGTGAGAGAAAAACATCGATGGATAATTTCTTGCACTCACCAACCAGGAACTGACCCTGTGACTCCTGTCCTACAGGTTGATGTCCAACCAACAGAGCCACACTGGCCAGGGCTCAAATTTATTCCTAAGTATTTAAATTTTTGATGCCATTATAAATGGTAAATTTTAACTGCTGATATTTATTGCTAATATATAGAAATACAATTGGTTTTTGTAAATTGACTTTGAACCTTACCATCTTACTAATAGCTTTATTTGCAGAGTCTTCAGGATTTTTTCATATATGACCACATCATTTGTGAATAAATAGAGATTTCTGTCTTTACAATCTGTTTTCTTTTGTTTCTTTCTCTCACCTTATTATGCTATCAGAATCTGCAGTGCAGTGTTGACTAGAAATTGTAGGGGTGGACATTCTCGCCTTGTTTCCCATTTTAAGGATGTGTTCAGTCTTTCACCATTTAATATGATACTAGCTATAGAATTTTATCTGTAATCATTTTTATTTTTCAGTTATAGTTGATGTACAATATTATATTATTTTCAGATGCAAAACTGTGATAAATTAACTTATGAAGTTTAAATAACTTATTTAATTAACTTATAAATAACTTATTTAAATAAGTTATGAAGTTATCACCCTGGTAAATCTGGTACTCATCTGACACCATACATAGTTATTATAACATTATTGACTGCATTCCTTATACTGTGCTTTATGTACACATGACTATTTTGTAGTTACCAATCTGCATTTCTTAATCTCTTCACCTTTTTCACCCATTCCCCTAACATCCCTTTCATCTGGCAACCATCAAAATGTTCTACGAGTCTGTTTATGGTCTGCTTGTTATATAAGTTTGTATTTTAAATTCCATATATCAGTGAAATGATATGGTATTTATCTTTCTTTCTCTAGTTTATTTCACTAGCACAATACCCTCTATGTCCTTCATGTTGTTATAAATGGCAAGGTTTTATTCATTTTTTATGGCTAAGTCATATTTCATGGTATATATATGCACCACTTCTCTTTATCTGTTCCTCTATTGATGACACTTAGATCGCTTCCATATCTAGGTTATTGTAAATAATACTGCAACAAATATATGGATGTATATGTCTTTTTGATTTAGTGTTTTAGCCAGAAGTGGAATTGCTGGCTCCTTTGTCTTCTCTTGCTATAGCTTTTGTTTTAAAGTCTATTTTCTCTGGTATAAGTATTGCTATCCCAGCACTTTTTTTCATATCCATTTTTATGCAATATCTTTTCCCATCCTTTACTTTCAGTCTGTATGTGTCTTTGGATCTGAATGAGTTTCTTATAGACAGCACATGTAAAGGTCTTATTTTGTTATCCATTCAGCCACCCTGTGTCTTTTGATTGGAACATTTAATCCATTTGCACTTAAAGTAACTGTTGTGGTGATTGCTGGGGTGGGGGAGTGGCAGGTGTGTGTGTGTGTGTGTGTGTGTGTGTGTGTGTGTGTAAGGGGGCTAAATGGTAATGGAAAAGATAGAATAAAGATTTTGAAAAAAGTAACTGTTGATAGATACATATTGTCATTTTATTATTCATATTTTTAATCTTTTTTATTTCTTCTTAAAGAAGACCTTTTAACATTTCTTGTAATACTGGTTTGCTGATGATGAACATCTTTAGCTTTTTCTTGTCAGGGAAACTGTCTTTTGATTCTTGTTTTTTAACATTGATTTTAGAGAGAGGGAGAGAGAAGAGGAGAGAGAGAATGGGGGGGAGAGAGAGAGAGAGAGAGAGAGATTGCTTTGTTGTTCTAATTATTTACTCATTTGTTGGTTGTTTCTTGCATGCAGTGACTGAGGATTGAACCCGATAACTGTGGCATATCCAGATGATGCTCTAACTAGTTGAGCTAACTGGTGAGGTCTGTCCTTTGATTCTAAATGATAGCTCTGGTGGATAGAATAATCTTCATTGTAGGTCCCTGATTTCATCACTTTGAATATTTTGTGCCAGCCCCTTCTGACCTGCAAAGATTCTGTTTTCTGTCTTCATTTTTATGTATCCTATCTCTTTGTGGAAGTTCTCACTGATTTCATCTACTCTTCCTCTAAGTTATTGAACATCCTTATAGCCAGTGTTTTTTAACTCTACATCTGGTAGACTGTTTGTCTCCATCTTCTTTAGTTCTTTTCCTGGAATTTTGTTCTGCCCTTTCGTTTGGGCCATGTTTCTTTGTCTCCTCCTTTTGGCAGGCCCCTCTGTGTTCATTTTTATGTGTTAGGTAGAGCCGCACCATCTCAAAGTCTTGCTAGAACAGCCGAATGTAGTAGGTGTCCTGAAGGCCCCAGTGGCACAGCCTTCCAGGTCCCTCAAGCTAGGCCCTCCGTGTCCACCCCCTGTGTGGGCTCTGTGCACCCTCCTGTTGTAGTTGAGCCTTAATTTCTGTTGGCACAATGGGAGGGATTTTCCCCCAAGGCCCATGGGCTGTGGAGAGGACTGACTGAGACAACAGTGGAGGAGCCACTGTGCAGGGGCCAACTCCGTGGAGCAGAACGTACTTCAGCGGGGCTCAGAAGCCGGCTGAGTCCTCCCTTTGGGTGTGGTGCTTTGGTGTGGTCTGAAGCTGACCATGGGGCCTCCAGGCACGTGCTGGCCAATATCAGCCACCTGCATGAGCTACAAAGCAATCTGCAGATAGTTTCTACTTGTACTGGCCTTAGAGGTACCCTGAGAGGCCAAGCTTGGAACAGAGGCCAGGTAGTTCAGAGCCTGAGGCCATTTAGCAGGAGGTATGAGCACACTGAGACCAGAGTAGATACTGTTTGTTTGGGGTTTGTGAACCTTTGGGAAATTTTAAGAAAGTCCTAAGCCTGAGGCAAGACAGGTCATTTGCATTGAAAAGCCAGGAGAAATGGCTTGGGTGGGCCAAAAGTTGAGTGGGGCAGGGTGGCTCAGGAAATCACCAGCCTGGGGCAAACTGTGTTAGCCAGGTTGATGGAGACTCATATATGGTGCCCACCTGCTGGTTCCACTGGGGCAGGAGGGGGGTCTCAGCAAAAAACAACGGCCTCTGCCAGCACTTCTACCTGGGAGAAAGTTGCTCTCTCAACTCCCACCCCAAAGGCAGACAATTCAGCTTCTGCCCATGTGTCCCTGGCATCTTTCTAGCTGCTGCCCAGTGCTGTAGCTCAGAGCCAGTGAGTCTGAGCAAGTCTGTGCATGGGCTCTTTAAGAGGAAGGTTTATGTGGCGTCAGTTAGTTCTTAGAAGTTAGATTGCTGGATCAAATTTATTTACTTTCTTAAAGTTGTAATAGATACTGACAACATTGCTCTTCGCTGTGTGCTGATTTACAATCATCAGCAAGGTTTGAGTCAGTTTCCAATTATTCCTGACAATACAATATTTAATTCTTTTTCTCACCTTTGCCAATTTGATAATTGAAAAAAAAATTCATTGAAGTTTTAATTTGTGCTTTTCCTACTTTAAGTGAGGATGCACATCTTTTCAAATGTTTAACACTGTATTTCTATTTCTGTGAATTGCTAGCTATCTCCTTTGCCTATTGTGATATTGATTTATAGTAAAAAAATACACAGGGTCTGGCACAAATAACACCCCTTTTTATTATAAAATCTTTTATTACAAAATCATAAGCATGTAATTCTGTAACATAACAGTATCACACTCAAGCACACCATATGACATTTAGGTGAAATGTTCAAATTAAAATGACAATTTATTGCACCCATAGTATTACCCTACAGACCACACTCAAGCAGGAACTACTTCTGCTGGACCTTGTATTTTGGTCTTGGTTTGTTTTTAGCACAGAGCTCCTAAGACCCTTGGAATTTCTTAAGGGATGAAAGCAGTATAAGTGGTTTCTGTAATAAGGTGACTTTGGCACTTAAGGTTGGGGGCTGGTTGCCAGGGGAATCAATCATGTGATTAGAGGGTTGGGACTTTCAGTCCCACCCCTTCCTGACCTCCAGAGAGGGGAGAGGAAAAGGGCTGGAGGTTGAATCAGTCATCAATTACCAATGACTTAAGCAATCATGCCTATGGGAACCTCCATTAAAAATCCAAAAGGAGAAGATTTGGAGAGTTTCTGGGTTGGTGAACAGTGTTGGACCCTAAATTTCACAAGGACAGAAACAGCTCCTTTGTTTAGGGACCTTGCCCTGTGTATCTTTTCATCTGGCTGTTAATTGTATCCTTTAATATTCTTTGTAATAAACCTGTAATCTAGTGAGTAAACATGTTTCCCAAGTTCTGTGAGCTGCTCTAGCAAGTTCATTGAACCCAAGGAGAAGGTTGTGGGAACCTCTGATTTATAGCTTTTCTGTCAGAAGCACAAGTAACAGCTGAACTTATGATTGGCATCAGAAGTGGAGAGCAGCCTTGTGGGACTGAGCCTTGAACCTATGGAATCTGATGCTCTCTCTGGATAGACAATGTCAGAATTGAGTTGAAGTGTAGAACACATGGCAGGTATCAGAGAATTGCTTGGTGGTGTGGGTGAAACCTGCCACCTGTTAGAGTTCAGTGCAGAACCCTTATCTATTTTCCTATTTTATTGCAGGTCTTTATATAATAAAGAAAATAGACCTCTACTGAAATATGAACTGCAATACATATTTTTTCCTAGTTTATTGAATTGCCATTTGGTTTTGGTGTTTCTCATGCAGAATAATTTTATTTGCATTGTAGTTTATCAATCTTTCCATTTTGCTATCTGGATTTTATATTATACCTATACTTTCCCTATTGTAAGATAATTTTTTAAATTTCTGTTCTCCATGGTGACTATAGTTAATAATACAGTACTGTGTTGCATATTTGAAAGTTGCTAAGAGAGTAGATGTTACGAGGTCTCATCACAAGAAAAAAAATTTGTAACTTTGTGATGGACATTAACTGGACTTAGTGTGATGATCACTTTGCAATATATGTAAATACTGAATCGTTACATTGTATACCTAAAATTGGTGTAATGCTACATGTCAATTATATCTCAACTTAAAAAAAAAGAATTCACATTAGTTTTGGTAGAAAATAAATATTTAAAATACATTCCACTTTTGTAAAACTTGATTAGGAGCTTCTCAAAATTCCACTTACTGTGAACTTAGTAAATGTCAACTAAAAAAGGTCCCTTTGTTCCTTCTAGTACTTTAATTTTTGTGTGTTTATTTTATACATAAGTCTTTGGTCCACCTAGAATCCTAGTCTTTCTAACTCCTTCCACGATGGGGGAATCACTTCAGCGCTAACGGCCTTCTTCCCCTGCCCACCACCATCTTGTTCTCCTTTGCTCAGAAAGCCTTCTCCTTTCCCGCCCCTCCCAGCATATCTCAGAGCTTCTCATCACCTGTGAGATCCTTCTTCTTTTCCAAACACTTAACACTCTCATATTCCACTTCCTCATCACAATCTCTTATCCTTCTAGGTCTCTTGCTCTCTTAATTTGAATACAAATTTGTAATAGTTTCATCAAGATCTTTGACCCTTAACATCTCTCTTTTTTCTCATATTGTCTGCCCCTCCTAGGTAGGACCACATAATGATTTTCCTCCGCCCTAAACACTTTTTCCTCCATTGGCCTCTTGCTCAATTAAAAAAAAATAAGTTCTGCTTTACAGTTGCACTTATATAAAGGTAAATATAATATATGCAACATTTTCTTTGGCCTTAAAGTTTATTTTTCTTCTGTTTCTGAGAGAAAGTGAAACGTTTTTGCGGGCCCTGAGCTCTGTGCCTTGAGCACCTTTCAGCCCTCCTCCTAGGCACTGATTTTACTGTTTAACCACTTCCTCCCTCAACACCATTCTCTGTTCTTTGGGCCCCTTGCTTTTCTGTGTATTTGTACTGCCACACCTCAAACCTGTATTCGTCTTCTGAGCTCTCATTTTAGAGGAAAATCATAAAGGGGATTGGTGCCATCACAATGGGTCTATGACATGAAATGGACCCTTAACACTGCTGAACTATTTTTCTACATGTTTCCGACCAATTATCCGTTTCATTCCTTATGTTTGCTACTCCAAATCCTTTGGCATTTTACTCACCTAAGAGAAGATAAAGCATGAACTCGTAACTCCCCATTCTTCTGTATTCAATTAGCTTTGGCTGAATAGCAAAACATTCCAAGATTCAGTGGGTTAAAACAAAATTTTTTTTCTTATGATTTTGTGGGTTGACAGGCATAGCTGGGAAGTTCTCATTTTGGGTCTGTCATGCAATGTTAGCTTAACCCACAGTCAGTTTGACTTACAGACAATTGCAGATTTGGCTGAGCTGGGTACCCAAGATGTCGCTCCCACATGGTTGGCAACTGATGCTAGTTACAAGCTAAGAGCTGGGGTGGGACTCCATTGGCTGTTCACACATGGTGGCTGGGTCTGAAAGGGAAAAGCCCAGGAGCAGGCATTCCAAATCTAGGTCATAAGCCATGGAAGTCCCAGCATGGAAGTCAGTTCTGCAATCTCTCAATCAAGGAAATCACTAAGAACCACCCAATTCAAGGGTAGGAGGAAGAATCCGTCTTTTGATGGAGGAGTGGTCAGTGACATTACTGAAGAGCATATGGATGGAAAGTGCAGTCTGCCATATGTTAACACAAAACTGGTTGCTTCTATGCCCTGTTTTACTTTCTTCATCCCCATCTCCAAGGAAATGGTATCTATCTGTTCATGGCTGGTCTTTTAATATAGTAGCTAGCTTGTGCTTAGCCTTCCCCACCTCTTCAGAGAACTTATTTTACAAAGTGTCTCTCCTCTTGTGTGTTCAATCTTTTTCCTCTACTGGTTGTTTTCTTATGACTATCCTCAAGTCTCCCCCTTAAAAATAAAAATTTATTTTTATCTCATATTCAATAATTGCCTTATATTTCTCTATATACAAACACGATTTTTGAAAATCTAGTCTACCATTGATTTTGTCATTTCTGACTTCCCATTCACTGCTCAATCGACTGCATACTGGATAGGGACAGCCAGCCCTAACACCATGCTGAAACTATTCTTGTGGTTATTGAAGACTTCTTGATTCTCTAATCCAACAGGCACTTTAAAATCTTTATGTCAACTTTTGGTAATATTTAAAGATGTTGGTTACTTTTTATTCCTCTACTGATTGTCTATATGACTTCTTGGCTCTTTATAGATAGTGAAGTCTTAGAGAATGAAAGGAAAGAATGCCATAATATGTCAGTTTCCTGTGGCTCTGTGATACCACACACTTGGTGGTTTAAAATAACAAGAGCTTATTCTCTCTCAGCTTTGGAGGCCAGAAGTCAAAAATCAGTACAACTGAAATCAAGGTGTCACGAGGTCATAAGGGAGAATAAGTTTCTTTTCTCTCCCAGCTTCTGCTACTGGCATTGCTTGGCCTGTGATGACTCCAGTCTTCAAGGCCAGCATCTGTAAGTCTCTTCGTTCACCTTCACATTGCCTTTTCCTTTGTGGTTGTGTCAAATCTCCCCCTGCCTCTTTCACATAAGGACACATGTGACAGTGTTTAAGTCTCACACAGATAATCCAGGATAATCATCTCAAGATCCTTAATTTAATCACATCAAATTCTTTTCCAAATATGACAACATTTACAGGTTCCAGGGACTAGGGTATGGTGTATTTTGGGGTCCCATTTCCTAGCTTATCATAGATGAAGAAGAAAACCCAGTAATTCAAAACCTTATGGAAGGGTCTAGATAAGTGGCTGAGGTGGGTCTAGCTAATATAAGCAAATAACCATGGATTTCAAAAGGGGAATGGAAATTATTGAGGGTAGTGTTTGCTTGTTTTTCTTTTAAAGACTGGAGACTGAAGTCTGGAAGAATATAAATGGCCACTCTTGAAGATTTAGGACTAGTAGAAGGGAGATGCTGTCATGGAATGAGCTAGGAGGGAAGGAATTAGGAGAAAGCTAACTTTCAGATAAGATAAGAAAGTTGAAGTAGCTTTTGATGAGTACCTACCTTGACATAGCCTTGTTAGTAAGGAGAGAGAACACTAACAATCAATCTGAAACATGACTTGCTCAAACTAACAGTATAAATCATTTGTCGTGGTTTTCAAGTTATTATCCTAGAATACGTATTGTATAACTGATGCATAATTAATTAATTAAAAGACTACTAAAATTCCAGACAATAGTACTTGACTATGCCCTTTCTTCAGGAATTTTAATTAAATGGAATCACTTGAATTAATGATCTAATGAACATAATGATCTTAAGAAAGACTTGTAGTCTGATTTCCCCTAGCTGGAGAAAAATGTCCCAGGAGACAAATCTGAGCTCTGACCTATCAAGACAAGCACACTTGGCTGTGTAACTAAGTAGTCATTCAGATATACAGCTCTTTATTTCTAATTTATATGCTTTTTTCTTCTTTATTTCTCATCTAAAATGATAAAAGTTTAAAAAGCAATCAATTGTTAATAAGAGTAAAATCGTATTTCAAATTACATGACACAACTTTGCTTTGAAATGTGGGGAAAAGATTTTTAGTGTTGACCATGGTAGACTGAAATTCAAAAAGAAGGAAGACAAAAATGCACCATAATTGCTCCTGAAGCAGAGGCTATTATTGATTTCTTCCCCATCATCTCATCCACCAGAGAATGAAGGGAGAAAAACACAAGTTCAGAGGGACCAGCTACTCAGGTATCAGGCAGAAGCTTCACGTGAAAATTTCTGCCTCATTAAAAACATTTAAAGGAAGCAGCTTGTTCTCATGTTGGAACCATTATTTTCACAGTCTGAGTTCATCCTCTGGAGTTTCCACCTCCTCAGAAGGGCACATTCTGTGCAATTTCTAAGAAGTGCTTCTTTAATGGGAGGGATTTATGTTAAGTTGGTTCAGGAGAGGTAGACAATTGTGGAGCCTTTTTAATGGACTAGAAAAGACTGTCGAGTAATTAAATAGATTTCTTTTCTCTTAGATTGTTCCATGGTTTTAAAAACACTCCACTGAGCATGTAAAATCAATTTCCATTACTGGCCTTGACCTTTGCAGTTTTATAAACATGTTTCTTCCCTGGGTTTGGAATGTGGCTCAAAGGCGATAATAGAAAACTGGAGGATGAGACAGGTCATCGTAATAAGTTACTGCTTTTAAAGTAAAAGTCTTCTTTCTATACAGGCATTCATTCAACTGCTTCTGTTATAAATAAAATTATATAAATACCTGCTTCTTTATACTACATATGCATATGTGTATTTCTATTAAAGGCAAGATTTTTACTTTTTATTGCTCTACTTTTTTTAAAAAAAAAGTTGCACTTGGTTTCCACTGCTAAAGCTATTTTTCCCATTCCCATTCCATGAATTAGCCAAGCCATTGTGTTTCTTTGCCCCAGGGACTTTGGGATGCTGAAAGGAAAGCAGATATTGCCAGAGGACAGCTTCATTCCTTTGTGTTGGTTTTGGTTTTGGAACACTAGACCCATTGTGGAGATTATGCCACATCACCCAGAGTGGAAGAGAAGAAAGATGAGGGCTTTTGAGGAGGTGGAAATAAAACCAGCCACAAGCAAGCAATTCCTTGAGAGGAGCAGGAGGCAGGGGATTTGGATGGTTTCCAAAGAAGGAGACACAGGGCCTGCCTGCTACCTTCCAGCTGGGTGGGTGGTGGCTGGATTAGGACGTTAGGGAGGAAGGACTCTAGGAGCCAAGGTGTCAGGAGTTGAAATGTTAGAGATCCTTGTTCAAGCTTATCCATGAGCGCAACTGAGCAAAGCAGTGGGCACCAGTGGAGACCACAAGCCTTCCCTTCAATGTTTCAAAATGCAGAAGACATCCCCTCCCCCACCCTTTAAATCACCTGTAAATGGGAGCGGAGGACAGCAGTCCAGAAATGACCGAAATGGAATTTCCTGCCAGGCAGTTTCTGCTCTAAGAGCTCAATTTGATATAAACAAAATAAAGAAATGTGGTATTTCTTACACCCAGAGTTATTGTGAAATTTTCATTCTTGATTTTTTTAGTTTCAGTTGTTATCTATTAATATTAATATGTCCCATTTTATTTTTTATTTTTTTAAGATTTTATTTATTTATTTAGAGAGGGAGGGAGAAAGAGAGGGAGAGAAACATCAATGTTTGGTTGCCTCTCACATGGCCCCCAGTGGGGACCTGGCCTGCAACCCAGGCATGTGCCCTGACTGGGAATCAAACTGGTGACTCGTTGGTTCGCAGCCCGAGCTCAATCCACTGAGCCACACCAGCCAGGGCAATATGTCCCATTTTAGAAGATGAATTTTCTTTAGTTCGCTACAGCCCACCCAATCACATGCATTTCTTTTTGCTCATCTTTCTAGTATAGTATAGTTATTTTATAATTAGGTTAGAGAGAAATTATTGTGGTACTATGCTAATGTACATGCTATTCATAGCTATGCCCTGTAGAATACAATGATTTATACAAGTAAGATTATTTCTCCCATCGGCAACTGTGTTTTCTCTGGATTAAAAAATTGTCTTAAATTATTTTGATTAGTTTTCTACCTCTTCCTAATTGAAACTTTCTACCGTTTGCTTAAATCTCTTCTTGCTGTGTTCAGACACAAGTTTTTCTGGCATTGCCCGAAGCACACTAACCTGCCCTAATCCAGAAACACTATCCTCAGGGCCACCACACGGCTGTGACCATGAAATTACTCTTGACCAGGGTTCTGTGATTCTCTTCACTATGTCTCTCCCGTGGGGTTCCTGCCTCCAGGGGCTCACCTTCTTTTTTCTTTGTTTCCCCACTGTGAATTCAGCAGAGCCTCCAAGTGGCTGGCTGAGAGAGGCTACAGGTGATGTAAAAGTTTTGATGCCCTGAATGTGTGAAGATGTCCTACTCCTTCCCTCATACTTAATTGATAGTTTGGCTAAATATAAACATCTATGTTGAAAAATACTTTCTTCACAATTGTTAAGGTATTGCTTTTATATTTCCAGTTTAATGTTGAAAAAGTCAAAGCTATTTGGATTATTGACTTTTTTAGATCATCGCCTCCCTCTCACACCCTTACCCTCAAGCTTGCCTTTGTCCTGGTGTTTTAAGGTTTCACAATGACATGATTTGGGGTGGTGCATTCTCAACTGCTACTTGGATATTCTGGACTCACGTTCACACTGAATATTAGGTCATTTTGTTCTGGAAAGTTACTTAAATTGTTCCTTAAATAATTTGCTCCCCTCATTTTCTATGTCATAGTTCCTGATGATTCCTTTTGTTTGAATCTTGAATTTGTGGACTTGTCCTCTAATTTTCTGATTTTTTTTCCTCCTCTTTTCCATTTTTTGACTCTTTTTGCTCTGCTTTCTGAGAGATTTCTTCAGTTTTAACTTTTAACAGTTTATTGACTGTTAAAAGCTTTTTTATTTATGCCATTGTATTTTTTAATTTCTAATATGTTACATATTTACTTATGATTTTTTTACAATAAGCTATATTTGTTTCATAGACACAATATCTTCTCTTTCCTTCATAAAGATATGAATGATAATGTATTTTCTTCTCTCTGTATTGTCACTGGTTCTTCCAGTTTGCTTAAACTGTAACTTAGTTCTCTATCTTTTGTATTAAAAGATGTCCAAGATACTTGGTGATCCTTTGTGTTGACATGCATTTAAGAGTGTGGCGTGCTTAGAGTGTGAGAGTGGATACTGTTGACTTTGCTATAGGGAGCCCTGTCTGGGTCATTGTTGTTATAACTCTATGTGATGATGGGGTGTTATATATTGACACTGTCCAATACCATAGCCACTAGTACACCTGACTGTTAATAATTTGAAACATGGCTAGGGCTACTGAGGAACTGATGCTCTAATTTTACTTAACTTAATTTAATCTAAATTTTTAATGTAAAATAACTACAAGTGGCTAGTGGGTACCGTATTAACATTGCAGGTCCAGGCTTTCTTCTTGAATATTTTTTGGTGTGTGTGTGAATTGGGTGGATTCATTGGAGAAATAGCTTTGAGCTGCTTTCTGGCCCAATTGCTAGCATTCTGAGAGCCAGGTGGACAAAGAGGAGGAGGGGGCAGGGATGAGTTTTATTTTCCCTACACCAACATGCACCTAATCTTAATTTTCTATCTTGTATTGCTCCCCCTACCCCCACTCTCCTAGAGCCCTGTGTTTTGGCGTTTCCAAAAAATAAACTTGGAGGATTTTGCTAGGCGGGGAGAGGAGACTTGAGGCTCTAACTGCCTCTTGTTTTCTGCTCCACTTTCAGTCCACTTCCTGAACTGGCCAGTGTCTGCAGTTCTCAACACTTGTGTGTAATCAAATGCTTCTCAGCTTTCCTACCATCTGGGGACCCAGCACTCCTGAAGCTGGCACATCAGTTACCTTTCATTAATCTTCCCAACCATCAAATTTTGAAGCTGTCTTGTTTTTACTCATTCTTTGTCCTTATGATTTGATGTCCTGGAAAAAAAAATTCTTTACCACGTTTTCTTGGAGTTTCAGAAAAGAATTAAAAAAATGAGTATTCTTCAGTCACTCGGTCCGCTATACTTCACAGTTAGTTTCGCGAGTGTGTTTTCTTAGTCTGTTCAGGTTGCTATATAATAAAAATATCACAGACTAAATGGCTTAACAATCAACATTTATTTCTCACAGTTCTGCAGGCCAGGAAGTTCAATAACAAGGCACAGGTGTTTGATGAGGACACTAATCCCATTCCTGAGGGCTCCACCCTCATGACCTAGTCATATTTCAAAGGCCACACCTCCTAATGCCATCATATTTGGGTTAGAATTTTAATACAGGGCTCAGCACAAATAACGCCCCTTTTTATTACAGGATCTTTTATTACAAAACCATAATCATGTAGTCCTGTAACACAACATCATACTCAAACACACGATATGACATTTTAGGTGAAATGGTCAGATTAAAACTATAAATTATTACATCCATATTATTACACTACCAACCACACTCAAGCAGGCCTTATTTCTGCCAGACCCTGATATGAATTTTGGGGAGATCCAAATATTCAACCTATCCCATAGGTTTATATTTATAATCTTTCCAATCTAATTGCTTAGTATACTGCTTTTTAAGTTGATCTTTAAAAGAGTTATTTACAATGTCACCCAATTGTTATAATTTAGAACTCATGCCTCTATGAATTATTCCAAATCTATATAAAATATTTTTGTCTCTATTCTTTAGCTGACTTCTAGAAGCATTTGAACTTGCACTTATTGGGGCTGAATTGGGATAACTGAATAGACTTCCCATAATAGGAAAGACTTTGTAGAGGTTCATATATAAGGTGAGCTTCTTTATCTCTAAGAAAAAAATGGAGAAAAATGATACCTTTTATTCTCATATATGCAATTAGGTTTTCAAGATAATTAAATAGACCTCCTATAACACAAGCAACTTTGTAAAGACTCAAATATAGGGCAATTCCTTTTATTTCCATGGCACAATTTTTGGAAAAATATTATTTGTATTCAAATTCCAATTGTATTTTTACAAATCTGTACAAAATATAAAGCATGGTCCTCCTTGCACTAAGAAAAAGGGCGCTAATTATGAGGACTGCATTTTCCTGTGGGTGCATATTGAAATTATTCTAAGTTATGCAAGATGAAGTGCTATTTATTGTTCATCCATGTTTATGGAATTGGGCATAAACCCAATATATATTTCAAGGGATCTATGACAAGAGAGATCAACAAAATCACGGATAGAGTAAGCAATTTACTTTACAAAGTGATACACTTTAAACTTGTATTGCAGTTTGGACTTTTTGTGGAGCTGGATATTTTATTTCCCTCATTTCCTAACTGAAAGCTGACTTTTCTTGCAAAATAAAGATGGCCGCTCAGCTCCTACCCACCACCGGCGAGTCTGGGCAGGGTCCACATGTGGACCTTCCAAAGGGTCCCAGTCTTCTTTGAGAATGTGGCCTTGCAGAATAAGCAACCAGTGCTGGCTGATTTTTTGAGCATGTCCTTTGGGTGCTAAAATGAATCCCTTTTCAATGGATCGGTCTTCCGTTTTTTTGTTAAATCAGCAGTTTGGCTTCTGTGTGAATCTTAGCAGTTGGCAAATCCTGTTTGTGTCTGTTTTTCTGTTCAAGTTCTGGTTGATGTTTTTGTTCCCCACATTGTCCTTCCTTTTCCCTGAACTCCTACCCTGCCTCGAGTCTGTACCACATGATTTAGAATCTAATTCTATAGTGTCGTTTTGTTGCTGCTTGCTTCAGACAGCTCCTAATCCCCCTCCCCCTCCACCACCCTCCCCACCTAACTGAATTGTGGTGGTTCAGAAGACGAAATCATGTGTGGATGTCTTAGTAACTTGCACAGTGGCACTCAGGTTAGACCTTCTCAGTGAGCGAGGACTGGGACAGGTGCTATCATTTATCTTGCACATCCTCTGTTCCAAATGCCATGTAGACACTTTCCATATTATTTCTCATCCTTACACAGATGCTGCAAAGGGACTGATATTTTTACCTCATTTGAAACTGACACTTAGCAAAGGCAATTAACTTACATATAGCTGCTATGTATCAGTCAGGATTTGAACCCAGGTTGAATCTGGATTTGAACCCACATTCTTTGTGTTATCACAATCCACTCACCTCATTCTCAGAGCTCACAGAGTCCAACTAAGCATATTTGAGCAGCATTACTTAGCTCTCATCTAGATTTGTAATTGGACTACTAACCCAGATGGAATTCACATCCTATCCTGCTGACTTCCAATGTTAGCTCTGCTAAGCTTTGTTAATTAGAAGACCAACTTTCTGAGGAAAAGTCGTGTTTTTAGGGCCAGTGGAGTCTGGTGATGGCTGCAAAGTGTCAAGATATCATCGACGAACAACCTGCTTCTGCAACCCAGTATTTCCCCCGAGTCTAACAATGGCTGGGCTGTTGTAGTAACGTAGGGCCTGTAACTTGTCCCTTCCTTTTCTTCTCTGCATTTCATCACTCCCACATTTTTAGAACAACATTTTGTCCATGATATAATAATGGGCAAGCACTCTGAGTTTTCAAGGGACAAGTGAGTGCCAGGAATGTGTTATTTGCCTCGGAAATATATAAATCCCTGGGTTTAGAGATTTCAGTGACTTTTAGAGAGAGAGCGAGAGCACTGCCGTTCTTCTTAAGAAAGGCCACCAATGGGAGTGATTTCTGGTGATGCAATACTGATATTTTGGTACCATCCTGGAGAAGGGAAGAGGGGGGTTTCTCTGGAGCCAGATGAACTCATAATTAGTTCTCACCCAGGCTGCTTAAGCAATTATGGTGAAACCAAATCACATTACTTTTTTTCTCCTGCTCTTGATAAAAGCCTCAATCCTGCTCCTTCTGCTCCATAGGGCACTTGGCTGGTCATTATTTCTAATACCACAGATGCTGTGCTTTGCTTTTGTTTCCAGGCTCCAACTGTCACTGTGTAAAATAAGAAGTGTGGGGGGAATAACGTACACCTCTCGGTCTCACTACTTCAGAGGCACCTAGCAACCCTGTCTCCAGGCAGGCTGCACGCATCTCCCTGGTAGTTTATTGCCCACTCACAGCAGAGGCGGTGTGCTCTCTGTAAATAGCCTGCATTTTTGCCGGTGCCAGCTTGGCGGTGGGGTGGTGGTGTCATTTGGTGTCCTCAGGGACGTTTGCTTCTTGTTCTGGGAAGACTAGGGCAAAGCAATGACTATTTCCCCAAAGCTGTTTGTGGAATCAGAAATTAGGTTAAGCAGTTCCGTACTTGGGGTTGCGTAGTCTGAAATCAAAGGCCATGGCTTTCAACCTTTGTGTTTTCTTTCCCTAGTCTTTGTTACATTTCTGACAGAACCTTCCAGAATGTTCATAACATTCTTTCCTAAAGGATGTTTCCCAGGTATATCAGGTATATCTGTGTGATGAGCAATCTTCCTGGCTATTTTGTCCATCTACTTAACCTACCCAACAATGCCATGCATATCCACCATCCCCACAATTTTCATCATATCCACTCTCTGCCTCCAAAATATCAGTTGGGCTGAAGAGAGCCCTGCATTGGCTTATCCACCAGCCAGGTGGATATTTCATTTTAGGTTCATGGACCACAGGGCATTAAATATGGATGTTGAGACTTGTTTGCTTTCTGTACATCAGGGATTTTTTAAACATTCTTTGTTTCTTTACTACTTGTATCTGATCTGAATTTTAACTTTCACCAGAGTAAAAGCCTTAGAGTATGGAAGTCACATCTTTTCTGGAGGGAAACCAAGTTTTCCCTGTGATGAATGATCCAAAAATGGAAGGACTCAGGCTACTAGGTATATAAAGCTTGAGTTGAGAAACTGTGAATGCTGCTAGGTAGAGAGGTAATCCCAAGATACCAGGAAGGGAATAAGTTTTAACCTCCAAGAGTCATTCCCTCATTCATTCACCAAACAACTATTGAATTCCCAATGAAAAATCTTATTGACAACCTCATAGTCTGGGGATATTTCAGTAAGAACAACAATTAAGAACAATGTCAGGTTTGTTGTAATGCAAGTACTTACAAAGTGCTTTGAGAGCTCAGATGGGGATGCACTCCCTAGGGAGATGGGAAGGGTTAATGAGTGATACTAATATTATTTAATTTTTAATAAAAGTTATGATTAACAACTAAATCACAACAGTCCTGAAAATCTAGCACTTTGCTCTCATGAGCTGGTATGACCTGGGTGTGGCACATCATGGGATAAAGGTGAAGTTGCAAAGTGTAGCTATGTCTTGTGGCCACACTAAGAAATTGGACTCTCTCCAAGAGGCAGGATAATTTGAAATATTACCTAGTGGTTTTGTTGTTCTTGTTTTGTGTATTTTTTAAAAAATCTTCTATCACCAAAGAAGGTGCTTAACTTTTGCTTTTCCTTGTCTTGGATATTTTTGCTTTGCTGGCTAGAAACCAAATATTTCTAAAGATCTAGGCTTGGCATAGGACCAACTGGATGCAGTCAAGGTGAAGATCAAAGGTGAGCCTTGTAAACTAAGACCAGAGAGCTCATTCTTGAATATCTATATAAGATTTCTGTACATTTCAGAGGATCCTTTGTGGAAAGAAGGAGCACAATAATAAGACTGAAACTGAGTTTCTCATTGACTAAATAGAAGAGGGCTCAGCATCATTTAACTATTTTAGAGAAGGTAAGAGAAGTGATGTCTCTTTCATTCTAGTGTTGCAGAATAAAACTGATACCCACTACAGTTGCGGGTGATACACCTTTTAAACCAGAAATACAACCTGACTGTATCTAAATTTTGGAAAGATAACTATCACACATGTGGAGAAGGAATTGGAAGGGAGAGAGCTTATTGAAAAATGAGACCAGTTAGGTCTGACCATCTGCCATAATAAGGAGAGTAACTAGGGTAGTCTCTGGAAATAAAGAGGACAGGACAGGTTTCACAATATTTCACAGGCTAAATCACAAAGGGTGTGAATACAAGTTTGAGGATTTAAAATATGAGTTGTCATGAAAAAAACAATAAAGATGAAATAAAAATAAAAGTAAGAAAGGGATTTCATAATAATATTTATCAATAGAGTTATTGTGAAGATAAAGAGATAATATACAATATGGTTAATGTGACCCTCTCATAAAAAATTCCCCATAAATGTAACAATAAAAATAAATAAATAAATAAATAAAAATATGAGGTGTTACGGCTTAGAGGCATGCGCAACCCCATGCTTATGTCGGTTACTGCTCGCCAGGCACAGCGCCTCATACTTAGCAGGTGACTACTAAATCCATGTTGAATGGATGAAAGAGGGAATAAATTGGTGAAAGACCCATGCATAGGCAAATATAATGTAATGTTTTCACTACATTAAAAATGAGTCTTGTCAATGGAATGGCAGGAAAAGCACACTTTGGGAGAAAATCTTTGCAAAAGATATGTCTGATAAAGGACTCTTATACAAAATATACTCTTAAAACTCAACAATAATAAAACAAACATCCTGACTGAAAAAAAAATGGCAAAAGACCTGAAAGACACCTCACCAAAGAAGATAAACAAATAGTAGATAAGCATAGGAAAAGATGCTCTACTTTATAGTTTATTAGGGAAATGTAAATTTAAACATGAAGGAGAAACCACTACACACCTATGAGAATGACCAAAATCCATAAACCTGACAACAACAGGTGCTGACAAGGTTGTGAAGCTAGAGGAACTCTCATTCATTACCAGTCAGAATGCAAAATGGTGCAGATAACTTTGGAAGACAGTTTAGCAGTCTCATATAACACTAAACATAATCTTACTGTATCATCTAGCAATCAAATTCCTTAGTAATTACCCAAAGGAGTTGAAAACATGTCCATACAAAGACCTGTGCATGAATGTTTGTAGCATAATTGCTAAAATTTGGAAGCAACCAAGATGTCCTTCAGTAGGTAAAAGGATAAAGAAACTGTGGTTCATCCAGACAATAGAATATTTTTCTGCACTAAAATAAAATGAGATATCAAGCCATAAAAAAATATGGAGGAACCTTAAATGCATACTTCTAGTGAAAAAAAGCCAATCTGAGAAGGCTAAACACTGTATGATCTCAACTGCATGACATTATGGAAAAGGGAAAACTATGGAGACAATAAAATTAGTGGTTGCTGAGGCTGGGGTGTTGGGTGAGGCCATCCCCTACCACGATTCATATGGTGAAGGATAAATAGGCAAAATATGGAAGATTTTTAGATCATTGAAACTATTCTATTGTGACTATAGTGTTGGATATGTGTCACGATACATTTATCAAAACCTGTTGATTATATACACCAAGACTGAGCCCTAATGTAACTGGGTTTAGTGTAGGTTCATCAGCTGCAACAAATGCACCCCTCTGCTGGGGGATGCTGATAGTGGGAGAGGTTGTGTATATGTGAAGACAGAGGGGCCATGGGACACCTCAGCACCTTCCACCACTCAATTTTGCTATGAACCTCAAACTGCTCTAAAAAAATAAAGTCTATTTAAAAGGAGAAAAAGGAGTCTGGAAGCTATCGTGAGGATTTGTGTGTGACTCAGTGCCTGAGTGGTGGTTATGGAAACCAGCGCATTTCTGCGCTGCCTGAATATGGTGTTCTAATCAGTGGACTGCATTTGCCTGAAGATCAATGAACCTGTTAATGAAGACAAATACTACTGTGGCAGGAGGAAATTCAGGTACACAAGATTACTGTGAGGTATATGTGAAAGATGGAGGGTGAGAATTTGAACCAGCTTAACCCAGTTTACTCTTCCATAAATGTCAGATCATTTTGGACTTCATCAAAACTCCCCAAACCTTAGAGGGGGGTGTCAGTGCCGTGTTTCTAACCTACCAGCTTTTCTACTAGGCAGTTAGTAGCAAAAACACATTTCAAACCATAATATTCTGAGCCAACAAATATTTGCCAGCAAGCAGGCACAAAACAATCATACTGCCTGCGTATACTTGGAATATTTCCAATCTCAACACTTGACGTAATGACCAGCACTTTCATGAAAGGCTGTCTCCGAGATGAAGACATGTGTTCTGATAGAGGGAGGGTCAGGCCCTTTAGTTAGATCAGATGACAGGATTGTCCACTGATGGGAGAGGCATAGGGCTTTACCAGCTGTCCCCCTGGTATGAATTACTGGCCTGGAAGATGATAAATAATAAAACTTCTGGTGTTGATTTGGACAAGAATACTTTTGAATGCCACCTGGCCAGTTCTTAGGGTGTTAACTCTATTAGGCCACTTCATGTGTTTATTAATTCCTAGGGATTAAATTAGAATTAAATCGTTCACACAAGACTACCCAGTGTTTACATACTGGGGTATTGTAGAACATTATGACAATAAAACCAAAACAATCATCAACAAAAGGATGTTAAGAAAGCTCCAGTATCAGGATGAAACCGTACTTCTGCTTTGTGTTGTACTAGTAACAATTGTACATGTTTCCAGTTATCGTGCTGGAGAGAGTCAGTGTATGTGGAGCTTTATAACATTTAAACAAAAGCAGTCTTTAAAGCGTCATGACTTCTTTCTGTGATTCCCCATGAATAAAAGGCTTTCCATTAACAAAACCTTGATGTGAGGCTTTATTTGATGGATTTATTTTTTTGTAACGAGAAGAGCCACGAGTACTATGGATGAGCAGAAAAATATCCCAGAGACAGGTTGTCATAGAAACTGTGCCAGGAGAGCAGCTACACAGGATAGAATGTACCTTCCAAAGCTGAGAGAAGGAAGTGATCTTGAAGCTACTCTTTTCATCAGTTCTAGGGAGTAAAGCTTCCGTGAATCTCCTCATGGAAATTTTTGTGAGGGACAGCCAGGGTAGATGGGATACTAGGAGGCTGTGAGGCTGGTGATACACACCTCACAGGACTTTTTTTAGGAGATTAAAATATATAAAATATATAAAACACCTACTATATATACATTTCCTGAAAAATATTAATAATAACCATAATCTTTATAATCTCATGCAATCCTCACTAGAGCCCTCTAAGGAAGATAGTCATTATTCAAATTTTCCAGATGAGAAAATAAGGTGCAGCGAGATTGAATTGTTCAAGGTCACATGGTAAGTGGTGGAGCTGGGACTCAAACACAAGGATCTGTGACTCTAGGACCCTTGTCCTTAACTTCTTGGCTGGACTAAATGAGCAGGCAATCAATAACTGGTAATAATTATGAAAGTGATTCTTTGGTGGTGAAATAGTAGGAGTTTCAATTGCCATGCAAGACATATAACAAATGTCATAACACTTGTTGATTTTGTTTTTTCCTAGAGTTTCTTTTTCCTAAGCCAGACGGAGGTGTCATCCTACAGGACAACAACCAACTACTTTGTTTCATTCACCCTTCCTGACTCCCCAGGGCAGAGCTCCAGCTTGCCCCAATGAATCAGTGCCCTCCTACAGAGCTCTAAGAAAACCAGGAATCTCTCCTCCCTGCACCCTCCTCCCCCGATCCCCGTTTCCTGAAGGAGAAGCTCATGGCTGGAGTTTCCTTACCATACCTTCCCTGAAGTCCCAAGATCTTACAGGCTGAATTGTGTCCTCCACCTCCAATTTATATGTTGAAGTCTATTAAAGAGAATACTATTCACAACACTTATCAAAGAACAGTGAAGCAGACTTTATTCAGGGGGATTATCACAATAGGTACAGGGGCCACTACAATGGGGTTTTGTACTAGGGGGGAGAGATTGCCTTAACTCCAAATATAAGGAAAAATGGGAATTTGTAGCCAAAAGGCAGGGTGTGGGGGGTGGTGTCACTGGATAGAAAATGACTAAAAGGAAACATGACGGGTAAGGGAGGATTCTGCCTAAACGGACCTAACAGGGTTTCTGCTAACGGCAGGCCAGCTTGAACATTCCACTCAGGTGATGATGGGTGATTCCGCCTAAACTGACTTAACAAGATTCTTGTGAGAAATGAATTCTACAAGGAAGCGCATGAAAGCCCAACCAAGGTCAGGCCTAGTTAAAAAGCAAACTCAGAGGAGCCTGACCAAAACTTGGTCAAGGAGAGATCTTTGTCAAGTCCTAACCCCCCAGTGCTTAAAAATGGGACTGTGTTGGAGAAAGGGCTTCTGAAGAGGTGACGGAGGTAAAATGAGGTCATATGGATGGACTCTAATTCAGTACGATTGGTGTTCTTCCTTATCAGGGAGGAGGTGAAGACACAGAGGGACGACCATGTGAAGACACCCGGGGAAGGCAGCCATCTACAAGCGAAGGAGGGAGGCCTTTAGAAGATGCCAGCCCTGACAGCACCTTAATCTTAAACTTCTAGACTCGAGAACTAAGAGGAAATAAACTCCTGTTGTTCAGGCCATCTAGTCAGTGGTACTTTGTCAATGCAGCTCCAGCAAACAGATAGACTTTACAGTGGTCCGAGCATCAAAGTTTATCCAAACCCGTGTCACCATTTCCTCCTGCTGTCTCCCCTTGACATTCTGTGGCTGTGACCGTCTCACTGTGGGTAACAGCAGTGTGGAATGTGACTGCACTGTGCAAAATGGCACACATCCACCTTGGAAATGGCTCTGGGGAGGCTGCGTCCAGGAAAATGAATCAAAGTACATGCTTTCCTTTTGTTCTTGTGCCTGCCTCCCACTCGTTCAGGCTTTCCCAGGCACTAGGGCCTTCCTCAGGGCTAACACAACACTTTATTTATATCTAGATGCTGCACTGCCATTAGTTTTTTATATGTCTGTTTACCACTCCTGCCCCACCCCTAGTTAATCTCTGGCTACTGAGATTATGCCCATGAATTATTCATTCTGTATTCCCAGCACCCACTACAATTCCTGGTTCAAAGAAGGCACTAATTCATGTGTGACTTCTTCAATGGGTATATATTTTTGAAACCTTTTCTTCCTTCTTTACCTCTGATGGGGGGGAGGGGTTTGTAACACAAACTTAAGTGAAAGAAATCTTGAATACATTGAACTTAATGCTATGAGCAATTGTTAATTTTATAAGGGAAAGGGTTTATTTTTATTTTAAATGCTCCAATCAGAGGACTCTGAAATGCCTAGGCCTCTTCTTATAAGCAAGGATGTAAGTATAACAGAATTAGAGTTGTCTAGGAGAAATGGTCATCATGAACTTTTAAGGAATCTTACTGCCTTCTCCACCCCCAAGATGGAGTCAGCACCCCAGGGAGGGAACTAGGCATTGTCAGGGGAAGGGGGAGAGAAAGGAGCCTGCAGAGAAAAGGGATTCTCAGGCTTGCACTCGAGGCAGACTTTGTAAGGACTGTTAGACAACTCATCAGATAATGAATATTCACCTCTGACACTCTCTGGACTCCTTGTGGGTCTGGACTAGTGACTAGAAGAATTGTTTCTTTTTAGTAATGAACTGTACCTCATTCTCCTCAGACTTTTGGGCAGAGGAGAGGAGGAGATATATCTCGATCATCATGAACTGTATCCAGCTGCTCATGTTGGTCCAAGGAAACACTGCACCACTCATTCGCTCCTCAGTCCAGACAATGGGAGGTGCCTGATCTATCATGGGTTCTGGTTGGAAGCAAAAGACAGTCTTTCAGAACACAGCCTTTAACCTAGCTGTTCCAGAGACACAATCCAAGGAAGGCCAATGTCTGCTGAAAGTTTTAGTAAAAAGCTGGGTCATGAGTATCTGTTATTTTTAGACAACAATAGCTGACGGACAAAGCAGGATGTGTAACGAACACAAGCTTTTGCACTACTTGGAACCCAGTCCACCTTCGGGAGTTTACTGTTGGTGTGACAGTAGCCAACACCCCACAAAACTGTGTGGGGAGCACCAAAGAAGCAGAGTCAGTCATTTGTGAAGAAGCAGAACAGTCCTTTATTAGACTTTGTATAATATTAAAAAATGAGCACAAGTGAAGGTCAAACGTATCCTCCAGGTTCCTAATTATAATTCAGAGAGCCAGGAGGGAAAGAAAATGGAGAAAAAGCAAAAAAATAAATAAAAAAGGCTGCCTGGAGCGAGGGAACACTAAACAGAGACAGAAGATATTTCTGTCTTTGATGTCAAACATAGACATGGCAACTTTTTTTCTCCTAAAGGCATTTAATTTTGTGGGATTGAATTCTTCTTTCTGATGCCTAGGAAAATCAACTGATTGATCTCCTCTGGGTAGTTTGAAGGCTGTTTGTTTGTGGGTTGGGAAGTTAATGCCACAAAAAGCACTAAAATCCTACAACATGCCAACTTAGAATGATTCACAGCAGTCACAATGCAGGTCAGATGGTGCATTTTTGGTGTTAAAAAAATAAAAGAGTTATTTAAAAGTGTATATCTAGAAAACACAAGACATCTGTACTATTTATCATCCAATGAAAGCTAAATAGCACTGGGGACATGATTATTTTAGGCTATGGTTTGAAAAAACAAAAACAATTATTTCTTAATACTTTTTTTTTTTTTGCTAATTGAAATGGTTTTGAAAATTGGCACAAAGGAGTGAAAAGGGCCTTTTATGTGATTTATAAGGAAGATCTGTTGAAGAAAATTAGCTCCTACTGGAATAGGGTTGATAATGTGACATATACTCACTTTGATCTAAATTTAACATCTTCCCACATTTTCAATGTTCCAGTGCCCTTCTAGTTACTATAGTGATCATTCCTGGCAAATCAACATTTAATTCTTAGGTAACAGAGTACAATTGTGGATTCCAGGGTGGGTGTAGGTAAAAATTCTATTTATTAAATCTTATCTGCTTGAAAAGCACCCCCCCCCCAGCATATTTTAGAATTGCTACATCTGATGAGGACATCGAAATACCTCAAATACAAATTATACAAGAAGAATCAATAAGCATGTTTAGGCCCTAATTCCGATGAGTGTAAGAAACTTGACATGATATCATAGCATTGCTGGGGAAACAAAAAAAGAGGCTTCTAAAATCAGTACTTTTCAGCTGGGTCTGACCTAGAAAGTCACTCTTGATGTTTGATGAAGCTGTGCACAAAAATATACCCTCAATAGCTGGAGCATCTGTTCTGTCCAGTGTTGTATCATATTCAATGTTTATTCTTCTTCTAAAATGGACAAATCCATGATGTGGGAGTTTTTTCTCACGGAAGCAATTTGCACTAGAAACTTTCAGATCAATGCAGAAGAATCTCCCAACCATTGAAAGAACAAACAGTACTTCATTATATTATTCTTCATACTTAAAAAAAAAAATACTTTCTGGAGGGCTATTTCAGCTCTCCGGTAAAAACAGTGTCCAAAGATTCATATCCAAGTATCAGAGATACTCAGTTATTTACATTTCTAGGTATTGGCCCTATAGTGCAATCTCTCCGTGTTCAAGACAGCAGTGAGTCCATTGAAATGCTGGGCTGTGAAATAAGAACCCATACTTTTAAACCTGCTTTTCCATCGCTACACAATAAGCAAAAGCAAACACAAACAAACAAAACAATGTAACGAAACAGATCAAAAATACACCAGAAAAGTGGGGAGTGGCAAAAGGAGAGGGGCCATACTAAGAAATTGTAGTGTTGGAACATGTTGAGAAACCTCAGGCCCTCATGACAGCTGCATTAATGCTGTCTCCATCCTGCAGATGAGGAATTAAGGCTGGTAGCATTAAAGTAACTTGTGCAGGGGATCCCAGGTAAGTTAGCAGGTGCTGGGTCTTGTATCTATTTAAAAACAACAACAAAAACAACAAAAAGTCCAAGCAGTCAAGAAGATATATAACAGGAAGTTGATCTCACAAGTGCCAAAAGACAATCCAGGGGACCCCTGGGGCTTGCACTGTGGTCTAATCCAAGGTGTTAACAAAGTCAAGTGGCCAGAGTAAGTACCCAGAGCACCCCTTGAAAGGGGACAACCAGCAATAAGGAAGCAGATTTGATTGTCGTGAAGCTTTTTTGTTCTATGTAGGGGGATTTTCATGTGCCCTTCAATAAAAATATTTACACTTCTCTATATATCCACATCTACAAATTGGAAAGCAGAGTAGGTGGAAGTTTCGATAACACCTGACATGCAAGAATATGCTAACGTTAGACTTTATGTTTTTCTCCTTTTACAAAGTAGCCCCATGAACCAGAGATGGATGGCAGATTTATTACTGCTCCTGGCAACTCAGACTGGGTGTCAGACAGTCATATTTCATTACGGTCCAGGGCAATTTTAGCAGTTCATCCTGCAAGTCCCAGCATATATTATTGATTATTTTTCCATATGAATCAATCACAGATGAAATGGAAGATAGAGTGGCCTCTTGTAAAATGAGTTGCATAAAATTTAATGGCCTTACCAAACTTCTAAATTTAACAGAAAAGAACAGTAACTGTAGTGTGCCGCAAGAGGGCACGCTGGTACTTTTAAATATCAATGACTTTGCCTGTGAAGAGAGCACAGTTAAAGACAGGATGGGAATTCCAGCTACAGCCCAGTTGCTTTTCTGTAATCACTAAACATCAGATCCAAAGGATTTATTTTTAGTAGCTTTTGCGGGATTTGAAAAGAGTAATAAGTTTTTTATTTTAGGCACATTGCTTTTTATATTAATAGAAAGATTTTTTCCTAAAAATTTATTTTCCAGGGCTAATATTTTATTAGATATTAGATATATTGTTATCAGCAATATTGAAAGTTAAAAATTGGTGAAATCAGGGTTCATGTTAGCAGCTGGGAAGAGATTCAGTGGAGGGAATTATGGAAAACAAGTAGAGATTCAAATAATCTCTGTACTCCATCCCTCACACATGTAATGAGGTAATTCATTTTAAATAATATATATGAAAGAATGGCTTTGGGGGGGCAAGACTGTACCATTTTTACATTGCCTCTTTCATAACCGGTGAAATCTGAACATGGGATTGAAAAAAGAATATATATGTTGTACCCTAAAGCTACAGATTGAAAATAAAGAAAAATAGGTAAATGACAAAATCTTTACAGCATGTGGTTTGGGTTGATACTTTCAGGATTAGAGGAAAAATTATAAATAATTTCACTGGAAATGCTCCTTTAGTCCAAGGATTGGCAAACTTTTTCTGTAAAGGGCCGGACAGAAACTGCTTCTGGCTTTGCAGGCCATATGGTCTCTATCTAGTTCTGCCACTCAGTTTTGCTCCTGCAGCATGAACGCAGCCACATACAAGCAAATGAATGGACCCCATTGTGTTCCAATAAAATGTTATTTACAAAAACTGATGTCAGGCTAGGTTTGGCCCCCGCACTGCAGTTGGCTGAAGCCTGCTTTAGTCTAGCTGTGGACCCTTTCACGGCAAAGGGGTGAGTGAGGAGAAATAAACTTTGGAGCCCTGGACACAGGGGCACACAAACAGCCTCTAACTGGGAAGCACAGGATATAAAAAGCTTCACCTCAGGTCTCAAGAGGTGCTCAACACTGTCTTTAGAAAGGAGCCAAGAGAAAAACTGTCTTAGGAAAACATGTATTTTATTTTAGAAAATTCATGGAAGCAGATGCATAGCCTGCATCTAAAATAAATAAAGCCCAGAGGGTGCAGTAAATCAAAGACATCTAAGAGATGGGACATTTGCCCTGAGCTTCCATAGCCCTGGCCTTCTTAAACACCAAGAAATAAGAAAAATGTTGATCCCTGAAGGAAACTGTACAGTTCTGCAACAAAACCATTGTGGGTGACAGATTAGCCCCAAGGATGTACTCTAATTTTCTGAACATAAACAAGCACCCCATCTCAAGTCCCAGCTTAAGGCACACTGAAATTTTAAAATTTGGAAAATACATTTTACTGTTCATAGAAAGATCAGATCCATTCCCCAATAGTGATAGATGCATTATACTTTGATCTGCAAGAAAAGCATGCTGATTTCCATTAAATCAATTAATTAATTGCTGAGAAAAAAATCTTGGAGGAGTATAGGCTATGGCAGTTTCCAAGTCTGGCTGCAGAAAATTATCAAAGAGATTAAAAAACACCACAGTTTCCCAGGTTTCTTTTCAGATCTGTTGGGCTGGATTTTCCGGAGCCTGTGGGCCAGGCATTTTGACAGCACTGCCCAGTGGATGTCGGGAGTGGCCAGGTAAGAGCATCATTCCAGGGGCTGGTGTTTGGGAACCACAGGGACAAAGGACAAACCTGAATTTGAAGTTAGGCCATGCTGGGTTCAAATTCAAGCTCTGCCTTACGTAAGTCATTTGTTCTTCAACTATCGATGCAACATTTCGAAGCTTCAACAACCTGTTACATGGAGCCAACGCTCACTTCGACGGACGGACTCAGCATCTGATGTGCCTCTGTCAGACTTGAAGTATAAATGCTTTTGGCTCTGTGAAAAAAACGATTAAAGAAGACAACTTAGGTGCCACAGTCAAATTTTATTTATTTATTTATTTATTTATTTATTTATTTATTTATTTATTTATTTATTTTTATCACCAGGTGGATCTTTAATAGTTCAAAAACTAGAGGGCTATAATGGAATATTAATCCTATAGAATGAAGGTCAGAAACACTGGCCCAGGAAAATTTGTCCTCATAACCCAACATTTAATTGGATTGCTCTCCTGTATTTCAACCGAAATCTGTTTTTAAGCCTCCCTTTGACAATTGGAGTGTCTCTCTTTTGTCTTCCAGAAATCTATCTGTGAGATAAATTACAGTATTATAATTTTTCACATGGCTATCAAGAAAGCAAAGCAATTTTATAGATTACTATATTGTCAAGATTCCGCACATCTGATTGATGCATCAAACGTAATCACTGAAAATTTTCAATATAAAAAAAGGAAAATAGAAACACTTACCAAAGTTAATGAGTATAAACAGCCACCAGAGTGGAATTACAGAATGCAGCGGCGTTGCAGAGCTGATCTTACAAAGGAAATTAAAGGTCTGTTTTGGGATGGTAGTTTTCTTGCTAAAGAGACATGAGAACTATTACCATTGAAAGTGCAGGTAATAAAGCTCTGAGCTTGGCCTTGTATTGCCACAGTCTCTGAGGGGAAGAAAGTCTGCCTAAGAACAGGATGTTAGTTGAGGGATTGTGTTGAATGAAGAAAATGAATGGATGGTCAGCCACCAAAATTTTCCCTCAATGGTAAGCAGGCAGCGGCCCTTATTTATATGCCTGCCATCATGGCGGCCACTGCCTCTGTGCCCTCCTCATTCACTTCCACAAGACTTGTGGACGATTTTTGATATAAAAAGATCTCTGGTTCTTGAAATGCTAGACAGATCAGCCGTGCTATTAAAGAGATCCTCTGCACCCAGGTGGGCTAGGAATGAGTCGAACTTATTTAATACTTAATGCAGTGGGCAGGCTCCTTTCAGAGAACTGCAAAATACGACGGAAGTCAAGAAGCTTTTAAGAGACAAACAGAAAATATCTGATTGGCTGGGGCCACCTAGTCAACCTTGCTTGAGGTGCAAAGGCCCAGAGTTGACTTGTAATTCAGGGGTTGACTGACAGGATATCCTGTGTTCCTGGTCTAGAGGAATATTTAAAGGACGTGAAATTATCTAAGTTTTGGTTTGCTGACATGCACTTTGGGCAAGATCAGCTCCATCCGGGGCCTAGAAAGTTATTCTCAACAGCTTTTTTCATCCCTCTCCCCTTTCTTCATGAGGACAATATGGCTGGATTTGCTCCACTCACCAGTGCATAGAAGTTCACTAAAAGTGAGGACATTTTAAAGATGAAGATATGTAAGTTCAGAGAAGCTGAGAATGGAGAAGCTTTTCTTCTCGAATTTGCTGAGAACTCTGGGCTCATGTGGTATCGTCTCTACTCTAAGATACCAACTGGGGAGAAACGACAGAGGGGCGATGTCAAGGCTTCAGATGCCCCGTCATGTTCTAGCCTGTGCTGATGTTCTTTGCTACTTGGCTTAAGGCAATTTTAAACTCTCCTTGGGTAACTTGGCTTTCTCTTCCAAATTCCTGATGAAGGTGAGCTTTGCTCTGACATGCAGGTGTAGGAGGGTGTTGCTTTTCTGGGGGAAGTTCAGGTGGCAGTAAATCGGGCCTCACCAGCTGCTTCGTTCTTTTTTTTTTTTCTCTTTTCCCAGGTTTATCTGAACAAAGAAGAACATCACTTTCTCTGAATCCAAAGTGTGGAAAATCACAAGCCAAAAGAAAAAAAAAAAAAAGAAAAAGAAAAAAGAAAAAGAAAAGAAAAGTAAAGAAAGAAAATTACGAGGCAACCTACCAGTTGTTAGTTGGCAGAAGACAGGGTACCAAGAAGGGCTGGCAACTCCTTTCCCCTGGCCAGGAATGTTCTTCTTCCTTGTAAGCAATTATTCATTGGCTGTTTGGGAAGAGGGGTTGTTCCTGAACACACAACACTAAAACAAACTCATCAAGGAGGGAAATAATTCCATAGTGCACGTTTTTTTTAAAGCTCTCTCCACAGTAAGGATTTGTGGAACAGGAGTGAAGTTTGGCAATCATTTAGTGATTTTGTTGAAAGAAGAAAGCCAGGAAGAAGAAAATTCTGGCAAAAGGAAGGGTTGCTTTCATTTACAAGTCCATGGTGGTTTCTTCAGTGGTTGTGGCTGCAAGTCAGGAAGGCAAATCTGCATTTCAGGAGACTGTAGATTCTGCATTGGAGTCAAGTTTCTTTGCGAGTAAACCTGGGTTTTTTGTTGTATTCTAATTTAGAGTTGGGTATTAGACAAATTAGGAATGAAGAATCCTACACCAGCAGGTTTATTGCTTAATTTCACTATTAGTTCTACTCATCAACTTTAAGCAGAATAAAGGAGGCCGCTGTAATATTTCAAAGAATCGAGATCGGCTAATTGGACAGCATTTGATATTTAGAGTGTCTTGTAGGATGCTGTAAGTTGAAAGACACCTCTAAGGTTCAAAACTAAATCTGAAGTTTAACTTGTTCCCTTAAATCTATGAACATTTTACGGAATCTCTGGAAAAATAAACATTTCAGAAACAAAACAGGGCAGCGTATTTTTTACAAAAAAAAAAAAAAATTTTCTTCAAGCCAAATACTATAGCAGTGCGTGCTTGCTCTGTTCAGCTAAGTATCTGTGCTGCCAAAGTGAGCACCACATTTGTTCAAGTTAATCAGAAGTAAAATTGTTAAGTAAAGCTAAACTACTCCTGTGGGGGGAAAAATGAGTGGCCTGCCACTTATTTTTTATTTTCAGGTTAGCAGCCTTAAATGCAAAAAAGTCTCATTTCTAAGGTCAACTATGAATGCTTTTTATTTTTCTAAAATAACATTTCATGGGATTACTGTGAAGTCTAGATAATAGCATTACTTTTGGTGGTTGAAACTGATCATTTTGTACATTTCCAGTAACTTTTGATATCCGTGGTGGAGAAAATTTGTTCAAGCCAGGAGATAGGAAGGCTTTCAGCGCCGTTACTCACGCGCTTTGTACAAATGGGCTGCGACAGACACACTGCGACATCGTTTAGTAGTGGTGCTTCCTTCTGCAATGAAAACTTTGAAGATTTAAAAATAGGTAGGAAGGGATACAGGAGCAAAGTGCTAATCCAGCTAAAATACCACATAATAAAGCTAGAAACCTTGGCATCATTTTTAGTTTTGTTCTCTCCGCCTCTAATCTGTGACCAACTTCTCAGTCCCCACCTGTCTATTTTCTTCTGTAACTGTTTACACAGTTCTTCACTGTCTCTGCCTCTGAACTACTGCAACAGCCTTCTAAAAGTTTTCCTGCGTTTCTCCTTGTTTTTGGGAATTTGTCCTTTTGGAACATAGACCAGATTTTGTCATCCTCCTGCTGAAAAACTTTGGTTGCCACGACTTTAATGATTCTGGTGAGGACCAGTGTCTCTGGGGTTCTCTTTGCTTTGAAGTCAGACTTTCATAACAGTGAGGATCCAGCCCCATAGAGAAGGGAGTTGTAGGATTGGATAGGTTGTGGCTTGGAATCTACCAGAAGCTGCACGTTGATGGGGAAACTGGATTGCTGATGAGGACACTGAGACGGATGCCCAGGTGTATGCACTGGGCACATGGAGAGAGTGGGAGAAATCTTGAGGTCCTGGGGACATTAAGTGCCCAAGCACCCTGGACAATGGACAATAACAGCAGGAAGAACCCAGAGCCCACTCTCCGTCAGGTGTGAGGAAACCAAACTACTTCCCGTCCTGTTTGGAAACTCTCTGAGGTTGAGTAGACCAGTTTTAGATCTTGGTGACGTTAGCAGAGCAACACTAAGAAGGGCCTCCTCCATTCTCTACAGTCACACTTCCCAACCTGAGCTCCTCATCTGAACTGCTCAGGAATGTTCCAGGGACCCATTACAAAGGGTCTGATCACGTCTGACCCCCAGAAATGTGTATTTTAAACAAGTTTCCCAGGTAATTTTCTGTACCTGGTTCAGCACAGTTGTGGGAAAGCAGTGTATTAGAGGGGGGTGTCTAATCCTCATCATGGCATTCACGGCTGGCAACAACCAAGCTCCCTCTGGTAGTCATTCACTTTGCTGGGTTTTTCTCTCTTTCCTAGTTCTTTTTTAATATAATCATGTAATTGTTATTGTTCATTTTGTTAATCACCTTGATTACGGTTGCACGTGCTGAACCATCCTTGTGCCCTGGAATGACCTCTGCTTGATTGTAATGTATTACCGTTTAAATGGACTGTTGTATTTGATTTGCTAGTATTTTTCATTTTGTTTTTTATTTTTCAGTTACAGTTTACTTTCAATATTATTTTGTATGGGTTTCAGGTGAACAGCTTAGTGGTTAGACATCATATTCTTTACATAGTGATCCCCTTGATATTTCCAGTACCCACCTGGCACCTTACAGTTATTACAGTATTATTGACTACATTCCCAGTGCTGTACTCTACACCCCTATGACTATTTTGTAACTACCAATTTGTACTTCTTAATTTTATTCCCTAGTTCTTGATGACCCCACTCACTTCTGTACATTTGCTTGTAACTTTCTGTCCCCGTCCCCTTCAGTTGAAATACCATATAGTTACATCAAGATCCAACTGATCTGTTGTGGTTTTCCCTGATCTTACCAGTAGAATGAATTGCTTCTTTTATGCTTGCAAAGAACTTTGTTCATCCATTGGTATTTATCATGTTAAGTTATAGTTACAAGGGCAAGATACTCTGAATCACAAACCAGGACACATGATTCAGCAATCAGAATCATCTCAAATAATTTAAGATCTTTGTCACAATTACGGTTGCTTGTGTTTCTTCTCTGACAAACATATGAGTTCTTGTAGACCAGAAATAGTGCTTAAGTCACCAGAGTAACCCAAACAATCCTTAATATAATAATACAGAGGAGGTGCCTAATAAATGTTGAATCATGGAGTATTTATGTGGACATGTCACTACCTTTGTGAGGGCCAAGGCATTTTTAAAACCACTCAGAAACTAGGAGATCTAGACTCTTCTTAGAAGGTGAATGAAGAGAGTTTTTTTTTTTTTTTGTCTTTTTCTCTTTCTTTGTCATATTTCAAAGAAGACTGAGCATAAAGCCTACTAAGACATCAGCAATTTGGGGCCAGAAACATCACCTGCCAGAAGGCAAGAGGGGGACTGGAGTTGGCTACATAAGTATATATATATGATTCCAGCTCTCATAAAATTTACAATCTGGTGGGGAAGATGGGCCAAAATAAGATAAAAACATATAATATTTCCAAAACGATAAGTGCTTTTCCTAGGAAAGGAGTCAGACAATAAGGAAATGTACCAATCAGATGACTCGAGTAATGCCATGAAGCAAATAAAGGTAATGAAGTGTCCAAGAGGGTCTGCTTGCTGAGGGGAGTGGGGCAGGATTAGGGCTTTCAGAAATGGCTCTTGTGTTGGGAAGTAGATATGAGGAAGGAGCCAAGCGGGCCAAGAGTTGGCAGAAAAGCTTTCTAAGAAGAGGAAATTTCTGGTTGCACAACCTGGAGATATGAATGAGCTTGAGTGTTTGAGAAACAGAAAGAGACATGGTGTGGCCAGAGTCCAGTGACAGAGTGGCCAAGTGACTCAGCTAATTGAGTGGCTGCTGCAGAGGGAGAAACCTTTGTATGCAAGTCGACAAGTTATTTTAGACATGCTGAGTCTGAGGATCCCATGGAGCATCCAAGTCAAAATGTTGAGTAAGAAATGGAATACATGTGTCTAAAGCTTTGAGAGAAGTGTCTCAGTCAGAGGTATAGAGACTTGTCACCATCATGTAAGTGGTGGTTAAAATCACAAGAGTGGCTGAGATTACACAGAGAATGTGCTGCAAGAGTGGGCTAAGAATGGGCCCCTAGGAGCAAGAATATTTTCAGAGTGGGTGGAGATAGCATGAGCAAAAGAAATGAAGAAATATATCCAGGAATTTTTTTTTTTACAATAAAGGCAAATATGTTCATTAGATTGTGGAGGCAAATTAAGGCAGAATGTGAATACTGACTATTTAAGAAAGTTGGCAGAGAATGGAAGGAGGCAAATTACAAGGTTAGTAGAATATGTTTGAGGGTGGGAAGAAAAGGATAGAAAAGAGAGGTTGAATATTTAAGGGAAAACAAAAAGTTGGGAGGGTGAGAGCTTGGAAGAAAGAATGGAGAGGTTTGGACGAGTTACCTTTAAATAGAAAGGACTCCTCATTTTCTTAGCATGAAATGAGGAAGTGAAAGTGTGGATGTTCACACGTTGGCAGCAAGGTGATCCAATTTAAAACTGAAGGGCTTTATGGGGGATCGTCCCAATTGTCTTATTTAATCTAATTAGATAGTAAGAAGTTGTTAGTTCAAGAACTCTGTGTGTGTGTGGATACATATGTGTGTGTATATATCTTTTAAAAGTGTTTTAATTTTTTTATTGAGGTGAAATTTCACATAACGTAAAATTAACTATTTTGAAGTGAACAATTCAGTGGCATTTAGTACATTCATAACACTGTGCAACCACCACCTGTGTCTAGTTCTGAACTACTTCCATCACCCCAAAAGGAAACTCCGTACCCACTAGGCAGCTCGGCTCCATTCTCCCCTCCCCACATCCTCTAGCAAACTAATCTGCTTTCAGTCTCTGTAGATTAACCTATTATGGGTCTTTCCTACAAATGGAATCACATAATATGTGACCTTTTAGATCTGGCTTCTTTTACATAACATAGCGGTTTCAGGGTCCATGTAGGTTGCTGTATGTTTCAGTACTCCATTCTGATTTATGGCAAATAGGATTCCCTCATACATATATGCCATGATTTGTTTATCCATTCATCCTTGGTTGGACATTTGGATTGTCTCCCATTTTTAAAAACTGTGGTAAACACAAGGAAATTTACCATTGCTAACCTAAAAACTAAAGGGCCTTTCAAAGTGAAAAGCAACACACCTTTATTGAGATCAATAAGAATAGCTATTGGGGAAGCATTGATTCAGACAGAAGCCCAAATAATGTGTGGTTAGGAAACAAAGGGCATTTACGAGATGGAGGAGAATTACATCAGTAGAAGGAAAGCATTCCTACCGGTTCAGATGATAAGCGATGCCTTTCATGTTCAGTCCTGCAGTCATCGCTCAGTAGTCATCATAACTGCTTTGCTGTTATCTTTGCAAGTAGTTTTTTGGGACACAATGTTACCCTAGCCTTGGTCCAAATATTATTTTGCCCTGTTTTAACTTTCCAGAGATTTTGAGATGTAAGTCATGTAAAGCAGTTTCTCTTGCATGGCAGCTTCAATTCTGTTCGAAAGGGGTTCGTTCCGTCTGTGTTATTGTTTCCATTGTTTTAGCCGTTTTTAAGGGTGTAATACAGTGCTGTCAACTACATGCCCATTGTTGCACAATATGTCTCTAGAGCTTTTTCATCTTGTAAAATTAAAACTCCACCCTCTGAGCAACTGCTCATCCCCCTCCCCCCAGGAACCACATTCAGTTTTCTGTTGCCTTGAGTTTGACTATTTTAGGTATCTCATGTAAGTGGAATCATGCAGTATTTGTCTTTTTGTGACTGGCTTATTTCACTTAGCAGAATGTCCTCAGGTTCACCATTATTGTTGTGCATGGCAGGATTTCCTTTTTTTTCTAAGGCTGAGTACTAGTCATTTCTTGATATGAAATATATATGTATATATCATCAGATACATATATAGCTGATATATGTCAATAAGAATATTGACATTTCATCTATTATCTAGTTAAGGACTTTTATAAAAATGCAATTATGAGTTCTTTGTACTGTCACAGAATCACTACCCATTAGCAACTGGAGAGCAGAATTAACAGCTCACTCTTGCTCTGTGGAGTAATTTTCGACATTGTGACATCAAGATGTCATGATAGGGATGAAATTTGCCTGTCATGATGGCTTGGAAGCTAAAGCATAAAGGTTACTGTATCCTCAATAAATAAATCATTTTTTCTAAAAACAAAGAATATTGACATTTATATCAATAACATTGACACTTATATCAATAAGAATACGACATTTTCTTTACCCACTCATTCATCAGGGGACTTGTAGGCTGTCTCCACCTCTTGGCTGTTGTGAACCGTGCTGCAGTGAACATGGAGTATTAGGAAAACAATCACAAAGGAGGAGAGTCAGGCAGAAACCCAGAGCTGGATCAGAATATTTGGTAGGGAGACAAATGATTCCAATCCTAGGGTTTGTTTAGTAGTAGAAGAGTCTTAGCCAGTGGGCAGCTGTGGGTGGAGGACAGCTCCTCTTGCTTGCTCAGCAGGCCCTGTGCAAGGAGGAAATGGAGTTAATTCTGAGGCATCGGAAGGGAGTCTGTGATTAAGCAACCTCCTTTCTCTGACTGTGCAATAGGGTCAGGCAAGATCTGGCCTGGGAGGTGATCATCAGAGACTTCACTGCAAGGAGCAGGAGATGCAGGGGCTGAGGAAGCCAGCTAGGGGTCCAGTGTGAGCCCTCAAGCCTCATTGTTTTCCTCTTCAGTCACTTTACTGCCTTCTACCTCCCTCGGCTCCTTTCCTCTTCTCTTTTTTCTACCCTCACTCTCGCCCCACTCTCTCCCTCTCCGTGGGCGTTGTTTCTTTTTGGTCTTGATGGACACTAGGCATAGGAAATAGGTGGGGAGTAGCTAACTCATTGCTACACTGTTGTTATCTTTGTACTCTCAGTTCCCCACTGGTTTTGCATCCCTTGCCCCCTGCAGATCGATTGTGCTGAGGAGCTGCAACCTTGCAGTTTTCAAAGGCAGCACTACAGCTTCTCCCTAAGGAATCTGTGGTCACTTCATCGCCTCCCAAGAAAAGGCCTAGATTATCTAGAAGGTTGGGACCCAGGCTCTCACCACCTGCTGAGCAAGTGTGAGCCTGCTTTGAGATCCTCCCTCCCCTACCCCTCCCACTCCAGAGCTAAAGAGACAAGACAACCTACTGCACAGCCCCAGGCACATATAAAGAGGTCAAGAAGGAAGGTAGAAACTCAGCCCAATCTCTGGGGCTGGCTTCCAACTCCCAAAACTTACACCACTCCCTTAATTGTCCTATTGACACTGAACACTTCTTATCAGAATAGAGATCAAAGTCTTAAGTTATTTACTTCTCTGTCCACTCCGATCCACCTGACGGTCTAATTGAGTGAGCCTGCATGAGCTAGCTCATGGCTGGCATGGATTCGGTGGTAATGGATTCACGACTAGCATGGCTTCCTTCAGCGAACTATTAGGGGCAGGGAGACTAGCTTCACCCTCCTCAGCCAGGGAAAGAAGACAGCAGGAGCACTGCCTGGGCTGCGTGTTGGCCAAGCGAGTGACAGTTGCTTCCTAGGTATTAATATCAGTTTGTTCTCCAATCGACAGGCTACTTGGGCAGTGACATGTAAATTGAGCATTTATTCATGCTTTTATACTTCCCTTTATTTTTGTTTTTGTTGTTAAATTTCTCTATTGGAAATATCCATCTGCCTTTGCTTTGACCACAGGAAGGGGGGAAACAAAGTTTCAGTTTATGCCTAGACCTGCAGAGAGGATCCATGTAGCCCAGAAGTTTAGTGAAGTTTAGTGGCAGGAAGAGCCCAGGACACAAGTTAAGAATTCAGAAGGAGAGGTCTGGCCAGAAACCTCCCTGACCTTCTAGAGTTGTTTACAGCGCAAGCCCATTTCTGTGTATTGCTTAGAGAACTTTTGTTTGATTAGGTTTGGAGTCGTAGAAATATTTACTTCTGATTATACAATAGGTGGGTGGGGGTAGAACCAGGGGGAGAGGCGAGGGGTGTCTTTGATTTGGCCATCAAGTCTCTATGTTCTGGGAACTCCAAGGGGGAGCTCTGGACAGAATTGCATGCAGTAATCACTGATCAGGTGTAGTTGCATGAGGTGAGCTCGGCTGCACTGGGAGGACGAACTTGGAACGCTTAGCACCACCCATGCATCACATCTCTGAAGACAGGGTTTCAAGTCCTAGGCAACTGAAACAAGTCTGTACATGAAACGTCTGTGTTGTTCCTTGTCTTCCAGAGGCTCCCGTTAATTAAGCCTCCTGCCAAAGGCCAAATATTCTTTAGGACCAGCCTGGGGTAATTCCTCTCGGCCAGCTCTGGAGGAGGAGTGGGCTGCCCATCACACACAAAAGTCCAGAGAAACTCAGGCGGGAGGAACAAGGAGATCTTCATTCCCAAGCAGTTCGAGTTCCCACTCTTGTCCGACTCAAGGCCCAGTTACACTGGAGGCCATGCTGGATATTATGACAGCACTGACGACAAGCCTGTTCTAACCACTTGATCTCTGATGCCTGGGAAGTAGGCTGGCCCATGGTGAATCAGGATGACCTTTAGATTCTTACAGGGAATTGAAAATGATGTCTACATCCCGGGAAAGGCTCAGAAAGGTTATCTCCCAGCACTTCTTAAAAAGTGATCACTGAACTGGAGAAAATCTCCATGAGACTTTTGGACAGCTACCGTACTGCACCACAGTGGTTAAACGACACCCCGGTCTCCAACGTAAGGAAAGCATCTCTGTCCCTGAAAGCAGAAGTTGGAGCACTCCTGGAGAACACCTTTCTGAGTGCTTTGTACTTTATCTTGTTTTTTTTTTAGCATTTCTTTTTCATTTATATCTGTTTTTTTTTTTCCAAACTCTCTAAGATTGCCAAATGAGTGGTTGGAGCCGCATAAAATGTTTTTACCACAAAAGTGGACACCCAGATTTCCACGGGCACAGTGGTTAAGAGGGATATTATCAAAGATGTTTGTCTTAATAATAGCAGGTTGTAACAAAGAGCTTTCATTAGGGTGATAGCTCAGTTTCAGATCTAACGTTTGAAAAACGCGAACATTTTTTCTTGTGTATTACGAAGGCATTCTTGTGTTAGTTTCTTTAGGTCTGTTGTAACAAAATACCACAAACTAGGAGGCATAAGGCAACAGAAATTTATTCCCTTACAATTCTGGGGGCCAGAAGTCTAAACTCAAGGTGTCAGTAGGGTTGGATCCTTCTGGAAGCTCTCAGGGAGAACCTGTTCCATGCCCCTCTCCTCTGTCTCTGGTGGTTGCTGGCAATCAGTTTTCAAGCCGGTAGGCACCTCACTTTGATTACTGATTTCATCTTTACATGGTATCTCCCCCTGATGTGTGTCTGTGTGTCTTTCGATCTCTCCTTACAAGGACACAAGTCACTAGATCGAGTGCCCACCCTAACTCGATATGACCTCATCTTAACTTGATTATATATGCAAAGACCCTATTTTCATTAGGTTATATTTACAGGTATTGGAATGATATTTAGAGGTATGGGAATTGGGATTTCATCGTACCTTTTTAGGAGACACAATTCAACCCACAACAATCCCCAACAAAAATTCTAAAGCCAAACTCATGATCTTTCCCCTAAAACTATACCTTAAACCTTCCAACCATTCATTTGGTCAACAAATATCGGCCACCTGCTGGTCATAACCATGGCTCTATGACTGTGACCACAGCAATCAACAAAGACATGGAAATCATCTGTGTAGGTCTGAAAGTAGCCTGTGTTTTACCACAACCCTGAAGTCCAAACCATCGTTATGTCGTGTTGAATTTGTTTCCTGAATATTTTTCCAACTCCACCCACATCCTCTGAGCCTAAACTCCCACATTCTTTTGCTTTGTCCATTGTAATTGACTTTTAATTGCAAATCGTGTTCTCCTGCTGTCCAAAAAGTTTCTACATTGCAGCTAGATTCCCTCCTACCTCCCCCAACACACACACACATACACACACACACACACACACACACACACTTCAGGACTTCTCAATACTCTTAGAATGAAGCCCAACTCCTAATCAAGGCCCATGATGAAGCTTTGGATGTGGGGCTCTCCCTCCCTGCCTGTTCGGCTTCGACTCACACCATGCCCCACTCCTCCCTGACCTAGGTCCAGCCACACTGGTCTTCTTTTAGTCTCTGAAATTTTAAAATGTGTGCAAATTGCTTGGAAATCTTGCTAAAATGCAGATTTCAATTAAGTAGACCTGGGGTGGGGCCTGAGATTCTGCATTTCTAACCAGCACCCAGGTGGTGCCAGTCCTGCCTTGAACCCTCAGCTTTGTCAGTCCCCATGCTCTCTTGCATATGCCTTGCACATGCTGTTCCTGCTTTTCCTTAATACTCTTTCCGCCTCTCTTCATTTGAACATGTTGTTCTGATCTCAATTTATTATCACTGCTCAGGAAATTCTTCAGTCTCCCCAACTAAGCACAATCTTTTCAAACCCACTAAGAAGTTTTATGGAACCCCCAATTCAATGTTTTCTCGGGACATTTTTTGATCAAATATTTATATCCCTCACTAGACTCTAGAATCCATGAAGGAGTGTCTGTGTCTGATTACCATTATATCCTCAAAGCCCATCACAGTGTGGGGCTCTCAGGATAGACACTCGGTAAATATTTGTTGAGAGAGTCCATGAGTGGTACCCAAGTCCCTAACGGTTTTACCCATCACAAGCAGAGTAAAGGAGTGACAATCATGTTGCCCTGATGGATTTAGAACCTCAGAAAAAAATTGCTTTGTCTTTCATTTATTGTCACAGGGATTCTGCTGCTTCGACTCCGGGTTGCTTCTGATAATGCCCACAACATTTGCACACACACTGAGTTTGTTTCTTCTTTGGCTGTTCAACTCAAATGGTGACTTGGGATTAATAGAATTGTGTCTTTGCAAGCAACAGCAGTTCCCTCCAATTGCTTCAAATAACAGGGGCTGACTGTGAAGATATATGTGAAAATAAGAAAGATAAGGACCTCAGCTGGATAGGCAGTCCATTCAAACAACAGAGCACTACGGTTTTGTCTGGGGTTAAACACGGCTCTCTCACATTAGCCCTCATCGCTGTGCTAACAGGGTGAGTTCATTGCTCTCTCCTGCGTGGCCTCAGCACCAAGACAGCTCAGTTACTCTTCCTGTCTCTGTATGGCCTGGAGTGTCTTTTGGTCTCTGTTCTTGCCACCGCTTGGTTACCTCTCATTTCCACCTGTTAGCTCACAGTGGCTACCATTTCCTGGTCCTTATGGCATCACTGCATCTGCCTTCTTAGCTTCTACTCCCTGGTATCTGCTGCTCATGTTCTCTGTATACTCTGCATCCATTCCACCCAGAGGGGATTTGATTGGGGATTTTGATTAATAGTTTAATCACTATTATTTTTTTTTTCTGATTCTCATGCCATAACAAGCCTAAACCACCGACAGGCCCCTGCCAGGTTTGCTGCCAGG
This sequence comes from Anoura caudifer, assembly GCA_004027475.1. Lineage (NCBI taxonomy): Eukaryota > Metazoa > Chordata > Mammalia > Chiroptera > Phyllostomidae > Anoura > Anoura caudifer. The sequence goes on along the minus strand of PVKU01000792.1, from coordinate 268,792 downwards.
GAGTTGGCGCTCACACCGGTGCATGCATGTCAGAGTAGGACTGTGTACTCGCAGGCAGTGGTGTGCGGCAAGCTGCCTACTAGCCCCCAAGAGCTGGTTGTGAAGTACTGGCAAGTTTTTGAGCCCTGTTGTTAAACAGTCAATAGTTTAAAGTCAGGCAAGAGAGCAGTATTTATACCACAGACATCAGAAAAGGCTGCAGATCAGCCCTCATTCATCCCCCACAGAGGCAATTTGAGAGCATACAGCTAAATGGAATAAAGAACATGGCTCACCCCCAGGAAGCATTCAGCGCTGTTTCCCTTGGTTGTGTGGTTGCCATTCTGAGGTTCCCCTGATGGGGGAGTAACTGGCAAATGCCTTGTGTGGCTTTACCTGGTCACTCCCAGAACTTCCAAAGTTGACACAAGCTCCTCTCATCCTTGTTACCTCCTCAAGTTCTACTATATTTATATTTTTTGTTGAGTTTTCCAGGAAACAACCAAATATGCATTTTACATATGAATAGGGATACATGCTTGGAGTTCAAGAACTTTTTTATTAGGTGAGTAGATGTGGGGAGTGCCAGGTCTTTTTCTCTTTGTCTTCTTCCTCCTCCTTTTTTCCCTTTTCCTTTGGTTATAGTCCTTTTGATCCAACCTATAACCTTGTAGGAAAAGCATATGAAGAGGTTGGTAAATACAGGCTTAAAAGCAGTGGTTTTTAAGTTCCCCTTCCTTACTTCAAAATGGAGTGGAATCCTAGACAAAGCCATTTGCTTCTTGGGGGCTGTAACTCTCCAAAAAACAGAGAGCTTCAAAAGTCTGACCTTGCTAAGAAGATGCCGTTATCCGGTCTCCTTTCACTGGGAGAAACAGGCTTTTTACGGAAAAATGTCCATTGTTTTTAAAGGGGAGAGGAAAGAATCTTCATTGAACTGCAGTGAAAATATGGACATAATAGAAGGGAAAATAATGGAATAATTCTTAAGTTGAAGCAGACGCACCAAAACTCTCACTAAGGCTTTGTCCCTATGAGCCTTGCTATAGTAAAATCTCATGGGATCTGGGAAACTCAGGCACCTCAAGAAGCCTCCTGAGAATTCTTTGCAATCTGCTTCATAATTTTGCATCCCTGTCCTTCTCTGGTGTTCTCTTGGGTAAATATGCGGAGGATTGATGAGCAGACCAGGGAGAGAGGGCAGAAATGTTAGCTGCACCGTGCACAAGACTAACCCAGGCATGTGCTCTTCTGTGCGCTGGAATTACAGAGGTGAAGAGGGATTCCATTCCAATCTCCTCTTGTACTCATGAGGAAGAGGGAGGCCCAGAGAATTTAAATGACTTGTCCATGATCACATAACCAGTTATCGAGTTGGGATTAGAAAACCAGCCATTGTATTGTGACTATATCGACTCAGACTGTGATAAACATGTACTTATCCACCTCTTCCTCATGCACCATGTACTGTGCCAGGCACTGATAATCAAGACCTTAATAACACAGAGGTTGTCTTAGCCTCCTGGAGCTTATGCAAAGCAATCTGGTGAAAAATGGTTCCCTGCGAGGGAGTGTGGGATTAGTAGGATGACAATCAAACTAAAATTTTCCTTGGCATAGTCTTACTTACCGAACCGGTGTTAAAGCCGATAGTTTCCTGTAGGATATTCTGATACCCAGAAAAGTCTGAGGGAGAAAATTTGTTCTTTTTCCCTGCTTTTATTAAAGAAGCCGGAGATTAACTTCACAGGCTTTGTTTCTGTTATTTTGCTGCAGGCTTTGCTCTCCTTCCATTCTCACGGAAACCTGAAAGCCGACTCATCCATCTCTATTCTTCATGCCAAGGTTCATAGCCCTAATAAAAGGCTTATTAATCTGATTTTATTGTCGGGGAGAGTCATTTACTCTGATTCTTTTCGGTTTTAAGCTTTTTATCCAAGTAGAACTGATTGTTCACATGAGAAAAATTGAAAGACAGATAAGTTGATATACAGATAAGGACAATTCTGGTGTGTTGGAATTAGTGTTTAGGAGAAGGTTCCAGTGGAATACCAAGCCAAGATATAATTAGAATTTCTGTATAAATATGTGAGCGGAAACATCAGGTGGGAATGCGTTAGGGTAAGCCATGTGGAATTGCCTAAATTCAACTCTTTTTGACCTACAAAAATGGCAATTTCCTATAAATTCAACCAAATATAGTCTATTGCATGCATCAAAATCAGCTTAATTTAATGTACCTTTATTTATTTTGAGCAAATGTCCTATTAAGAGGTTCAAGCAGTTTCACCTTTGCATGACTCAGTTTCCTTATTTGAAAAGTGGCAATAATAATCAATTTCATTCATAAAATCAATTTCTCTAGTGTGGCACATGTTGGCTTACTGCTCAGGTCTTCCGAAGGCAAGCACCCTAGGTGTCACTCCCTCAGATCGGCTGGCTCACATCTCTAACCTGTTCCTTGGATCACTTAGGCCTTTCCTGCTAGACCTCTTAGTCACAGGCTGAAATCACTCTGTTAAAAGCCATCTGCAACGCAGCTCAATGGTTCTGGCACATTTAGATTGCATTGGTCATCCTTAAGCTCCACCTTATTAGATCAGTGGTTTGCATTTAGAATCACTCAGCGGGCGAGCTTTTAAAATGTCCTGATGCCTGGAGTCTACCTTAGAGCTCCTGAAGCCATTGGTGGGTGGGTGCCAAGGCTTCAGTGTTTTTTTCAAAGCTCCTTAGGTGATTCTAATAGGCAGCCCAGGTTGAAAAGCAAAGTGCCCTGAGTAATCTCTCCATATTTACACATCTTGATGAGTGTTTCTCTTTCTCCACAAGACTTCAGCATCCGGAGTACTTATCCCAGGTCATATCTATAAGTTTTGTCAAGTTTTTTTGCATGCAGCCCTTTCCATATCATTCCCTATCTTTCTGCATCAGTATGTCAGTGAGGAAGAGGTTCTTTCCCTTGGAAAGCCGGGGTGAGGGGTGAGAGGTGAGAGGTGAGGGGGAAGCAGTGCTCAGAACAAGGCTATTGACATTGGAGACTCCAGGGTACATGGGTAGGGAGGGCTGATGGTATTTTTCTGTTCCCAATGGGAATACCAACAAACTTGAATGTGGCAGTGAGAACTGCCCAGGAGATACACAAGCTAAGCCTTTGAGGCCTCCCAAAATATGCCTGGTGGGATCCTTATGCTATGTCATTAGTCTTGTGCCTTCTCTGCCTCACTCATCTGGTCCTCCAGGTGAAACCTGCAGTTCCAGACCCAATGTCTTATACCATTATTGGTATCTTTGCTGGCCCAGTTCCCTCCTCATCACCTTGACAGCTGGAATTCTACCCAAATTCTGTCTGATCCGTGAGGCCTTTCTTGAGTCCACTCCCTGCTAGACTCATGTACTGTTTGGAACTTCTATAACATCTGGCAGCAGGAAGAGTAGAAAGGGCAATGAATGGACTGGAGACCAGACCGGCCTCTAATTCTATACAAACTGATAGTGTCCGAGCATCTACACTCATAGTAAGTATTTGTCAAATGACTGAACGATGGAATGAGTGAGTTGTCTTGTGTAAGAAAGTTTTCTGAAGCTCCATTTCTTTATTTCTCTCTCTCTCTCTCTCTCTCTCTCTTTTAGGAAGGCTATTAAAAAGTTTTTCTTTCAATTACAGTTTACATTCAATATTATTTTGTATTAGTTTCAGGTGTACAGTGCAGTGGTTAGAAGGACCTCCATTTCTTTATCTTGTGTAGTAGGATTATTAAAAGGAGCTCCCACCCCCATCGAAGTGTGGTCTTTGGAATGACTATATCTAACTGCAATGGGGCTCTTGTCTAAATGCTGGGTCCTGCCTTCCCATCTGAATCAAAACTACTGGAGAATCTATGTTTAACATATGTCCCAGGTAACTATTATGCTCAAAGAAATTGGAAAACCACTGAATTGGTGCTTATCTGTTCAATTAAAGTGACATGACGGCATTTACAAAGGTAAAACCTTGGTATTCGTAGAGATGGGGAGTTCTTTTTGTTAAAGGGAGATGGAAGAAATCTCTTGGTTAGAAAAGCATAAGGTAGTGGAAAAAACTTGAAATACTCCAGGAACAATGGGATCATCTACAGATGGAAAGATGTTGGGCACAGTGATAGTGGCACATTTGAATATCATTGATTATTCTCCCCCTTTGTAGTCAATAACTATGCATCGAACACCTGCGCATTAGGCTAAGCTAAGCACTGGGGAGTAGGGGCGAATTTGCCACATCTGTTCCATTTGACATGGCCGTTATTATTACCCATATTTGGCCGTGTTGGTTCGGAGAGCAGGCACCAGAAGCCCTAGGAAGTAACTGAGTTCCGTTTCCAAGATGTTTGACTGCATTTCAACATCTTTTTCAACTGGAGTCTATTGATTCTGTTTTCTACAGGAATAACTCCTGAACTTTATAAGTGGGATAAGTGGAGAATAAGATTCTCTTTACAAGATTTCTTTGGTAGATGTCTTTGCTGTGATGTATCAAATCAAAGCAGGGGCTACATGTTTTGTTACAGGTTTTAGGGCTAACAATCTTCTAAAGGTATAAAATCACCAGCTGTGACAACTTTATTTCTGCTCAAATCAGCATTCGGCTTCAAATGAAATTTCTAGTTGTCAAAGAGCAGACTTGCTGTGTTTCTGATTAATTGTCACAGTCCTCTTGTTAGAAAAGCTGGTTTTTATTTCTGACCATATTACTGAGCCACAGTGTGATCTTAAGTATGTTAAAGAGCTTTGGGATGTCTTGGTTTCACATTCTGTGAAACGGAGATAAAAATACACTGCATACATCTTTCAGAAGTACCATGAGGATTAATGAGCTAGTGTTAGCAAGCATATTAAGTCATCCAGTTTTCTTTTTCATATTCAGATTTCAGATTCATTTTCTAATACTTAAAAGATGATGTATTTTTTAAAGCAACTAGTCAGGATTAATATTACAGTGAGCTGTAATACTTATTTCCCCAAAAGAACAAACATATGTCAAGGAGTATTATTAAGCTTCTATATATAAATTTTGCCTTTTACTTTAATTCCATGTTTTCTCTTTGCTTTAGAAGATAATTTTTTATGGTGCTAGAAATTTAGATGCATATGCCAGGCCGTCTGTTTAATTTAAAAGCTACCAAAATGGGGGTGGTAAACACACAATGAAATATACAGATGATGTATTATAGAATTCTACAAAAAAACCCCTATTGAAATGGACTAAAACCTTACTTGACAGTAAAAATTTGCTTTACTGAGTGATGAGGGTGGCATCCCTAAGCAAGTGATAAGCCCAGAGCCCAACTCCCAGGTGAGTGTTCCCTTATCTCTGGGACAATTCAGTCCCTGCTGGAGGAAACTCATGAACCAAAATTCATTGACTAAGGGTAAGAAAGGAGTGATCCATCATTGCCAGCCCATCCATCAAGCTGTTGCCCCACATTGTGCAGGGAGTTTGGCTGCCATGAATTTCATCAGTGGCTGTATTTCATAAGTCGAGCCTGGCGATCAGACAGGATCACCCTGAAACCCCATCTGGAGAGTGAGGCGTCATGCAGCTGCCTGCCTCTCCTAGATTGATGGCTATCCCAGCATCTGCAGGTTTTAAAGATATGGAAATCAGCTTAGAAAAAGTTAAGAACACAGCTCTGTGGTTACGTAAGTAGACAAAAAAACACAGGAATTGGGGGAGAGGGGCTGGAGGGAGGGGGAAAAGAGGAACAGAAAAGGCAGGAAAGAAAACACAAGGGGAAAAAGAAAAAAATATATAGCAAGGTGGGGGAAGGGGATACCAGAATTAATGTAAATGTGAGGCTAAAAGGAAAAGAAAGTAAGCACAGATGGAAATAAGCCAGAAAGATCCTTAGTTGTACTGAAACGATAGTTTTAGAGGCAAACCCTCCCCAGATTTCCCAGAATCAAGTGTCCGTGCATCTGCTTTCCCAGCAGCCTTCATTTTCAAACTGCTTATGTCTCTCTTCCCCGCTCAACCCTTTCCATAAGCTGGGCCAGTATTATCCCGATCTTATACGGGAAGAAAAGGAGGCAAATTTAGTGTGAAGCAGATAAGCTTAAGCGTCAGGATGCTTTACTAGCACAGTCTCCTTCCAAGGCCCTGGGAGGGGCCAATGTGGTCACATATTTCTGTACCCTTTACAAGAGGAACCACAGTCTTCAGATTGCTGCTAGCCCTTTCCAACTTCTCACTTCTCCTCCATCGTGTTTCACCTTGCGTCAGGTGACATGGGGGCATTTTTTTGCAACTGACTGAAAGAAATTGATGTGAGGATGCATTTGGATGGGGTATGGTGGAATGCATACATTTAGAGGGTTCTCAGTCAAGTCCATATATTGTTAGATTATTGTTAGCTCATCTAGCATAAGAGTGGCTTCCCAGATGTGTCCCATGGTGCTCCTCTCCCCTGACTTGATCTCAATTCCAGTGGTGCCTGGCTCAGTGGACAGTGAAGAAGAAAGAAGGCTTAAAATGAAATGGTTTAGGAGCTAGTTTGGGGGAAAATTTTTTCAGTCATCAGATGTGAAAATTTTAAGCAGACCATGAAAAGACATGGAAGAAACTTAAATGCATTTTACTACATGAAAGAAGCCAATCTGAAAAGGCTACATACTGTGTGATTCCAACTATATGACATTCTGGAAAAGGCAAAGTTATGGCGACAATAAAAAAGATCAGTGGTTGCCAGGAGTGGGGAAGAGGTAGCGGGTAAATAGCACGGAGGATTTTCAGGGCAGTGAGAATACTCTTTAAGGTGTAATAACAATGCGTACATACCATTGTACATTTATCCAAACCTATAGAATGTACAAATACCGAGTGAACCACGATTTGAACTGAGGACTTTGGGTCATATTGATGTGTCAATTAGGTTCGTCCGTGGTAAAAAAGGCCCTCTCTGGTGAGTGATGTTATAACGGCAGAGGCTGTGCGTGTGTGTGGGCAGAGCATATGTGAGAAAGCTCTGTGCCTTCCTCTCACTGCTGTTGTAACCCTAAAACTGCTCTAAAAATATCTTTAAAAACTGATGAAACCCAATAAAAATACAAAAATTGCAAAAAAAAAATTCTAAGCAGAGAGGATTCAGTTGTTTCTGAAGCCTACTCAAAATAGAGATTCCTTCCAGTTAGCAAAATACTTGATAATGTAGCATGTACAATTATAATCACACCATTTTTCTTCCTTTTTTTTGATGGGAATCCCACAAAGTAGAAGTTATTATAATTGCTGTATTTGTAAGGCAAAAGCAATAGTAGTACTACAAACAGCAAGTACAACTTTTGTGAAGGTGCCTTTTTTTATGGATCCTAACTATCAATAAGAGGAAAACAAATTTCAATTAATCATGTTAGAAAAAATATTTTCCTTTTGGTTCTTTTGGAAAAATACTACAAAACTGTCATCATCTGAAAAGATTATCAGAGAGTATGCAGCCAAACATATAGGGGGAAAGAAATTATGTTGGTATGTGAGGCAGCATAAAAATACCCTATCATTCAGGATTTTGTGATATTTGTGGTATTTATCAGCTTAATTTTTTTCATTATTTCATTTTATGCTATAAATAAGTACTCACTTTCATGCTTAATTTTGCACTAGTAATTGTGTATTTTTTCTTAAAGAGGATCTTCAAATCACATATAATCTTTCCACAAAATCTGGATTTGATCCTAGAGAGAAAAGGTCAGATAAATAGTTTTTCAAAGTTACAATTGTCAGTTGGCAAAACAGGCTGTGTGGCACAGAACAGCTGAATTCTCTTCAGCCATCTGTCTCGTACTTCATTCTTTCTCTAGCTTTAAGAGAAAAGTGAAAGACAGTACTATCCTGGATGTGCCTTCCAGAAAATATACACACACTTATTTTTTAATATATTTTATTGATTATGCTATTATAGTTGTCCCATTTCCCCCCTTCATTCCCCTCCACCCTGCACACCCCCTCCCACCCACATTCCCCCCCCTTTAGTTCATGTCCATGTGTCATAAGTTCTTTAGCTTCTACATTTCCCACACTATTCTTGTCCTCCTCCTGTCCATTTTCTACCTACCATCTATGCTACTTATTCTCTGTACCTTTTCCGTTCTCTCTTCCGCCCACTCCCCTGTTCCTAACCCTCCATGTGATCTCCATTTCAGTGTTTCTGTTCCTGTTCTACTTGTTTGCTTTTGTTTAGGTGTGGTTGTTAATAGCTGTGAGTTTGCTGTCTTTTTACTGTTCATTTTTTATCTTCTTTTTCTTAGAAAAGTCCCTTTAACATTCCATATAATAAGGGCTTGGTGATGATGAACTCCTTTAATTTGACCTTATCTGAGAAGTGCTTTATCTTCCCTTCCATTCTAAATGACAGCTTTGCTGGATAGAGCAATCTTGGATGTAGGTCCTTGCCTTTCATGACTTGGGATACTTCTTTCCAGCCCCTTCTTGCCTGGAAGGTGTCTTTTGAGAAATCAGCTGACAGTCTGATGGGAACTCCTTTGTAGGTGACTATGCCCTTATCCCTTGCTACTTCTAGAATTCTCTCCTTCATTTGAATCTTGGCTAATGGAATTATGATGTGCCTTGGTGTGTTCCTCCTTGGGTCCAACTTCTTTGGGACTCTCTGAGCTTCCTGGACTTCCTGGAAGTCTATTTCCTTTGCCAGATTGGGGATGTTCTCCTTTATTATTTGTTCATATAAGTTTTCCATTTGTTACTCTTCCTCTTCCCCTTCTGGTACCCCTATAATTCAGATGTTGGGAAGTTTAAAGATGTCCTGGAGGTTCCTAAGCCTCTCCTCATTTTTTTGAATTCTTGTTTCTTCCTTCTTTTGTGTTTGGTTGTTTCTTTCTTCCTTCTGGTCCACTCCATTGATTTGAGTCCCAGTTTTCCTCCCATCTCTATTGGTTCCCTGTGCATTTTCCTTCATTTCACTTATTGTAACCTTCATTTGTTCATCTAATTTGCAACCAAAATCAACCAATTCTGTGAGCTTCCTGATCACCAGGGCTTTGAACTATGCATCTGATAAGTTGGTTATCTCTTGGTTGCTTAGAGGAATTGGCTCTGGGGCTTTGATCTTTTCTCCCATTTGAACCATTTTTTTGCGGGGGCGGTCTGGTCGTGGCTGTTAAGTAGTGAGGGGTGGAGCATTAGTTGTTCCTCAGGGCAATAAATGATGTGGACAATTCCATAGGATGTTCTTAACAAGAAGTTGCCTTCCCTCCCCTCCCTTCTGTCCTCTTTCCCCTGGGCTGGAATGCTGATGTGGTACCAGTGAGCCTACATTCGTCTGCAAAGGGCAAAACCCCAGGGAACAATGAGACAGAAGGAGCCTGGGTCCTCAGACCATTTCACACTGTCTCTAGAAGTTTGCCTGAGAGAGAAATGAATACCAGAATTAGAAGTTTTTCTGAAGACTTGTTAGCTAATACCACGGTAACAATCATATTGCCATGTATAAAAGTATCAAATCAACACATTGCACACCTTAAACTTACACAATATTATATGTCAATTATATCTCAATTTTTTAAAGGGTGTTTTGAGCCACTGTATTTTTAAGTCTCTTTGTCAAAATAGCTTAGTCTGTACTGTCACCAACACAGTGAAATATGGCAAGTCACCACCTCTCAAACCTTCTGTTGCTAGGAGTGTCACAAGCCTGGCTGTGCTTGTGATGACCACCTTGAGTATAAATTAAATAATGTAGATCAGAGATTGTATAATATAAAATAGTATTTATATTTAGGTATTACTGCTACTGGGGAAGAAGATAAGAATTTTTATTTTTTATTATTTCTTAAAATTTTATTTTGGAGTTAGCTTAGATTAGCAGAAAATTAGCTGTGTAAATACAAAATTCCTGTTTACTCTCAGTTTCCCCTAAGGTTAACATTTTACATTACTATCACACATTTGACAAACTAAGAACCCTGCCCTTGGTTCCTTACTATAAATCCAGACTTTATCCAGATTTTACTAGTTTCCCTATGATCGTCCTTTTCTTCTTCCCGGACCCCATCTAGGAGACAGCATGGCAATAGTTGCTGTATCTCTTGGTCTCTCTGGTTGGGGCATTTTCTCAGTATTTCCTTATTTTTCATGACCTTGCCAGTTTTGAGGAGTGCTGGCTGGGTGTTTTAGAGAGGTTCCTCAATTTGGGTTTGTCTGATGTTGTTCTCATGATTAGACTAGGGGGTTGATATGGGAAATTTTACTTTTAATGAAAAAGGCAAGGTAGGATTGAAAGGGATGATGGAGAAAAAAGGGGAGGGAGGAGAAGGAGAGAATAGGCCCCTTATTTCAATTTGATTGCCTTATCAGCTCTGTTGTTCTCTGTGGTAGCTCTACAAGGTACATTTGAGAATGGCGAGAATGTATGTATTCATCTTCCTCCAAATGGGCCCAAGTTCCCCTTTTACTGTCTCTTTCATTCATCTTGAAAAGATGTTTGAAAAACACAAGGTTATGTATGAGGCTGGAACTTGATGGCAGATAGGTCAGTGCCCAGCTGACTTGATATCTTAGTCCAGTTGAAAAGAAAATAGTCTGTTTTCAGAAAACTGTTCATTGGCAGATGCAATGACCCAGTGAATGGATCAGCAAACCCTCAGCACCTTGGGGAGGGATTTTGGTGTTTTTCTGGTTTTTGGAAGCAAGAGAAGAAGGAAGGGCTGAGGAAGTGAGGGAGAGGAGAGGAATATTACAAAGACAAATGACAAATAATAATAGGTAAGAAAAAAGGATAAAACTTCATGAATTTAGGATTTTGAGGAAAAGACTGAATGAATAGGAAAGCTAAAATCTTCCTTTAGATGCTGAGTTATAGTCTGATTCCCAACACATAAGGGGAAAGCGATATTTTGATGGGGACAGGAAATAACCAACACGTTTCTTTTTGTGTTTGCTATTTCAGTTGATTAAGTGCTGGGCAAGAATCTTCTAGGCAACATTATTTTTAATATTTCAGGTGAATGTATCCATATTGCCTGAATTAGAATTACAAAACAATATATGCTATTTCATTTCTTTTCTGACTATACAAAGTCTGGATTATACAAGATTCCCATCAGAACACACACATACACACAAACACCTTATACTGAAAAAATCCAAATAGAGAAAACAATGACTAGGAAGGACCTAATTTTGATTAAATTCTAGGATTGATTTAAGAGTTCTTCCGGCGAAATGATCAAACCTAATCCATGCGTAATTCTCTGCTCTTACCCTTCTTCTAAGTCCATCCCTGGAAATCTTGTCTGGGCCCATGAAGGCAACATCTCAGGGGATACTTGGCGTGTTTAAACACTATCTTTGTCAACATCCCTTTCTCTCTCTCTACCTGGCTTTCTCTGACCATCAATCTTTTGTTGACCACTATTTTTCCATATCTCCATCTGCTTCCCCCACCCTCACTTCCTCTTCTCAACCTCACACCCCAGTCTTCACCGCCTTTTGCTGAGTCCTAAATGCATCACAGTTTCATCTATTTCTTTCTGTCTTCACTGTCACCATCTGACACCACCACTTATCTAGTCTGACAGTCCACCATCGCTTTTCTCCTGGATTAACTCATATTCTCCAATGTAGCCGGAGTGATATTTCTGAGACGTGATTCTCTTTGTTTCGGTTCCACATGCTATAAGTCTTTAAGTGGCTTCATTTTTTTCCCCTGGGAAAAACATCAAAATTCTTGGAAAACACTAATAATAAATTTAGATCTGGTGTATCTTATTTCCCCAGCCAGATCCTTAGCAACTCCAGCTTGTTCTTATTCACCATTTCTCCTTCCTTTTGCCTTTCCCTTCGTCTTTCCCGTCTCTCTCCACCGTTGACACTGCAGCCATTTCTTGCACCCCTAGAACATGCCCTGCTCTTGCTCTCTCCCCAAGGCCTTCACTCAACACTCTCCAAATCCCTTCTTTCTCATCCTTTGGATCCGACACCCTCCTTCTACCCTCAGGAAAAATCTCCCTGACCATCTTCTTCTATTATTTTAGGTCGGCTGTCTACTCTGTGTCCCCAAATCCTCAACTTCCCCTTTAATAAACCATCCTCTTTCGTGATTGTTTGTGGGTTCGTTTGAATTTTGTAAATGTCTTAAGAAGCATTTAGTATTTCAAAGAAGCAACTCCTCATAGACTGCCTTACAGAGGAATAGAAGATTTACCTCATTTGTAAAAAATAGAGCAAGTGGTGGAAAAATGTAACACCTGGTGTCTCTTGTTAGTGCAAAAAACCATTTTCTTTTACTATACAAATATTATTGATGTGTTCTATGTTACACTTTAAAATAGCTACAAGCTGTGGGAAATTTTCTATTTGATAATATGCTCAGGATGTACTTTTCCTTTCCTTCCCTAAGTGAGAGCCCACAGTAGGAGGAACTGAGTGGCATAGTTGAATGTGTTATGATTCTTATGTAGACAGCTAAGTATGCCTGGGATTGCCCACAGAGGATCACTGGCTGTGCTGATAACAATCCTGGTTTTGTTACAGGCCTGTGTACATAGTTATATTTTTTCTTTGTTTTTTAAAAGATTTTATTTATTTATTTTTAGACAGAGGGGAAGGGAAGGAGAAAGAGAAGGAGAGAAACATCAATGTGTGGTTGCTTCTCGCGAGCCCCCCACCAGGGACCTGGCCTGTAACCCAGGCATGTGCCCTGACTGGGAATTGAACCGGCGACCAATACACTGAGCCACAGCAGCCAGGGCCATAGTTATATTCTTAAACCGATATCCAAATAGTTAACTGCAACAACTCTGGGAGGGCTTGCACATTTTCAGAGGATGGAATATATCATGACGCAAAAGTGGAATTGTGGATTTTAGGTAGTGACTCAAAAAGATTCAGTATCACTGATTTATTTCCTCCCTTCTAAACACTCTTGTGTTCAAGCTCTGATATGTCCCTCCATTTTTATAAATGTTGACCATGATTCAGCTTCCTTTGAAAACACTGTGTATTTCCTTGGTTATTTCTAGAGGAATAGTTTTCAGTTTTCAATGACAGAAAATAGCTTCAAGTTTAATCCTGAAAAATTTGCTTTTGTAGCTAGATATTTAGACGTGGTTCTTTGGAAGCTGTTGAGCACAACTCACAAATTTCTGTCCTCTGTATCATTCACATGGACAGATAAAGCAGTGTCACTAGAGATGCTGTATTTTACCCCAACTGGACACAGTGGGTTGTGGGAAAACATAAAAGAATGCCTCGGTGTTTTCACTATGACTATGACTGACTCGCTCTGTGATAGTCCATCCTCCTAAAGAATATAAAATCATGGCTAAAATGTCCTCATTCAGCAGAAATACATAAACAAAGAAGGGAAGTAATTTAATTTTTGCTTATATTTAACTTTGACTTAGTGGTTACCCGTTTTAGGCAGCAGCCACAAAAAGCCAGACAAACTCCCACGATGCCAGGCTGCTGCCAAGGTGGTTTCCTGCAATGCAAGCGATTGCCGTTTGCTTCTTAGAAAAGTCCCAACATATTTCATAACAAGTATTTAAGGTCAAATAGAGGAACGTTCTCTTGCTTACAAACATGCACTCTACACACATCCTCTACGTATACTTCCTGTTTTGTGGCTGCCATGGAGTTTACTTCTCTCCCTGATGTCAGGAATTTCCTTATTTTGTTGGTCCGGTGACAAAATCTTGTGGTTGCTCATACCCAGGCCTCTGCATGCCCGCCACCTCCCCCTTTCTTAGCCCCACTGCCAGCGCTAACCCATCTTGTCTTCTCTTGCTGCTGCCGGAGCAGAATTGACTTTCATAACTCTGAGAATAAAGATATACTTGGCACAGTCCACACAGGAACTCAAAATGTGTTTCCCTTTAGGAATTCACAAGGTAGAATTCCTCCAGAAAGGGCTGAAGAGGTTTCCCTTAACCTCGGAACCAAATCATCACATAATAGTGGTGGTGTGGAAAGTATATTCAACAACTACTTGGTGCGGGGGGCGGGGGGGGTGGAACTGGAATTGCCTGTACTTGTATTTATATATTATTCACTTAATAACACAATGAACTGATTTTAAGAAATGTTTCCATTTCAAAACAATCAAAATAGACTATTATTGCCAGCACCATGTAGCAATCAAGTCAATAGTGACACGAGGCTCAGTTGGCTGGGCGTTGAGAGTGACCTTCGTCCCATATTTACAAAGTGTTGTAATTCTAGAATTACACCGAAGGAAAACTATGCGAAATCAAGATAGCTGGGAATCACTTTGAGTTTGACTTCTCTTTTTCACCCCTCCCATCCCTAAAACTCAACATATATTTAGAAAGCATATGGTATTTAATTAGGTAATTTACATTTTTAAAAAAATTGTTCCTGAAGGAAATGTCTGTTAAGCCATAATCACTGTGCCCTTTGGGAAGTGCATGAGACGCAGACGGTGAGAAAGGGAAGGCATGCTTGTGGTGGTGGAACCGAAAGCGCAGGTGGTAGGCGAGAGGCCCTGTGGCTGCAGGAATGAGGATGGATTTCATTAATTAAAAAGGAAAACTTAGAGAGCAGTTTCTCACCTAAGAATTATGTGATTGAGTGTTCAAAATGGACTATCATGTAATCATATAATCATATGACTATTTTCCTTGATAAAAGAGAAATATAATTTGAGAACTAAAAACAGGAGGAGAATGGGATACAGAAGCTGGTTATAGGAAGTGCTTTTGTTCTTCAGGCAAAATCTTCCTATTGGTGCTTCATCCCTTTTAATGGATAGGGGATTAACTTTTCTCCAGTGTTTGACCATCTGTTATTATTCTACTTTCATACTCTAAATTTCTTGCCTTTCTAAAACCAGCTTTATAGAATAATACCTTCAAATGTATCAAGGGAATTATGGGTCACAAGAAGATGCGACAAACTGCAAGCTCACGTTGCTGAGGGTGCAGAAAAGAAATTACATCCTAGTGTAGAAACATCTGTTCATGGGGGGAAAGAGGCAGAGAAGGACGCTCTGCTTCCAGAAAGGAGAATCAAAGTCAAAATGGCATGCCAAACTAGAGAAGGCAAGGTTCAGAGACCAGGAGCTAGGTCTGGGCTTCACAGGGTAATATCCAAAAATTCAGGTCCATAGCGGGAGAGTCACAGAGAGAAAGATCAGGAACATTAACCAGAATTCCAGGCCAACAGAATTCAGTTGAAGTCATTAAGTACAGGAAAAGCACTTGGTGTGCCAGGAACTCTGCTGCGTGCGTAGTTACAAAGGCACAGTCAGAAAGGTAAGTCAGGGTTTATGGGTGTCCAGGGGCTTACGTGGCAGAAGGAACAAAGTGGCCGAGGTGTGGGTAAGCCAGAGCAGGCAGTACTATGGATGGGTTTGTGATATTTGAGTGAGTCTTATAGATATTACCCAAAATCCTGGCTGTAAGGAAGGTAAAATTGGGTTTATCCAATAATGTTACAGAGAAGTATCCCTGATGATAGTGGGGACAGGAGACAGGAAACTGAACAAATGGTGGTTGACAATATCGAATTGTTTCTGATTGTCTTAGTCATCTCTGGGTAGCGGGGACCTACAGCTTAGAGCTGGCTGAGTTGTGGCTCAATAAGGTGCTGACTCTTCTTTATAGGATCCTTTAAAAATCTTCCATAGTGACCTTGGGGGAGCAGAAGCATCTGAATAAATTAAAATGGGTTCTAGAAGTTGTAGAGTATCAAAGTGACAGTTGAGATACATGCTGAGTTCAGCTTATAGACATGATGTTTTTTTCTTTGTCCTAAGCAGGTCAGATTTTTAAATATAATTGGATTTGGAAGAGAGATTCATCCTTCGGTTTTCTGGGGTCACAAGCATTGTTTGTTCTATGACACAATTGTGTCACCATCCTCATATCAGATGGCATCTGAGTTTGACCCTTTCCTACTAACTGGAGGAAAAAATCATAATCAGCTGTTAGTGAGCAGATGTAAGAAACAAAATTTCAGAAGTTCTCATAGGATGATTTCTAATTTGCATCGCCACCTGGACACTGGGGGCACATGGCTGCATCTTCTTATCTGTTGAATTAGTGTCTCCGGTACCGGATTGCCCTATCAATAGGAAGTCTGGAACCTCCTTCTTAAGGCCCCACCCAATTGTTTAACACTCCAGCCAGATTCCTATTTGCAAACACCAGAATTTCCAAATACCATCGGAGACTGATGACGAATTTGGTTTACAAAACTCTCTCGGTGCCTACTCACAGGCTTAATTAAGCTCGTTATCCAAACGTGACTGCTGAGGCCAGATGCCTCAGCTGCACAGGGCGCCCATGCCAGCACTCCGCCTCCTCCTTCACCTGTGTCTAGTTTCTTCACAGACCCAGCTCCTCACGCAGACTGACGCTCCTCTTTGCGTAACAGTTTGCAGGGCCACCCTGGTTGACCCAGTCAGAGATGTCCAAACTTCAAGGCTCGGTGAGCAGGGTTGGACTATTGATACCTTCTCTCTCAGAAGGCTCTGGATTCTTTTTGTTAAAAGACTCGTTTCCTCTCAAGTGACATCTTTGCTACCTGCTGTTTCCTTGAACAATCAAATTGTGCTTAAAAAACAGTAGCTTCTTTTTCACCCTCTGGAGCCCTTCTTCACCCACCCTATGTGGACCTATTCCCCATAAGTTATTTACTTAACTGAGGAAGTCTTCTCAAGCGCTTCCTAAAACAGAGACAATTCCTAAAACAGTGACTTCTAATCAATTTGAACCATACCATGCATCCTGTTCGCTCCCTGCACAAGCACCCTACTGCATTCACATTTTTCATATGAAGCCTTGTATTAACTAAAGAAAAAAAATCAGCTATTAAAAATTATGTGGAAATATGATCAGATCTAGCAATCTGGGTAAATTCTGTGAAATAATTACCTTAACTAAACATTATATGAGAGAGGTTTGTGGAAGCTCATTTCTTAGAAGGGTCTCTTTGACCAAATAAAATAATTAGGTCAATTGCCAGAACTTTGTAGATGCGGAACTGTTTTCTAACGGGGTCTCATTTCTGTTCCCTCCTATTTTATACATAATTTAAAAATCTCCAAGAAGTTATATGGGGAAGTCTCCAAATAGGAGTGGCCAAATCTTAGCCAATTAAAAAAAAATTAGTTCTGCCAATGTGATTTCATCTCATTGACTTGAGAAAGTAGTTTATCACATTTGGTAAAAGGGCAGCCCTTTTAATAAATTATAAATATGTGAATTAAATGGAAACATCATCTAAATCAAATGTCTGTTCCCTTCCTCATACACTGCAAGTCTAAGCTTCCCAGATAAACATTCAATAAAGAGACTTTAGACCTGAGGCTTCTGTTACTGGTCATTTACATAATTAGGTGTAGAATGTTTTAGAAAAATAAAGGCATTTGATATTTTTTTCCTTTCTATTGAATTTATTGGCGTGACACTGGTTAACAAAATTAAACAGGTTTCAGGTGCACAATTTGGCATTTGTTATTTTTAATTTTTTTTCAGCTTTGACTCAAAGCAGAGTTAATTATAGCTTAATCTGCATGTGCTTAATAGAGATCGTTAAGAAAATTTTAAATTGTTACTTTTAAAATAGTAACTGATTTGCTTGGTTAAAAATATCTATACAAATTTGTGTACTGGGAAGTCTCCTTCCTACCCCATCCTCTGTCACCTGGTTGGTACCTCCTTCCAATAAGGTAATCATATTTATTTCATTAATCTGAAAATTTTTATTGCATACTTATAGGGGAGAGGGATGATGGGAAGAAGGTGGGGAGGAGGAGAGGGAGAGATATGGATGTTAACTTTATTAACAGATAAACAAGTCTTACTCTCTGATCTTTTTACATAAATCGCAGGCAGCATACTATACAAATTGTTCTACATCTTCTTTTCATATTTATTAATATATTTTGCAGATACTTATATAACAGTATATAGTTTCTTATTCTTTTTAAGGATGCATAATAATTTACTTATTTACTTATCAAATGATTTTAATCATTTTTGTTATTTTATTACAATTGCCCCAATTTTCCCCCCTTTGCCCTCCTCTGCCCATCCCACTCCCCACTCCCACAGTTAATTCCCACACTCTTGTCCAGGTCTGTGGGTCATTCATACACATGCTTTGACTAGTCCCTGCCCCTTCCTTCCATCATTATCACCCTCCCCCCTCCTCTGCTTTCGTCATGTTCAGTTTATTCCATGTTCCCATGCCTATAGTTCTATTTTGTTTGTTAATTAATTTTGTCCACTAGATTCCATAGGTGATTCCATTTGTCCATAGGTGAGATCATATGGTATTTGTCTTTCACCAACTAGCTTATTTCATTTAGTGTAATAATCTCCAGTTCCATCCATGTTGTTGCAAAAGGTAGGAATTCCCTTTTTTCTGCTGCACAGTATTCCGTTGTGTAATTGTACCAGTTTTTTGATCCACTCATTTACTGATGGGCACTTACTCTGTTCCCAGCACTTGGCTATTGTAAATAGTGCTGCTATGAATATTGGGTGCATAAGTTCTTTTGAATTGGAGATTCAGGATTCTTAGGGTATATTCCCAGCAATGGAATCACTGGGTCAACAGGCAGTTCCATTTTTAGTTTTTGGAGGAAATTCCATACTGTTTTCCACAGTGGCTGCACCAGTCTGCATTCCTACCAACAGTGCACTAGGGTTCCCTTTTCTCCACATCCTCACCAGCACTTGTTTGTTAATTAGTTAATGATGGCCATTCTGACCATTGTGAGGTAATATTTCATTGTGGTCTTAATTTGCATCTCTCTGATGGCTAGTGATGTTGAGCATCTTTTCATGTGTCTATGGGCCCTTAGTATGTCCTCCTTGAGAAGTGCCTATTCAGGTCCTTTGCCCATTTTTTTAAGTGGATTGTTTGTCTTCTTGGTGTTCAGTCGTATGAGTTCTTTATATATTTTAGAGATCAAATTTATTGGATTGTTTCCAGTTTTATGCTATTACAAAATAAGCTTCAGTAACTGTATATATACTATTTTACATGTGTGTAAGTATTTCTTAGAATATTATGATTGGAATTGCTAATTCCAATATTGTATTATGAATTTGTTATTCTTGTAGATGTCATCCAATCATATTCTATTTGGGGTTGTGCTAAGTTATAGCTCCACCAGCAATGCATGAAGATTTTTCCATTGTTTAGTCAACATTTTGTATTATAAAATTTTTGACTTTTTATCTATCTGACAGGTAAAAAATGACAGTTTGAATCGGTATTCCGTGCATCAGAGGGAGGTTACACAATCTTTTTCATATATTTGAGACCCATTTATATTTTCTTTTTGCTGAATTTTCTAGTCACATCCTTTATCCACTTTCATTTCTTTTTTTCTTACTTGTTGACACACTTTCTATTTTAGAGATAATAGGGCTTTGTCTACAATAAATTTCAAATATCTTTACTGATTTGTTATTTGTCCTTTGATTTTGCTTCTAAGCTTTTTGTTTTTGATTCTCTGTTTTGTTTTATTTGTCACACAGAAGTTTTAATTATATGGTTGAATTTATCAGTCAGAAGAGAACAAAAGCCCCTTTCTCAGGCCCTCTTTCCCAGAGCTGGCTGGACCCCAGAAAGCATGACTGACCCTAATTGTTTTGTGAGACTTTATTCTCAGGACTAGAAAATTACTGGAAGCGCCCTGAAGGCTCAGAGGCTCCGGGAACTTGCTAAACAGGACTTGCCAGACCACAACTGACCACAGGACCCTGAGCCCCGAAGATAACATCAAACAAGCTGCAGCCCAACTGAAACACCCGGCTCCACGACCACCTCGCTATCTGATGAAAACTCAGAGCCCTAACCCCTCAGTTCTGGTGCTGGTGCTGGTGCTGGAGCTGGTGCTGGTGCTGGTGCTGGTTCTGGAGCTGGTGCTGGAGCTGGTGCTGGAGCTGGTGCTGGAGCTGGGGCAGTCTCCACACCTAGCCCTCTCCCTCCCTTGGGAAAGTAAACATAAACCCTTTACCCTCTGCACCTTCTTCTCTTTGTGAATTCTTTCACAGCCTGCATCACTGATCACCTTAACCAGTCTTTTTAAGACTGCAGATGCTGGAGTCACAGAAAGAGCTTTCTTTTCTTTTCTTTTTTCCTAGTACCTTTATGTCTTTCTTTTTACTTCAATTTTTGATTTATTAAGAATTTTTTTCTGGTGTATATTGTGAGACTTAAGTTCCACTTAAAATTCGCCCCCTAGATGGCTACTTAATTGTTTCAACAGCATGTATTAAATAGCTTGCTCTTTCCCTGTTGATCTGAATTGCCACCCTTAATCCTTTTATGCATTTGGGTCTATTTTTAGACATTGTATTCTGTGACTCAGTCTGTTTATCCATGGGCCAGACATCGCTGTCTTAACGGTTAAGGCTTTATATCTGTAACAATAATATATTTCATCATTTAGAAGGGCCGGTTCTCCTGCATTGCTCTTCACTGTCACAGTTTTCTTGTCACAGTTTTTTTTGCTTATTTACTTTTATAAATATAAACTTCAGTGTTATCTTGTTGTTGTTTTTAAAAGTCATTTATTGTACTTAAAGGATTAAAAAAGCTTATGGGTAATTGACATTTATATGATATTGAGTTTTTTCTCATGCTAAAAAGTATGCCTTTCCTTTTGATAAATTCTTCTTTTGTGCCCTTCAGAGGGTTTTAAAATTTTCTATCTTCATTTGTTCATTTCTTGTTAATTACTAAGCATTTTATAATTTTGGGAGCCATCCCTTAAAGGTTGTTGTCATGTATAAGGACAAATACAAATTAAAAGAGGCATAAATAAGGAAGATATTTCCCTCCCTTGCCTTCACTTAGAGCATTTTCTTCAAAAACGTGTAATTGGAAATACTTTTAATCCTCTTTGAAGTGTATATAAATTGTTTTGAAAACTGTAAAACTTTGGTCAGCTTTTCAACCCAGGAATGCCTTTCTCAAGAATTCAGGAAACATTTCCTTTCCGTGTAAACATCCAAGGAAGACAGTGCCTTGGCTCCAGGCTTCAACAGGAGGTAGGAGCCTAAGTTTTGCTAACCTGGCTCCAAGTTGTAAAGCTATCTGCTATCACAAAGGTGTGAGAAGTTTCCCTGGCTGGTGTAGCTCAGTGGATTGAGTGTGAGCCTGCAAACCAAAGTATCACGGTTTGATTCCCAGTCAGGGCACATGCCTGGGTTGCAGGACAGTTCCCAGGAGGGGACTCACGAGAGGCAACCATACATTGATATTTCTCTCTCTCTCTCCTTCCCTTCCCCTCTAAAGATAAATAAATAAAATCTTAAAAAAGTTAAAAAAAAAAAAAAAAGAGCTGTCCTCCCCTTAAAAAATGATGCTGTCAGTCCTTCTGACTTTAGGACTAATTACTGTGTATCTGAGAACATGTACATAATAGGCGATATCTACCTGGCTACGTGGGTGGAAGATGGGTTTTCTCTCTGTCTTTGCAATCTTATCAGATTGCCTGTGATGTGCATCATATCCTTGTTTAAAGCTTATTCAAGAATAATAGTATTTTCTTTCCGTACTACATTTGTGGAGGGGATTTCTGGTTTGGGAGAAGATTTGTTCTTAATTACCTTTCCCCAACACTCATTTGGGAGTTATGCCCATTTTCCTTCTCCCTCTTTGTATTCGGGCATGTTGGCGGAAGCTGCAGCCACCATCTTGGCTGACCGTGTGGGTGGAGAGAACCCCAGCATGGCTCAGATGGACCTTGATTGGTTCCCGATGACTATGGAGCCACTTGCACAAGCCCTGAGTTGCCTATCTTTAGGCTTCTTTTATGTGAAAGAGAAATAATTTTTTTGTTTCAGCCATTGTTATTTTTGTTTTTCTGTTAAATGAAGCTAAAACTTATTTTAACCGATACACTGTCAGAAAGAATAACTCCAGATGAAATATAGCCAAGTCAACTTTCTCATTTAAGTATCCTGGAACATTTAGCTGCTTTTTTGCTTACAGCCATGTAAGTCAACTGATTTAGTTATCAAGACATACATTTTGTGACCAGTTTATTTTGCTCTTTTACCATGAAGACTTTCGTTCAAATTTACATATTTTCTGGGTGTTTCCTGGCTTAAAAAATGACTAAGATGACCTTTTGAAATACATGTCTTCATCTTTTTCAGACAAAAAAAATAATTTTGGTCAAATTTTGAGCATCAATTCTCCATTCATGCATATTTTGGAATGGGTTTAAAATATCCTTAAAGGAAATCCTGAGCTTCTCATCAGCTCACTTCTTCTGTGCAGCAGCAGCTAGATCTCCTATTTCCACATGGGATGGAACCTGTCGTCCCCTATGGTAAAGGATGTTCAGTCATTGGTTGCTTTGCCAATGATTAAAACCCATCATGTCCTACAACAGCACCTGTCACTTGCAGGGAGTGTATTATAACAGTAAATTCACAGCCACTCAATAAGCAGCAAAAGCCTGTAAAGAGGCATAATGTTTATGGAGGAGAGAGAGGAGAATACTCAGGCCTCCCTTTCTCCAGATGATCCAAAAACCTGTTTACATTTCAGATGTAAACAGATGTTGCGGGGCTGCTTATCTAGATTCCATTGTTTTCGTCCCTTGTACAATTACGTTGGCCCCATAACTCAAGTGTGTCTTGTTATTAGGACTTCTATCCACATTCAAAGATGTGAATAACAGCATTGTGGACTTCTAATAACTACAGAAAGGCTGTTGTTGGGCCAGTTATTCATTGCAGGGCATTGTGCTTTCTTGATGAGATCACACGCATAACTTTCTTTTGGGTTTCATTATGAAACTTTGTGTCCGCTGAGGGAGTGACTGGTTCATTTACATTGAGCAATTTGTTTGTTTTTACAGATATTGCATTTTTATGTGGTGTATCATTTACTAAGTCTGATGACATCTTTTTCTGAAACAAGGAACATCTAAAAAATCCTCGGTTCGATGTAGCTTCCCCCTTTCATACTTTTACAGACTGTCGCTTTTCAGGATCACCATTCCCGTGACTGCTTCCTCCCTGGCTCATCTCTTTGGCCTTGTGCGTCTCTTTGGGATAAGGGTAAAGAAGGTTACTTGGTTCATCTGTTTTACTTAGCAGGATTTTAAAAAATCTATTTTTTTCTTTATAGATTGGAGAAGTTTTGTTGCACTGTTAAGAAAGACTTTCAAAAGGACATCCTTTTAGAATGATTAAGAAAAATTAGAATTTCTACTTTATGTTTCAGGCTGATAAATTACTTTTAAAACATGTTTAGAATCTTTATTTTACTTAATTTATTCTAAAAAAATGTTAATATATCTGTGAAGTTCTAAAATCAAAAGAACAGAATGCTATGCAGGGGACAGTCTCCCCCAACCCATGTCCCAGCCCCCAAGTTCCTTACCTTGGAAGATGCCGATGTTATGTTTTTTTTGTACCCATATTTTTTGTATATTTTTTAAACAAATAAATATATATACATTCTTTTTCCTAATTTTTATGGTAATATACTGATCACACTGCGCTGCCTTTTCCATTTGTGAAAAACAGTATGTAGTAGAGTTTTCTCCACATCCACACTTCTGTATTCTTTGCTCTGGTTGCCCAGTATTCTGTAACTACGATTTATTTAACCAGTTCCCTATAAACCCAACCACTATTTTATTGATTACATATCTTATCTAACTCAAAGGTCTCACTCCATAGGGTGCTTTACTCAAAAACAAGTGCTTCTTACAGAAAACTGTACAGGAACAACAATTAAAATTTTAAAGACAGAAATAGAAAAAAAACCAAAAAACCCACAAGTGCTTCTTGTAATGTAGTTTTATTTACTTGCAGCAAGTAAAGGAGATAGGATTCATATCCAAACTTCTGTCTCCCCAAAGGATACACTATTTGGTTAATTACACATTAATTTCTTCTTTACAATTGGGTACTTTCATTCTATGGGGTTCCTATCAAGCTCATCCTGTTTATAGCTGGTCTACAAAATAATATGCTACATTTTAACACTTAGCAAGAATAACACTTAATAATAATATTTAGAACTGCGTAGACCTGGAGACCCTTGTCCTAACACAGAGAGCCAATTTGTGTATTTGAGTATATTTGTAAGATAAAGTCCTAAAAGTATAACCTTGGCTCACATTGTACATATATTTTAAGTGTTGATGGGCATTGTCAACTTGCTGGCCAGAAGTAGTTCTAATTTACATTCCCTCAGCTATTTTTGTATTGTTTCTTAAATGAGGCCCTCAAAGCATCAAATTACTTAATACGATTTGAGTGCTGCTACACAGAATTAACTAGAGAAATGTCTTTGTCTTCAAGAACTAACATTCAAGAGATGAATATTTTTCCAAGTGCATATTTTTTAATTGCTTCTTTTGCTTTTTTGCAATCCGTTTGCCCACATTTCTAGTCTGTAAGAGTGACTGATATGACACTGGCAGAAACAGCTAGAAAGTTAAAAGATAGTCCTCTCTCACTCCATCATGTCACGGTTGCCTCTTGTCCCCAGACTTGAAGAGGCCTGTGGCTGCTGGTTAGTGCACCCGGGACACCACACAGGAGATGGGGGTGGGGAGAGGCGAGCTAGAAGTCGTGTGTCTAAAAGTGGAAGCTTAAATATAGTCTCGCCCAGGAAAACTTTCTAAACTACAAGTTACTCTTGACTTAAAAAAATAGTCTCCAGGAAGGATTCTAATGTGAAAGAATAAAAAAGGCAATTTACAAATAGCATTGTAAGCTTTGGCTGGCCAGAGGCATGAGGAAATACCCAGTCTCATAGGGGTGGGCCTGGCCGCACAGCTCCCCACCTCCAAATGGCTCCAGACTCGTTTCTGCCTGCTCGTTCTCGCCGTGAAGTAGAAGGGTAAGTGTTTTTCTCCCTGTCAAAACAATGTCTGAGAGAGCTCATGTGCTTTGTTCAGGGATCCCACAGGAGTCGTGACTGAGAATGAACATGGACTTGAGATGCAGGGGCTGCTTGCCCCCATTACAGGACTCAGGGCGTCCTTCTCACTCAGAAGCTAGAACTCAGCCCCTCACTCAGGGCCCTCCCTCCAAAAGCTGCTCTCACGCTATTATTCTGGCTTATTCTCAGATTAATCCTATGCTCCAGCTGCAGATTTATAACCGGAAA
The DNA here is from genome assembly GCA_004027475.1 of Anoura caudifer. Lineage (NCBI taxonomy): Eukaryota > Metazoa > Chordata > Mammalia > Chiroptera > Phyllostomidae > Anoura > Anoura caudifer. Next base: position 243,702 of record PVKU01000792.1, on the reverse strand, counting down.
AGAGTGTTTCCTCCGTTTCTAACAAGCCCTCGGGATCACCTGGACAGACTGGCAAAACTTAGGTTGCTGGGCCCCACCCCAGAGTTTGAGTCAGTAAGTCTGAGACTGTGTGTTTCTCACAACCCCCCAGGTGATGCTGATGTTGCAGGTTCAGGCACCAGGTTTTGAGACCCACGATAATCGGGTGAGTGCGGCAACAGAGTTATTCCTCGGTCACTTTTGTCCAATTAGCCGTGATCTGTTTACCCAGGAGGATGTTTGATACGCTCCGGAAACAGGTCGGACTCTGCTGGTGTGTCAACGGACTGTGATGGATGAGAAGACCAACCTTCTCAGCTGGTGTGGTTTGGGTATTGTTGCTCCATTGAGCCTGTGAGGGAATCCAAGGAAATTCTTTTACCATAGTTCTTACCTCCCAGAGGAAGGACAGGAACACTCGAAAACCAGTCACCATTTGCATGTGGACCCTCTGCTGTGATGATGCCTGAGACAGCGCTCACCACGCAGAGGTCAGGCGTCCTGCTTGTGTGCAGCCTGTGTGGTACTGATGCTTAGGTTTCAAAGCAATGGGGTCACGGAACATAATTTGTGGGACCCAGCACAAAATAAAAATGAAACAGGGCTCTGTGAACCTAGGGGAGGAGTCCTGTCTCTCTGCCCAGGGCACTGAGACAGATTTCTCAAAGGAGGCGCACTGGAGGTGTGTTCAGAAAGTGGCAGATGGGCTCCATCATGCTACTCAGAATAGCACACAATTTAAAACGGATGGATTTTTTTCTGGGATTTTCCATTTAATATTTTCAGACCTTGTTTGGCTGCTGGTAATTGAAACCACGAGTAAGTGGGGGCCACGGTGTATCACTCAGGAAAAATCTCCGCTTCCTTCCAGAGCTAGCCCTATTAAGATGCTGGGATTTAAGAGATGGCCTAAAAACTGATTGGGAGAAGCACATACTTCTACTTCCTATTTTTTCTTTCAGGCACTTGGCCCTCTCCCATTTTAAGACACAACTGTTTTGACTACACAGTTTTATTTGCCGTGATGAGCAGACTGCTCTCTAATATTTTTATTAAGGAGCATAAATTCTGTCCTCAACACCCTCCTCTAGTGATTTCTTCTTGTTTTTTTTCCCTAAAAAATCCTTGAGAAAAAGCCTTGTTTTACAAAACCTTCTTATGCAGGAATTAGTTTTCTCAGCAAAATTAAAGGTGAATCTTCTCTGAAACTCCGAGACATTTACATATTTCTGAATTGTTGCATTTCTAGTAAGAGTCCCTTGTCTTCTGATGGAAATTTTTGCTGACGGTCGTTTGTAATGCAAACAGTTTCCCTAACTCTCCAGGGGTGAAGGGAATCTGTTTCTGAAGAAACCATGTAACATTTGAGAGTTACAGGAGTATGTTAATTTTATGAAACATTTTAATTTGACACGTTTTCCCTAAATAAGGCATAAAATTTAAACCTTCCATTCCTTAGAGTCTGAGAACTTGTTCAGAAGGGAGGTTCCCAAAGATCCAGAGTTCCTGCAATGGGCGGTTTGACCTTGAGCTACTCTTCTCTGTTTATGGAACCTCTACAACAGAACCTTTGAATCTTTGTAGGCATAAGAATATCAGCACCTTCTTAGAACCTCAGGTTCTTTATCTAACAAATTAGAACATTGATAACCATCTTATGATGCATGATGCCATCATTTAATGGGGGATGAGGTGGACAGGTAGGGAATACCCCTTGCATGGATTCTTTTTTTTTATAGTGTCACACTTGTGAGTGTTTAATAAGATTTTTTTAATTGCTTTTAGAGAGAGTGGAAGGGAAGAAAGAAAAAAAAAAAACATCAACATGAAAGAGAAATTCGATTGGTTGCCTCCTCCCGTCAAACCTGCAGCCCGGGCATGTTCCCTGACCAGGAATTAAACCCACAACCTTTTGGTCTATGTGATGATGCTCCAACCAACTGAGCCACACCAGCCAGTGCTAATAAGGATCTTTTGGTAATTGTTTGACATTACTGAAGGAAGCAGGGGTACTAGAGAGTTTTGTGCTTCCCTATTTGGGTCAAAAATGCTGTTGCATTCATGTCCCAAATTCCAGTCCAGCTTTGGGGGTGGGAGGGTGTTGAAACAGTGAAATAGAAATAGGTTTGATGGGAAACCAACACTCAGCCTTCCCAGGAACTATGGTTCACCTCTCCAACCCCCTTGGTCTTGACACTGTTGGGGGGACAACACGTTTTTGTCTATTTTATGGCATTGCTCTGTCTCCTGCTTCCCATCACCTCCCTCTGATAAATTTGAACGCCAATGAGCAAAAGATGCTAATGCCAACAATCAGCAGTTTCCAGAAAGCTGAGTGGGTTGCAACATTTGATTTTGATTCTCTCCCTGGCATGTTTGTCCAGGGACTTAAAAGCAAAGTGCTAAGAGTCACTGAAACAGAGGTAACTGTTACAACTGCTAGGACCTCAGTGTTCTCTCCCATGTGGGGCCTGTTCCTTTCAAATGCTGCTTCTATGGCTACACTAACTAAAAACAAAATAAAGATGAAGTGTGCTGACAATTTCCTAAGAAGTGTTTCACTATTTGCTCCTTTAGAGTAAGGTAGAGTCATTCTTTAAACAACAACAATAACAAAAACACTCTGCTCAGCACAATTTGCTTTCGGTTTTCCTCCATGTAATTGACTGCGTGGTTATGGTTTAGTAACACAATAGACTCTCTAGTTCACTGCCCCCGTAAACATTGCTGGCTGAGGAACAGCTGCAGTCAGATGCATTCCCGCTCTGGGTAAAGAAACGAAATCCTGAAGTTTAATCTTGGTGGAAGCGGTGCTGTGAAATTATAAGGTGAATTGAATTTAGCGGACATTTTTGCTGAGATCAGGTTGCTAGATAGTCAAGCACTGGCGACCTCCCAGGGGCCTGACTCCCACGATCTGGGCTCTCAACTTCTCTCACTTGGTTTAATTTCTGAATATTTGTTTGTATTGATTGTATCAAGTGATTCAATATTACAAGTGTTACAACAGTTGAATTAGTGCTTCAAAAGCTTTTCCAAAGAGAAAACAGTCTTGGATATGAAAGGGGTTAAGTCTACAGTGATCTTGATGTGGATTTATTTTCTGTTTTTTAAAAGAATCAGTTTTTATTTTGTTGGTATTGAAGGGATGCAGAAGGTGATGGGGTGCAGAGTCATTGAATTATAGGCAGTGTCTGTTTGGGTGGCTGTTACAAAATGGGAGTTTTAATGACCTAAGTGTTAGCAGGGAGACCTGAGTTATGGGTTCACGTTCCTCTATTCTTGCCTTGCTTGCAAGAGAAGAATTCAGACAGGAGACAAGATGTAAAGTGGAAATGATATTGCAAGTTTATTGAGCATGAAGCTGCAAGAGTGCACCCAGCCGGTCTGAGTGCACCACGTATAGTGGAAACAAATGTTAATGGACATTTCGCCCGGAGCAGGTCTGCCTCAGGCCAGCCTGGAGTGTATGGGTTCTTGACTTTGTGTAGGAAAGATTTCACAACTTGAGTCCAGGTGATCTTGAGAGTATGTTTATTAAGACTGGGGACAGTGAAACAAAGGAAGAACTTAAGGTAGAAGAAGTAACAAGAGAGAGCCTAGGTGGGGCTGCTTTGGATCCCCAGAAAAGTTGAGGAAAGGAGTGAGCCAAGGTGGGGCTGCTGTTAGTTCACCTGGTAGTCAAAGAAAAAGGGAGCCCTGGAGACAGGATTGGGGGTAAGGCTGGGTTGAGCTGCTGTATCTGACTGCTCCGCTGGCTGCAAGTCTCCTTAGGACTCTCAGAACTTAGGGTGCAATAAAAAATTCATGCCCGAGAAGGGGCGTGGTCATGCTCTAGAGTGAGCTGTGTTGAGTCTTTGTTCTGAGAGCTTTTCATCTTTTTGCTGCAAGTGAGAATCTTAGGGGAGGGTTTTAGCAGAATATTCATTAGCTTTCTAGGTGCATTTATGATATGCTGATGTATCACAATGAATACATAGAGGATTTGGGGAATATTCTTTGGTCCATTATACTGTTTTACTTTTATCTTGGGATTCATGCACAGTTTTAAAGGCTTTCTTTGCCAGCTAGTGGAAATGATACATACAGAATTTCAAGCCCCCCCCCCCCCTCCTGTGCTATCATGGTTTTTCTTGTGATTTTTGGAGTGCCTGGAAATTTTATTGGACCAGGCTCAGGACTGCTGGGTTAAAGGGTGACACATGTCTCCGTCCCCCTCCCTACCTAGGTTTATTATCTGTCCTACCTGATACAAGGATGGTTTTGTGAACAGGCATTTGAATGACGGCTGAAGAAATAGCATTTTTTATTAATTGTCTACTACTTTTTAAATTAAAATATCACATATGATCTGGTCCAGTTAGTTAATATTATATGACAGTTTGATGTGTATAATTTTCCCTTTCATTTAGCTACTCTTTAGCATGAGGGCTGGTCACAAGGCAAATCTGTCCATGCTTAAAAACTCAAACAAATGGAGAAAATCGTAACAGGTGATGAGAGCGGTGGATTTTGTAAATAGGTACTGGAATTACTAAATGTTGGAGCTGGTGTCTAAGAGCCCAGAGCCTGAGAGCCAGAATGTTTGGTCTCAAGTCCCACCACTTACAACCAGCCACATGAGGTGGTCAAGTTAATTTTGGTGTGCCTCAGTTTCCCTCCTGTAAAGTAATAGTGCCCACCTCTGAGGTGTGTGAAGAAGACCCATGTAAGATATGTAAATCATTAGAACAACTTGTGGCACATGGGGATTGCTGTACAAATTTTTGTTATTATTTCCTACTAGCCTTTATTGCACGTTCCTTTGGGCAGATATCCTGACTTTCAACCCGGGGCTCTTTCTTTCACACCACTGTGACTCAGAAAAGAGCCCAGCCTGCAGTTTCAGACATGCTACATCGTGCTGGCAAACTCAGAAACACAAAGTGTGCATGGGGGGGTGGGGACAGTGTGTGGGCATGCACGGGGGTCTCCACTGTGGTTGTCTACACTTCGAATACGGTAACGCGCTTCTTAACAAGGAAGGTATGTTCTGACGAAAGTGCTGTTAGGCAATTTCGCTGTGGGTGAACGTTATAGAATGCACTTGCCCAAACCTGGATGGTGTAGTCTACTACACACCCAAACTGCAGGGCACAGGCTGAGGCTCCAGGGCTCCAAGCCTGTACAGCCTCTCACTGTACAACACAGCACAAGGTTAAATCAAGCACGAGAGGAAATGACGCAATCAAGAGATGCGATGTGAGGCTGTTGCCAGCGTAACAGAGCACGCTGCTTTGCAGCAATTTTTTTTTCCATTAGTAGAAAGTGCACTCTAAAATAATGGTAAAAGTACAGTATAGTAAACACAAGAACAGACAACATGGTTGGTTATTATCATTATCAAGCATCTGTACTGCACATAATTGTATGTGCTGTATTTTACGTGACTGGCAGAGAGGTTTCTTTACACCAGCATCGTCCCAAACACTTGAACGATGTCTTGCACTATGACGTTACAACAGCTATGGCATCCGAGGCGATAGGAGTTTTTCAGCTCCATTAGAACCTGTGAGGCCACCGTGGTACGTGTGGTGGTCACTGACCAAACTTCCTCATGGGACGCAGGACTGCAGTGGCACAGCAGGGTAGGTACTTCGAAGAGCTGTTGGTCTCTTTCCACCGAGGAAGGCCGTCTAGATGGTTGTAGATGCCTGATCTCTCCTTCTCCATCATCACTCTCACCATCCTGCCCTAGAGTGACCTTCTGTACAAATGTTGTGCCTCGTATTCTAGTGGAAATTTTAACATCAACAGTGATATAGTTAGCAGTTGAAAATCTCAAAGAAAACATCTTGGCTGGATAGCGTGTTACAGGCTGTTTGCACAAGTCAAATGGGTGGGACTTTAGAGTTTAGCACCTCATCAGTAGTGATAATGGTCATAACTTCCAGGGGACACCAAGAAGCATCTCCAAAAAACATATTTTTGTAAGTGACACTAGGTTTTTATTACTCACTACAATCAGTGTTGAACTTACTGTGTTAGTTTTCAAGACTCTTGCTCTGTTCGGAGAATAAAACGTGCTTTTACCTTAAGGCCAAAATGTAAATGTGTGGCATGTACTTTTCCCCAGGCAACTGACTCACTGCAGAAGTAAGGACATGGAACTGCAGCGAAAATGCAAGGTTGGGAATGTAGACAGGCAAGATTATCTCTAAAATAAACCACTCCTTGTTAAAATGATCTACTCCAGCCAAAGCCGATGGCCATGAAAACTTGGAGTGTACTTACAAATGCAATTCATCCCCTCAACACCTGTTTAATGAGCACCTATTAACTACCGGTTCACATGCAAGGAGTGATGATACAAAGATGAGGACATACTGTCCCTGCCCTTAAGGCATTTTTTAGGTTTTGGCTGAGACTGACCTTAAATAAATGCTTGCCAAAATAGAGCTATAAGCGAGTGTTTAGGGAGCTCAGAAACTGGAGAAATCTTTTCAGAAGATTGGACATTTACAATGGGTCTTTCTGTTTATACATATATGTATATATGTGTATATATGTATATTTATATTTTATTGTTCAGTTACAGTTGTCCCCGTTCCCCCCTGCCCTTTACTCTCCTCTGCCCTAACCATCCTCCACCTCCCACATTCAATCCCCCTTCCCCCCACCATTGTCTTTGTCCATGGGTTACGATGGGTCTTAAAAGGTAGAGAGAGAAGTGGGGCCAGGCATTCCAGAAATAGTCAGAGAGCATATGTGGAGGCCCAGAGAAGGGGCCATTCAGGATGCATTTAGGGGACTGACTGGAGGGTTCATTTTATAGAAAATTATAGTAAGAGATAAAGTTAGTAGAAGTAATTGGGTCCAGTGATGTAGAGCTCTGAACACCCTTCTGATGGGCTTGGAGGTTTGAACCCCACCCTCAGAAACTGTAGCATTCATCACACATTTTTAAGTAGGGGAATGACGTGGATCAATCTGTCCACGCAAACTAACTTGGGAGATAGCCTGGAGTATGGGCCAGTATGAGGAGAGTCTGGACAGAGGAAGAGTATATTAGTGTATTCGACTGGCTGGCTAGACAACAGACCTTTCTCACTGTTCTGGAGGCCGGGAAGTCCACGATCAAGGTGCAGGCCTATTCGGCGAGGGATGTCTTCCTGGCTTGCGCATGTTTGCCTCATTGCTGTGTATCCACAAGTGGGCAGGGAGGTAGAGGGGAAGGAGGGAGAAAAGAAAGAGAGCATGTGTGCTCTGGCATCTCTTCTTTTCACAAGAACACGAATCCCATCCTGGTCACTCTCGTGGCCTCATCTAAATGTCATTACTTCTCAAAGGCCCCACCTCCTGATACCATCACATTGGGAAGTTAGGGCTTCAACATAAGAATGGGGGGGGGACACAAACCGTGCATACAGAGAGGAATTAGAAGGCTCTCCTTAATAACCACATCATTAAATGGCAGGTTTAGAGTTAAGGTTGAGATAGTTACACTGGCAGAGAGTTCCTAGGGATGTTTGGAGGACGATGTGAATAGCTATTAGATGACTGATTAAATGTGAGGAGGAATAGGACTAAGGGTTAGAGTTAAGGATGCAAACTGTCAGAGCAGCGATTAAACACACAGGTATAAGAGTTAAACTACTGACTTCACCCTTTAACTGATGTAGGGCTAGGTTCTTAAATTCTCTGTACCTTAGCTTCCTCATCTGTAGAGTGCAGATAATAATTGTACTTACCTTACAGAGAAACTGTGAAAGTTAAGTGTGATAATGCACTAAGAACAATACTTGAACTCCAGCAAGACTCTACAAATGAGAGATAACAGAACTCACAAACTTTAGAATTACTTCTTTCAATTTGGCAATGTAACCGAACAAAAGTGGGGTTCAGCTGCCTGTCATCACAAAATCCAAAGTGGTGAGGCAGATGCCAGAGCAAAAGGAAAGAGGTTTTATTCAGGTGCTGTGTGACCTGGGAAAATGGCAGATTCCCACCTCAAAGCCCACCTCCTCTTCCTGCCAAGGAAAAAGTCCAGCCATCCTCTCAGCAAGGCCTAGACAAAAGCCAGTGCCCAGAGTTCCTGCTCCATTTTAGGGCGCAGTCCTTTGGAGCCTTAGGTGGTTGCTAAGCAGCCTTAGTCCCCATGCAGGTAGCTTAGCTTATTCCTGGCTGCTGCCCATTTCAGGCTCCCTCCTGGAGGCTGCACGTGGAGCCAGCACAGCTATCGCCATGTGGCTGCCAGAGCCCATGGTTGCGTGTTCCCAGGCAAGAGAGCACAGGAAAGCACCTGCGAGAGCATCACCAGGTGGGCAAGAGAGTAAGACAGGCTCCCTCCTGAAGCCATGGGCCATGTGGCCTTAGCAGTCACTAGCAGACTGCTAAGGTGACATGGCCCATGGAGAGAATAGGTAAGTGTAACGTGTGAGTTCAGGTCATGAGCACATGAAAGCTTCTGCTTCTTTGCTCCCCTGATGCTGTATTAGCCTGGGTGTGGGATGGACCAGGGGCTTTCTCATAATGGTCAACGAACTTCCCACACTTTTGCGAGCTTCCACTGGGTCCACCTCCCACCCAACCCCTTCTTTCCCCAGGCTAGACGGACAGGCCTCCCTCTTTGGTCGAGCACCTCTCCCTGCGTCATTCTGACCTCTACGGCACACTGCCTGCCTTCCCCTGGTCCCACCCCCAATCTGGTACTAGGGGAACGGTGTGATTTTTTTAACCCAATTATCTTGCTAGCTTTCCACATGCTTACTGTAAAAAGCTCCCCGTGACACTATCTTGGTTGATGAGAGAGACTCCCTGGCACTCTCACTGACTGTTTTACAGTAACAGTGACATTTGAAACCCTAAGCATCAGGATTTGTGTTGAGGATCATTGTGTGATTTTTTCCCCTTTGTAAAAACCTTTTCATTTATTTTTTTATTTCAAGCACTGTTATTATTGAATAGTCTTAATTGATATTTATTTATTTTTCAGCTTTCAGTGAATAAGACCTAAGGATAAATAGATGGATTTCTATTTTTCCCAATTTAATCTTTTTTTTATCACAGTTATACATTTATATCATTAAAAAATAAAATTGTATTTTCTTGTGAAAAATAGCAATCTCATGCCTGTTTTTACACCATGCTCACCTTCACTCTCTAGTATCACTTCGATGACTTGATTGTGGTGGAGCCTTAAAGTTTTTCTTTTCCACTTTGTAAATAATATTTAGAGGCATTTTGAAATCCTGTGCTGCTCCCATCATTCATGAGAAACTTTCAATTTATTGATTTTTAAAAAAATCAGTGGGGACATATATTTTTCTATTTTATTCAACAAATTCACTAGTTATTTTGACACTTAAGTTGTCTGATCTGGACAATGGAATTCCTTCAGGGTGGTTTCTATGTTCTTCTGACATGCCCACATCATTTTTTGCTCACTTCTGTACTTTTTGGGGACAAACACCCCCCCCAAATTCCCAAATTCCGCTTTCCTTCCCCTAGCCCTAAAGGTAATCATTTCTCCAAGAGGCCCTGATTTAGCGAGTGGAGAGTGATTCATAATGTTAACCAATAAGGATCTGAGGATGTGAAACAGTATTTTATTTGGTGTTTTAAATGATTCAAATCCCAGAGACACAGATTCAGGTAGCCATCTGAACTTCTCTCTGGAGAGAAGAGAAAAAGCAGGGTTTATAAAGGCAAAACCCACAGAGTGTTTTTTTCAACCAAATGAAGGATTGCTAGCTAGGTCAACAGGGGTATTGGTTAGCTCCAATATGAAAATAGCAGAGACAAAAGCCACAAGGAGGAAGCAAAGCCCATGCATGTCGATGGAACACTTCAGTTGTTCCAGAATGTTTATGGCTACGCCTTATCCAGGTCGTTAGCAACGTAACAGCAGCTCTGAGAACTGAGACACAAGGATGTGCAGAGGCCTCACTTCCTTATAGCCTCCTGACTCTATCTGAAGTGACGCTCTTAGCAATGTTTATTTTTTTCCATTATCATTAGGTGATTCTCAATGCTTTTGTCCAGGGTCACTGTCCCAGAGCCTGTCACTGAGTGAGAGCAGAGTTTAAGCACATTTACATGTGTTTGCATCTATATTCATCTATCTGTCAATCGTGAGGATTGCAAATTTATTCCGTTATCTTCAATTCCAATCAAACCCACAGGGTTCATTCTAATATTCTACTTTTACAACTTGTAACTCCTGAGATACAGGGCTCCCATTATCCTTAATATACTTACTTACTTGATCAATCTCTGTGTATGTAACCGATTTCCCATTATCACCCCTGCCCCTTTCCCCTAAAGATGCCCTTTTCGCTCACTGAGGCTCTGACACCCCACACCCAGGACCTCGTCTTCTCCCATGCCTTCATGGCTGCCCCCCATATCCCTCTGGTGGTCTGACAGCCCACATCAGCACCCCCCCCCACTCCAGCTCTAACACCCACACCAGCAGACCCACTTCATACACCCCGTGGACACCTACGTTGTTTGTCTCAACTAATAGGTCTTGGAAAGAATTGTTCCAGAAGGAAAGGGGAAGGGCTAACTCAACCATTTTTTGTTTTCTTAGGGCATTTGCTAGGTGCTATTTCTAGCATCTCCAGTAATGAGATTTTACAGAAGCTGACTGAGCGCACCCAGACGTGCTGCACCCAGACACCAGCTCTCTCTTGGCTGCAGTCTCTGTTTCTCTTCCCGTCCATTAGCACAACAGGAAGCCAAGTGGGGTAACTGGAGAGGTCCTCCTTTTACCTCTAATGAGCATCAAGTTAGAGGTGATGACTGAGAAGAGCATTACTTAACTAACAGTTTCAGATCTTGTTCTAAAGTTTCTTTAGATCTAACTAGGTTTCCATTTCAAATTCACTGAGATGAGATTGGAATTTGGCTTCTTAATGAGCTTCTTTGCTGGTGCAGCTACATTAGCTTTCTCCTCATTTGTTCTGGGGTGTGCTACAGCATATGTCATTTCTGTGAAAGAGAATATAATAAATATAATATAATACAATACAATATAATATCTACAAATAACAATATAAATAATACAATATACATTTGGGATTTTTACATGCAGTTGCCATTCTTGGTGGTGACAGAGAAAGTCCCACCCACACAGCTCAGTCTCTCAAACATATGACTGTAATCTGTGACTGTAGCATCTCTGCCTTGAAGAGCCGGTCAGGATCGGTAGGGTGTGTGTTTTTCTTTTTTTCTAGGCAATTGCAATGGGCACTAACAAGCTTTGACATTTTCTTGGAATGAATTTTGCTGAAATTGGCATTTTGGTTTAAGAAAGTTATCTCCTAAAATGAAACAAAGCCAAAGCAAAGCAAATCAAAGCCCTGAGAGTCTCAAAGGCTCTTTTCACACCACACAGCCAGTGCTTTCCTGTGCTCTTTATGTATCTCACAGACAGATTCCTTTGTTCGACACAGGAGACCAGTCTGCGTCAGTCTGGGACAGAAAGTCCGTCCATACTTGGATGGGAAGTAGACCAGCCCTGCAGGATGCGAAGGTCTATTGGCTTGTACTTTGTTCACACAGGTGTCGTGGCTTTGCAGGTCACTAGCTCAGCGCCCCCTGCAGTTTCTTTTCTCTTAAGTGTGGGAAGCTCCCGCAGTCTATCCGTAGTTAGCGGGGCCCCAGATGCTGCCTTGTCTAGTCTGTTATTTACCCATTTAGTCATGGGGGTTCTCCCAAACTCTTCTACCACCTAGGGCTATGCAAATTTGTTTCAAGAGTGGGCACTTTGGGCTGGTGGTGGTTGAGACCAAGTGATATCTTTCTCTGATGCACAATACTCTCTGGAGAGTTACTTGTGGGGTGGAGGTAAGACGGCAAGGAGAATAAGAGAGGTATAAACCAAATATTCAATATTCTAACAACCTTCAATAATTTATCTAAAATTACTGGGTATTGAATCTACTAGGAGCTGCATATGCTTTTTGTATAAATCCCAGCCTTCCAATAATTTAAGATCAACACCCAATTAAGAGAAAAAAGGATAATTAGGTAAATGTCTTTGTTACACAAACCATTATTTAAAAAATAAGGAAAAGCTGTTTCTCTAAGCCCCCTTAGAACACCTAGAAAAACCTAAGAGTAGTGTAAGAGCCTCTTTAGTGCATCTCCTTCTCTAGAGACTGTGAAGACTTGAGCTGAGGGGCGAGGGGAGTCCCGCTCAGAGGCAGCTGTCTGGGTAAAGTATTGCTGGATCCGTGGTTTCCAGACATACCAAATTCCGGACAATTAAAATACAATGAAAGGTAGGGATCAACTGTAATAGTTAATTTTACGTGTCCACTGAGCTAGGCAATGGTGCCCAGCGGTTCGGCTGAACACTGGTCTAGATGTTGCTGTGAAAGTATTTTCTTAGATGTGATTACCATTTAAATCAGTAGATTTTAATAAAGCACATGGCCCTCCATAATATGGGTGGGCCCCATCTCATCAGTTGAAGGCCATAAGAGAAAAGACTAAGGTTCCCTGAAGAGGAGGGGATTCTGCCTCCAGGCTGCTTTTGGAATCAAGACTGCAGCATCAACTCCTGCCAGAATTCCCAGCTGGCTAGCCTGCTCTGCAAATTTGAGACTTGCTAGCCTGCACAATTGTGTGAGCCAGTTCCCTAAAATAATAAACCAATTTCTCTCTCACTCTCTCTCATATATATATATGATACACACCCACCTTATTGGTTTTGTTTCTTTGCTTCTCTGGAGAATGCTGATACACCAACATAAGATCATAAGATTTTGTTTTAATTTTTACCAAGCAAGGCCTCAAAATGAAACAAACAAAAAAAGGCAAGCTGTCCTCTGTTTTCATCACTTCATAAAAGAAAAACAAATTGTTATTCCCATAATAGGAAAGATGTAGTTATCAAAGTAAAGGACAGTTACACCGATTGAATAAATTATGTCTTACTAAACAGTTTATTCCCACACTGACGTTACATTTATGGCTTTCCATGCACAGGTGGAAATGTCTGAGACCGTCTTCAAGAGTTGTGCTGTAGGGGACCCAACTTCTCATTGTTATTCCTAAGAGAACAGTCTCCCCAAATACGGTACTTCCTGACAGAAGAATGTGGGAGAGCAGTAAGTTGTCAAGGTTCATCATCCTTTTTTCCTCTCCACAAACTGTACAGAAAGTGTATAGCTGTTGATGAAAAAGACCACCCGGTTGACTCTGTGGTCTTTCCTCGTCACAGATGATCACAGAAACAGCACTGCAAAAGCACCTCGCAGTTTCTTAAATGAAACCACACTTCCTTTCCGTCCTTTGCTCAGCTCAGCTGTTCATGCAAAGGCTGGGTAGATTTTTCCATTGCAGGTTTCTTAGAATTAATTATCCTTATCGAGGGTGAGAATTGGAATTTCCCTAAAGATCACCAACTTCAGTTTCACTTTTTACAGATGAGAAGAGAGGCTGAGAGGTAAAACAGAGCTCAGGAGGGGAGAGGAGGGTTAGAACCCAAGTCCCCATATGTCAGTTTGGCAATCGCCTTGCTCATCATGGCTTCTTCTTCTGCCTTCATCACTTTCAATTCAGTTGCCACCTTCTGCTAGAAGAGCCCTTTTCATTTTGCATTGCCTTTTCCTTGCTTTGAAGATACACATCCGAAACTCTGCTTAGCTACACCTTGGCTTTCTTCCACATTCTATGTACTGACTAGCCTCTGTAAACCTCCTTTTATCTAGGTTAGACACTTCCCCACATCTCTCTGCTGATCCATGAGGGCTTGGCCTTCACGACAGTCTTAGTCCACTTGTGCTGGTGGAGACAAGTACTGAGAGGACAAATGAAATACACTTGCTCGAAAATTATTAAGTTCAGAGTTCATTTTTTCCCATACGCTATTTGCAGTAGATGTTCCTACTTCTCATTTTTCCTACGCTTGAAATTTCATCTGTTGGGTAAGGTTTTGTCAGTTTTCTTTTGGAGCCGCAAATTTACCCAAGCTTCAGATTCTCATCTATTTTCAGTAGAGGTCTCAGTTTAGTTTACTCCAATTGCAAAAATAGTCCTTCTCTGTATATATTTACAGCAACAAAATCTGAATGCAATTTAGAGCAATCCAGCCAACGGTGAGTCATGGAGCTCAGTCTCCACCTCTTCTAAACAGTCCAGCAGCCCTTCCCGTTGTAGCCAAGACGCCTCTCATTTCTCTCGAAGCAGCTACTCATCCCTTCCTTAAGCCTCTCACCCCATCATTTTTACCTTCCCACTTAAACAAAACAGAAGCAGCCAGGTAGGGACCTTCTCCAGTTACTCTCCAGTGAATCTCCCCAGGTACATTCATCTGCAGTGTGACCTCTCCAGTGTCAATGCCTCTGGTGGTCCTAGTTCTCTTCCAAGACAAACCGTTCCGGGTGTGCTATTCTGTTCCAGCTCTTCAGTACTTTACGCCTTTGATTACTGCTACTTCAGCCTTTCTACTAGATCCGCCCTCTCAGTATTTATCCAAGTACTTCCCAACCTAAAAACACACACACACCGAAAACCTTGGACATACATCCTCTCTGAGTTCAACTTCACGTTATGGCTAAACTTATTAGAGATCACACCCCAAATCCACTAACTTCCCTATCCACACTTTTAATCCATTGTGATCCACTTTTGCTCCCAAAGGTCTATCAAAACTGCTCTCATTGAATTCCTGCTTGCTAAATGCGATATCCTTATTTATTTAATTTCTTGGCGGAATCCTTTTCAGTTTACCAACAAAATCTTGAAGGTCTTTCTCTTTGATCCAATGTCTCCAAGGGCTTGTTAGAGTTCCTGGCACAAAACAAAATCTCAATCTGATGAAAGAATTAAAATGGAAAACAGGTGGGAGCCAAATGGTGGAGGATTTTACTGCTGAGCTGTGAGGACTCTTCCTCTCTAGGCAATGGTAATCTAGAACAGTCTTTAAGAAGGAAGTAGCATTATCACAACTTTGGGGAAGTGAACTCTGGGGCAATGGATGGTTTGGAGCAGCGGTACGGAATGTCCTATGTAGACCAGTGGCATCGACATCACTTGGAAATCTGTTAAATCAAAAATTCTGAGGGTGTGTGTGGCCCACTGATGTATGTTTCATGAAACACAAAATCAGAAAACTACTGGTTTGGAGAAGTGGTGACAAAACAAATGCAAATTAGCAAAAGCCTGAAATAATCATGGAGGTGTGGAGAGATGTGTAGAATCCAGTCACTGGATGGCCATAGACTTTCATTGAGTAGCTACTGACCTTTTAGAGGCAATCCTGGTGCTGCCTCAGAAGTCTCTCATTGCCTTAACAGATCCTTCCAGGGCTGGGAGTCACTTAGCAATGGTGGGGAGAACGCAGGCCAAGCCCCGAGCTAAAGTGCTACAGCTAGGCCCATCACTGTTCCTGTTAGACCACCTCCTCCAAGACTCTGGTAGATACAAACTGTGAGCACTTTTCGTAATTAGTGGGGGACAGTGGGAAACTCTCCAAGTCACCCCACCTGTGAACGATGAACTTACCAGAAAAGCTGACATTTGCATTACCAAAAGGTTTAATCTTTCTAGAATCTCTTTGGTTTCAGCTGCCCCAGTAGGCAATCCATGTGGTCCTGAGGTATACGCGTAGTTTAGATATATGTTGGCTCTCAGCGGTTCACTTTTAGAAACCAATGTTGTGAGATCTCAAAAATAGGAGGGCATTGGACATGAACATGGACCCAGTGGATGAAGTTAGGTATGGCAGAGTTCTCAGCTGCATGCAAGAGAAAGCAATTAGTTGACCTAGGATAAAAAGTTGTTTATTTAATAGGCAGAGATCACCTAGGAGTTTTGGGAATCGGGCAGCAACAAAGGCAATTAATCAACTACTAGGTTCATGGCCAAATTTACAGAGAGCAATGGCTACTCAACACCAGATGCCAGGAGCCCCCACTGGATCTAGACACCAGGTGTTACCTCTGTTGACAGTCAGACACTGCTGCTCTCAAGATGGATCCTTTCCTACCCAGGTTTTGTGTCGCCAGTCAAGGGCAGGGTTTGCCTGAATGCAAGAGAGGCTGGGGCTGTGATTTTTTGCTTCTAGAGGTGAAGGCAGTCTGTGCCATCTGACCACTGGGGCTCTGATGCAGAGAACCACAAACAAGCAAACCCCACCGGTTAAACTTGCCAATCATGGAATTTTCAAGATAAATACATCTAAGACATTATTTAGTTCAGATCCCAAAAGTAAAAGCTGTTAAACTTTTTATAGATAGAGCACCACATACAAACGATATAAAGGGCATTGTTCTGTCTGCTGCTCTCCCTCAACACTCTTGACGCCGACCTGCCAGTCTGCAGGACACCTGCAAGGAATTCCATGCACCATAATGACATTGAAAAGTGAAGGAGAGCAAATCATTTTAGAAACAGTTTGAGAATTCCCAAGAAGTCTTGGAAACTGGGCAGGAACAAAGGTGATAAAGCAGGGGCAGGCTTATGTTTTACCAATTGCTTGTTCCATCTAGCAGAGTGAACGAACTCGGGATTAGAAAAGTGACAAATTTCCCTTAACGTCTCAAAGTGCTTTGAACAGAACCACTTCATTTGTGGTCTGTGTTTCCAGTACTTTTGCCAAACCAGTTTCTTGGCCCTCCTTGTCTCTTCTGGAAAACAAAGTGCTATGTGTCCTACACTGTTAAAACTTGCGAAGACTTCAAGAATGATTAAGATTCTCTTAGCACCCTGTTAAATGTTTCAGTTCTCAAACATCCCGTAATTTGTATTCTGCCTCTGATCTTTCGTACAACTGTCTTTGTTTCCTAGGTTTACATATTTTCACTACTACTAAATTATATAAATTACTCTAAAAACTGTGCATGGAAAAATTATGCATAAAAATGGTAATTTAATATTCAGATTCATAGTGCTAATCGTAAGTAACCTTGAATATTTTGTTACACTATTTAAAAAATTCTTTTAAAAGCCAATTAAAAAAATTCATCATAGCTTCATCCCTACTAGCCCCAAACTAGAAACAAGTCAAATGTTCATCAACAGGTGAATGAATAAACAAATTATGATGCATGCAGACAGCAACTACTAGTCAGCAAAAAAGAATAATAAACTTCTGACTGTTGTGTTAATATGAATTTCAAAACATCCGGTGGAGTGACAAAAGCCAGAGGTGAATGAGCAGGTACTGTATGGGAACAGGTAAAATTCTAGAGCAGGCAAATGCAAATTACAGTGACAGGGACGGGAACAGTGGGGGTCAGGAGCAGGGAAGTGGGGAGTGAGGAGGCTGGAAAGGGGCACAAAGAGTGAGGGTAAACAGTTGTTAAAACTCAAACATAAACATCCACTAAGGCACAGGATCTTATTACCTGCATCTAGACTCTTGGGAGAGAGAATGTTCACTTAGATTTCCAAGAAAGATTCTCACAAGAAATTAAGAAATCATTAGAATCCTTAAGCCTCCAAAACAAAACCCTCTATATGGGCCAGCCATTTAAGAAAAATGTCCTCGTAAAAATTCCACTGAAACTAACATTTAACAAAATATTTATTTTATTGTTGAAAAATTAAAAATAGTAGACAAGCATAAGTAGTTACAGTTCCAAAGCAGAGCAATACAAATATGTAAATTATTGCAGTTTTAAAAGAAAAGTGTAACATCCAAAATAATGTCTATATAAACTTTTTTCAAACCAACTCTGGTTTTTCCAAATGTCTTAGCACAATTTTGTAAAGTAAATTTCTAACACCAAAGAGAGATTAAGTCCAATGGCCATGATATAATCTACTCAACTTGAAGCAAGGTTAACACACACAATGTATTGAAAAAGTAGCAATGGCTTTCTACAGAAGTCACTGTAGAACACTTTCTAAACTGCCTCTTTTCAAGGTAGAATGAAAATAAATACTCTACACATTTGAAAGAAATAAGAAACATGTATTTACTAAAATTCCCTTTGTTTTATGTATAGGTGAGGGAAGTTCAACTAACGCTCTTTTTGTGGGGAGGGGGACAGGCACGGGCAATATTCATCTCCATGATTTTGCTTCACTCCTGTATCACTCGAATGCAGTAGCATCCTGGTCTCTCATAAACTAAAAAGAATAGAAGTATGCATTACAAAGCAGTTGCTAAAGAAAATCTCAATGCTAAAAATTTGCTACAGTAGGTTCACAGCAACACGACCAAGTTGCTTAATATGTTAGACTACATTGTATAACAAGGGCAATTAGGAAAGGCTGAAGGGAGTGAAAATGCTGAGGCGCAAGACCAGTACAGGTACAGAGCCCTATTACCTTATTATTCAGGGAAGTAAATTCTCTACCAGCCCACCACCAAAAAGCTTCATTTGGCAAGAATAACCTGTTGAGTTGTATGTCTTACTGATTTTCACAACCTTTTTCAAGTAATTATTTCCACCAACCTAAAGTTAAAAATGCAGTTGAACACTGAAATCAATTAACTTTGCTTTTACAGCCATATCTGAACATAAGATAAAGAATTTTTAAAGAGTACTAAACTTCTTAATAAGTACCTAAAAATACCCAGTATCTTACCTTAGCATAAGCAGTAACATCTGTCAATAACTGATTGGCATAAATTAGAAAAATAACACTGCAATAGCCATTGAAAAATTTTCATGTCACATAACCTAATTTTATGTTCACTAACCTGAATCTCCTACTAAGCTGCACAAATAATTTATTCTTTAAAAGCTCCTACTTAACTTTGGAACATATACACTTTGTATTACATTTTACAACATTAATAACACAAGATTTCTTCTAAAAAACCAAAATAAAACCCAAACTGGCAAACATTAACACAGAGATCCAAAAAAATTAAGTAAATAAGAAGGAAACCCTAGAAAAAATTGACTGACAAGACTCAAGAGTTTAAACACCAAGGTAATAGATGTATGATAAAAAAAGAAAGCACTTTAAAGAATATGGTAAAATGAAAAACCCAAGAAATCTCAAGATGCCTGTCAAGATGCCAACAAAAGAGAGTATTTTTCTGAAATCATTTTCCAACATGAAATTATTTTAAAAATAATCCTCAAATGTATATAAAAATGGGCATTGTGGTGAAATGAACGTATGATTTGAAAAAGAACATTTCTTTGCCCCAACATCATACATAAGCTACAAAATACTAGTCTGCTGCCTGCATCTATTATCGATGTTTTAAGTACATGACTTTTTAAAAACTAAGACAACTTAAGACATTAAAAACTAGGATCAAAGGATGATAAAAGGCCGAACAGATCTGAAAACTTCGAGAACAATCTTGGGTGGTGTCAAAATCACTTTTAACTTCAAATTGACTTTTTAAAAACTCAATTCAACTTGTCTAATTATGAAATCTAACATGAAAAAAATAATTGACTTCATTCCCCTTAACCATATAGGCTCTGAAATAATTAATAACAGATAATTTGCAATTTCTTTTGCCATTTTTTAAACTGAAGGTATAGATAAGGTTTTCTTCTAAACTTCCTCAGAAAGTGCTAACTGTACAGAATAGCCAAGTATGGTAACCAGTATTTGTGGTATTTTATATTCTCTCAAGGTAGAATTCAACTCTGTCCCTTAGCCTTCTTTTAGAATATACAATAATTTCATATTCAATCAAGAAAACTAACACTGGGGCCCTGGCTGGGTAGCTCAGTTGGTTGAAGCGTTGTCCCAGTATGCTGTGGTTGTGGGTTCAAACCCATCATGGCACATAATACAAGAATCAATTAGTGAATGCATAAATAAGTGTAACAACAAATTGATACTTCCCTAAAATCAATAAATACAAAAACAAAACAATGGAATAGAAAGTTCATCAGATATCTGAATAAACCACTGTGCAAAATACACTAACAATTTTTTTACTAGAATATTTAGCCAAATAAAGTACTAGTGTGAGTGCCAGCACCACAGATATTTTTTAAGAGCACCTTTCCTTTGAAGAGCTTAAGTAGGAATATCTAAATGGAGTAACTCAGAGTCCCTGATTAAGAGCTTGGTACATGCACAATCCCATCAACTTTTTCCTAACTCATTAGTAAAGCTACGCATCTGCCACAGTTCTTTAGGAAATAGGCACACACTTTCTTTGGCTAACACTGTGTGTTCAGGGCTGCACCATATGGCCCACGTGCTGGAAATATGCTACTACTGGTGTCAAATGCAACACATTCCGAAGGTTTATGGGTCCCAACGTGATCCAAATAGAAGCAGAAATGTGTGCAAGCACTGGCTGGTAACATCCTTAACGAGTTATACCAAAAAAGAGTGAAGTTAAACTCGAAAATGTGACCATAACAACTAAGCACCAAGCTCCTTACTGGCATCACCCAGAGAAGTCTTTATTAACTCATGAATGCATGGATTTCGATATTGCACACATTTAATTTAAAGCTTATCAAAAACTAAGGCAATGTATCCCCACTCCTGGATTTTACATTCACTTTGGATGATTCAAAGAATTGAGAAACTGAAAGTACCTTTCAAAAGCTCCCTCCAAAAAGCAGTTATGTCATACTTCGAAGATGAATGAGATCTCAAGTAATTCTTGGGTAAATTTAAGCTATTTTAGTATTCCGAAAAGTTGTTTACTACTAGTTTGCGTTCAAGACTAATTTCAACGATGCTGATACATAATTTGGACAGTTCATGGGTTCTTGAACATTTACCCAAAGCGGCACACAGAATAATTTTAACTTTCTCAAAGATAGGACAATTATTTCACAGTGCGTTCAGTCTGAAGATAGATATGACATTTGACTTGCAAGTGAGCCCCAACTTACTCTGTCCGAATTCCAACACACAAAAATGGGAAGAAAGTAATAACGAAATAAAAGAGGCTTTTACTTCTGTGGAGACAAACTGACTTACAAAAGCTAGATTAACATTTTCTTCCTGAACAAACTCAAAATTGCTTTAGTTAGAAAAAAATTATATATTTTACTTTCTTGTACATTTGCTTTAAAAAGTTATTAATTCCTCTTTTATAAGAGTTGTTAGAAGTCAAACAATTGAACTAGATAGATTTCTACTCCAAAATACATTTATCTTTGGAAAATAAGGTAATAGTTGTAAAAGCAGTGTATTAAGAAAATAAAATGCAGTGATCTGAAATATGGGTAACAGTCACACATGAAAGTGTAAATATAATATACAGAGCCATTCAAATACACATTTATAAAGAGAATGGAAAGGTACCTAAAATAGCATTTTTATATATAAAATTTTCATATTAAAATATTGCTCATAATAAATAAGGTGATATTATGAATTTCACTTCCCTCTTTCATTTTTATCTTTAGTAGTTCAGACTAATCTAAGGAGTTTATTAAACTTCTGTTGTTTTAAAAGGTGAATTACATTAAACTATGCTGAATAAAATCACACTGTAACAGTATATTTAAATAGTCACATGTCGTAAAAATTAGGAAGGGCCGTTTAGTAATTATGGGAAAAAAGATTCCCAAAATACACCAAAATGATCAACCCTACAAGCCTAAAGTGCAATGATCGGCTTTATTTGACAAAGATAAATACTGCCTTTAAGCTTGGCAAATTTAATGAGCATCACAAAATGAACCACAACTTTATTCAAGTTATTCGTAGTCTGCATGCCTGGCAGACCAGCAAATGGCAGGGCACAGGAAGTAAGTGTTCAGTGTAGCTCAGTTGTTTACGGGCAGGTGTGACTTCGTTCCTGTTCGTCCCACCTGCAGACATGGTAACTTGGAATAGTTTTTGAGAAGCTGTTCGATGGCAACGTGGCGGACCTGGAGCTCTGAGGCTAAAGAATCTTTTTCTTGCACTTGGTGTGTTAACTCTTCAAAAACTTCTGTGAAAATGTAGAAAGAAGTTCCATTTTTACGACACAGAAAGCTAACCTGATGATTTATATTTCAAGTACTTTAACCAAAAGCATTGGGCGAATGTTTGCAATGAAAGTGACCTGACACCAAGGAGAGAGCGGTGTTCTGATCATTCAAGGGTACTCTGTATTTTGCATAGCCAACTGCAGTATGGAATTGCTTTTCTCCACCAAGTGAAACTTAAGCGTCATAAGCAACGACTATATGGATATGCAGCAGAAATGGCAGTACAACTACCTCTGAGACACGTTTCCCAATTTGAAGTAGAAACAGGTTCAGTCAGTATCTAACATGACTTAGTGCAAAATAAGTGCATGTTAGTACCTAGGTCTAAAAACCCAAGTGGCTTTGGAATCAGACTTGGAATGACAAACCTTGTTGCTACTTGTACAAGTCTCAGGAAAAGTAACTTAAACTATGTTTTCATTTCCCCTTATGTACTGCCTCCAGGAGAGTAAATCTTTCACAAGGTTACTGTGAGGGTACAATAGGTTCATACTTGTAAAGTACTTACCACAGAGTAAGTACTTGATAAATATATGTTGCTACTACTACTGTTATTGCTGTTATTTTATTATACTGAGAGGCTGTGTGGTCAAGAAATGCCACTAGCCTTGGAGTTAAAAACACAGGGGTTAGAATCTTTAATCTGTCACTAACTAAATAAATGCATGATCTCTGTAAGCACCTTAACTGTCTTTGGAGTGTAGTTCCCTCACAGAAATCGGAGCCAATTGTAAAACAAAATAAGAGACAACTGGGGAATCAGAACACTGTTAACTGGTGTTAGAATCATATTTTATGATGTTAAAAATTACTAGCTGGTATTTTTTTAAAAGACGTTATGAGGTTTGGATTACCTTTAAAAAAGTTATCTTTCAGAGTAAATCCTGAAGTATTTTTGGAAAAAAACAGTATGTTTTCTGGGATTTGTTTCAAGGTAATCCATGCTGGGGTTGGAGTGGGGGCGAGGGTAATGGGTACAAGCGGGGATGAAGGAAAATTGGCTACGCTTTTTGTAATAGTTGAAGCTGATGAAGATGGGTCAAGGGATTCACTGTACTATTCTTACTACCTTTGTGTCTGAAATTGTTCAAAACCAGGACTAACGCCTGCATTGAAGAACTGTTAGGAGGGCCACCTGCACGGTGCCTGGCACAACAGTAGGGAGTCAATAAAATAGGCAGTCAGTGAGAAGGTACAGATTAAGATGTAGTCTTCATTTTCATTTAAAAAAAGAAAAACCTATTTACCCTGCAGTTCACAAGGAAGTTGTTCTCTTATTCTTTTTGCTCTGGAAGCTCTTAATAGGCTCTAATCCCATTTCCAAATTTAAATGCAGATAAAGCTAATGTTACCCTGTTATAGGGGATTTTCTATATCAAAATTTTCACATGCAAAAAAAAAAAAAAAAAAAAAATGACACTGATTCTTTACCCTGTATTTGCTGTTGGAGCTTTGCATTCAGTTGCTTTACCTCACCAAAAGTCATCGAATTCACTGAAATATGAAAATATATTCATTATTACAACAACCTGAGAAAAGAAGCTGCCTTCATCACTAACAGTCTCTTATTTAAAAAATATTTGTACTTATCTGCCAACATAACATTCAGCAGCACCCTAGGATTCATGAACTCCTACACTGTGGAGTTTTTAAATCCTAACCTCTACCCACAGTAAAAATCGTATTTTATATCACTCCCAGGACACCTCCCCTGAAAGGAGTTTCACCGGAAAGCACTTCATTGGGTCCACTGCATTCTGATATATCCCATCAAGTCAACTTTGCTTAAACATCACATAGTTCATGATTCCCAGAGTTTGAAAAACAGTACTATAAAATACTGAGAACAGTCTGAAAAATCATGTTGTCTACCCAGTTACATAACCTTAGTTATGCAGAATTAAGAAGTTTTATGAAAATATACCCATGGTCCCTTCTTCCTCGAAAATTATTTAAGTCAATTAAAATTATCTCAGTTTCTGCGAGCTTTTGGAGATACAGACTGAGTCACTTTTCTAACTTTAAATAATGCATTACCTTTGGCCTTCAGTAAAATGTCAGATTTTTGCTTCTGAATGCCACTACCAATTAGTCTTGTAGGGATTGGCAATGTGAAAACATGTGTAAGCCAATGGTTGAAGCTGGATTTCTACTCTATATATGAACCTTGAACTTTTCCATTCAGTTTGTTGATTCCATTTAGCTTAATAAGTTAGAATGGAAACACAACTCATGGTCCTGCAGAAGTCCAATGCATAGGACATACCATGGAGGATTCCAGAGAAGTGATGGAGCGTTTTAAGACATCTCATCTTTTATGGGGTGAACCTGTCACTTAAATAGTCCATTGAGCAAATCTATAGTTGTACAACAAAATTCTTAAAACACCAAATACATATGGATGTAAAAAAACCAAACAAAAAAAAAACAAACAAAAAAACCCCCAAAACAAGAAAAACCCAATAAAACTCTGCTCCACCTTTCTCCCATTTTACTTACATTCCTCTCTGCTGTAATTAGGATGCTGGGTCTGGGCTTTTGCCTCTTGATTAGAGACTGCCTCTTCTTTTTTCTGTGCCTGGTTTTGACTGTGAGACCACAGTGCACTGCTGCGGCATAAAGTGGCACCTGAGCCATGGAACACAGCCAGCCCAAAGTCTGTATTTCCTCTCTGCTCCAGTATTCTTTGAGTGCGGTCTGAGAGGCCGGTGGTACTTCCCTGTATCCACTTAGCAGAATACTTTGGTACTTGGGAGTCACACCGTGGGAGTAACTTTTTATCTGGCTTATCCTGGAAATTAAACAGGTGATCCTGGGAATTTTTAGAACATTCAGAATACGAATCTACATCCTTATTTTGTGCATACTGTACAATCCAGTTTATCTTCTTACTCAAAATAGTTTTAACATCTTCATAATAAGTATTTTTTGAAAGCTTAGATCGAGGACAATCCTGGTTTGCAATCAAATGGTATTTTTCAAAGCAGTCTTTATGGCCCCTTAACGACGTGGTGTGCAAGAGATTAGATTTTGGTACTCCTATTAAAAAAAAAAGAAAGAAAATTTTGCTTTTCCAAGTTGTACTAATACACAAATCTTAGTAAAACACAGTCATTGACAGTTTGTAAACTAGAGGAAAAATGCTAAAGAATATCAGTATTAATAATATAAAATGTGGTTTAATAATTCTGCTTCACTTTAGCTATATATTCAGTAAAACTAAATTCTTACAAATAGTAAATCCTTTTTAAGGACTTAAAGACTCAACTTTAACTTTAGTCTAGAGGCATGTTATTGCATACAACATAAACAAAAATACCACTGAACTAGCAATTTACATTTACAGAATGCTGACCTTCATTCACATGACTGTGCTTTCTTCACAACCCTTCTGAAGTGCACACTAGCAAAAATTTCTATTATAAGGCTCAAGAAAAGAAATGCTTGATAATTTTTTCCCCAACAAGAGCATAGTAAATCATGTTCTTTAATTATTAGTTATGTTTTTACTCAGGAAAAACCCCAGAACCAGAAAATGTGCATTTTAATAAAAGCTTCAGAAAGTCAATAAACTGTTAAGATAATAAGTATGAATAAAAGTATCTAAAATGTTTTCATACTTCATTTTTATACTTATCAAAACTTTATCAAGATAATTTTATCTTCTAGAAAAATGCATTACACAAAACTATTTTTCATATAGCAGTAAATTCAATCTGACAAGATACAATAACCAGAATAATTCAACTCATAAATGTTCATTATACATCGTAAATAATGGAAATATTCTTATTATAATTTTATATCTCCCATCTTTTTTAGTAGAGCTTAAGTATGCTAAATCAATTTTTAAAAAATATAGAATACATTTCAAATATAAATTTCAAACTACAGAATGTTCATACATTTTCATAAGTTTAAGCCTTATTGGTCAAGTCAAAGAGCAGTGCTTTTATACTGAAGGTGAATAGGGATGTGGAGCTGAAGATTAATGCCTGCCAGAATTAAACACTCTAAATCTGCTTAGCTTCGAAAACAGAGTAAGTGGAAAGCCACGCAGGTGCTACGTTAAAAAAAAGTTTTAGCTGATTCATCAGAAAAAATACATCCTTGTTTTAAAAACCGAAGTTATAACAGTTTTATTAACTGAGCTCCAAACTCAAACTAACGGTAGGATAATGAAGTATTTGCCCTTTAACAGTAAACTGGCTGCAAAAGTGCTTGCGAACAGCCAAATGGACTCTCCATCAGCCCTTCACAAGCTGTGTGAGCACACCTCCTGGACACCGGCTTTATAAGCGTGTGCGAACAACTGCTCTCACCGTAAACTCAAATATCTCAGCATTGTTTCCCCCACTCAACAAAACAACTGAACTTAAAACAGAGTATCATACACTTTTTAGATACCCCTTTCCCACCTGTACTACAATTATGGGTACAGACAATTTTCAAAACATCAGTTCTTGAATCTATTTAGGTCAAATTTCCAGCAAAGTTAAGTGCAAAACCTCAAAGTTCTATTTGATAACCTAGTGTACACCTTCGAAACGAGGTAAATTAACATAAAAAGTTCACAAACCTTGCTTATCAGAAAAATATTAACAATTCTGCTATATAGGTTTTAGATCGTAAGTAAGACAAACTGTATTTAGTTTGAACTGTAAACCACATAGCTCCATCCTTCTGTTTGATTCTAATATTGCTCTGGATACACAGCAGGCGGGTAGAGAGAACTCGAAACCTGCCTGCTTTACTCACTTTGGAAACGTGTTAAAGAGGGCTTCCTCATGCACTGCAAACTCTGTTAGGTCTCATGGCCAAGAGATGACCGGCCAGCCCCACCCCCAACCCCCACAGTAACCGTCTCATTCTCATTCCATGGCCCCAGTGCTAACCCTGCAGCAATGATTTATTCAATACTGAAACTAAAAAGTAAATTAGAAGATTCTCCTTCAAGTAAAAGAAATTCTTTAGCATATAAAAAGGTTCAAAATTAGGCTACACAAAAGTGATTAATGTTGCTGTTAAATTTTAAAAATTTACTTAGAAACTTCAGACATTGTATTAAAAAATTATATGAAACAATGAATTTCCCCATGTACCCCACAGCTTTAACAACAGGTCGATATAATAGATATCTATTTGAAGAATAAAGTGGGCTGCTAAAATTTTTTTATTCAGTGTTGCTTCTTAGTAATTCATGTAATACAACTTGCTCCAGAAATAATTTTTCTTTAAACTTTTACTTAAATGCCCAAATGAAAACTAGGAACCCAGCTAAGCACATGATAATACATACATAGCAACTGGAGAAGATGGACAGCAAATCAGAGAACCACTCTATTCAATTTACTGTGGAAAAAAATATGCTACTAAAAGTTCAGATTCTGACATTCAGGAGACAATCCACTACAAATGAAACAAACTAACAAAAGCGTCATGGGCAAGACTTCTGATACAGTGTACATGTCCACTTAGACATCTCAGGGGCTTCTCAAACTCACCCTGCCTAAATAAACTCTTTTCTTCGTTCTCACCAGTGATCCCCAAACCCCAATCCTCTTCCTGAGTCTGGCACCACCAGCTGCTTAAGGAAGAAACCTGGGTCCCCTCCTTGACAGCTCCTTCCGAGATGTTCTGCTGTCCATCTGAATAGATTCTCCCCTCGGCACCCCCGTAAAATCTAGCAGTACAACATCTCAAATCCTGCTTCATTTCCACTCCCACTACACTATCTGGGTCATCATCATCATCATCATCTGTCTAGTTCTCACTTTCTCTAAGAAACATTTTCTAACCACTGACTAGCTTATCACACTGGATCTTCCAATTGCCTCTTCACTGGCCTTCAGCTCCTGTTAGTAGGTTCTGAGAGAGGACTGCATCTGTTTTACATGCACCCTCAATGTCCCTGCCTGGCACATAGTTGAGTACTCCAGAAAAAGGAGTGAGGTGAATACACAAAACTTTAAGTTACATTCAAACAACCCAAAACTTATTACCAATTATCATTCAAGGACTGCAATGAATTTTTTTTTTTGCCCATCCTAGCAAGGGAGTGAGGATGCACAATTTTGCCAGGCTGCTCAGAGGTTAATTAAAGGCATCTTCCAGTGGCCTTACTCCTGTATCAAGTGTAACGGGCCATTTTCTTTGAAAAACTGATCCGTGGCATTGATATAGAGATGCCATTCCTTTGGAATCATTCAGTCTGCCAAGCAAAGTCAGGAGCTTTACTCAATTACAAATTTTAACAGAAAACTTATATATACTGAATATTTTAAAAGGGCCATTTTATGTAAACTGTACCTCATTCATTCAGATCTGTATCTCTTCTTTTAGCTTGCTAAAACTTTAAACTTTGACTGAGTTTTGAAGTTCAATTTGAAAATATTTGTTACATAAACACTATGTCCAACCTGCGGCCCAGGATGGCTATGATCGCAGCCCAACACGAAATCATACACTTACTTACAACCTTTTTTTGGTTCATCAGTTTTCGTGTATTTAATATGTAGCCCAGACTTCTCTTTCTTCTTCCAGTGTGGCTCAGAGATGCCAAAAGGTTGGACACCCCTTCTTTAAAATATCCCATGTAGTATAGCAAAGGACACAAAAAGTTCAAAAAATGTAATACACTGACCACTTCAGATACTTGAACAAATTACTTTTTCATCTAGAAAAGAATGTAAGTAGCCCACTTAATTTGTATCTAAATTATATGGCATTTGATAAACTCTGAAGTGATTTTTTTCCCACCTCATCAGTTTGAATATGAGAAAAAACAATTGCTATTTTCAGAGATCCCAGAGTTTCCCAACTGACTTTTCAATTTTAATTGCATTTACAAGTGCAAACACAGTTCCAAGCACTAATTTGTTTTCCCAGCAGCTTTTGAAAGAGAATGAATCTAAATGCAATTAAATGAGTTGATACTTTTGAAGAGCTGAGTTATAAGGAATTTCCAAATCAGTTCAACAAGAACTGCCTATAACTTACTTACTTAATAAAAATTTTGAAGGCCAATGTAACTGACATCCTATTATGAAAACTTCTTTCAAATGTACTTCAAAGCTGTCCATGTAACTTTTTGTGTCATGAGGTCATGATTTTTAGAGAACCAAGACCTTAACTGGCAACCATAAATGCTAATTTTTAAAGGTAGCAGTTTCTTTTATCTATTTGTAAGTTCTGTTCATGTTATTACAGTTGTCCTAAATTCCCCACCCCCGTCCCCCCTTCGCCCCAACTCCCCCCTTCCCACAGTCAATCCCCACACCGTTGATATGTATGCTCTTTGTCTAATCTCTTCACCTTCTTTCAACCAGTCCCAACCCGCCCCCTCTCCTCTTAAAGCTATCAGTCTGTTCCTTTTTTCTGTGCCTGATTCTATTTTGCTCATTAGTTAATTTTGTTCCTTAGATTCTAATTATATGTGAGATCATATGGTATTTGTCTTTAATTGCCTGACTTATTTCAGTTCACCTAATAGTCTCCAGTTCCATCCACAGTTGCAAAAGAATTCCTTTTCTACTGCTGCATAACATTCCACTCTGTAAATGTAGTCACAACTTTTTTATCCACTCATCTCCTGATGGACACACAGGCTGTTATCAAATCTTGGCTATTGTAAATAATGCTATGAACATAGGGGTGCATATATTCTTTTGCTTTAGTGTTTTGGGATTCTTTCAATATATTCCCAGAAGTGGTGTCACTGGGTCAAAAATATGTTCCATTTTAATTTTGTGAGGCAATTCCATACTGTTTTCCACAGTGGCTGCACCCGTCTGCATTCCCACCAACAGTGAACTGGGGTTCACTTTTCTCCACATCCTCATCGGCACTTGTTTGCTTATGATGGCCACCCTAACAGGCATGAGGTGGTATATCACTGTGGTTTTAATTTGCATCTCTCTGATGGCTAGTGATGCTGAGCATTTTCCCCTATGCCTACGGGCCATCTATA
This sequence comes from Anoura caudifer, assembly GCA_004027475.1. Lineage (NCBI taxonomy): Eukaryota > Metazoa > Chordata > Mammalia > Chiroptera > Phyllostomidae > Anoura > Anoura caudifer. The sequence continues at coordinate 213,852 of PVKU01000792.1, read as the reverse complement.
TGTCCTCCTTAGATAAGTGTTTATTCAGGTCCTTCGCCCATTTTTTAATTGGATTGTTTGACATCCTGGTGTTGAGTCGTAAGAGTTCTTTATATATTTTGGAGATTAAACCCTTGTCTGAAATATCATTGGCAAATATTTTCCAATGTAGTGGGTTCTCTTTTCATTTTACTGATGGTGCAGAAGCTTTTTAATTTGATGTAGTCCCATTTGTTTATTTTTTGTTTCCCCTGCCCTAGGAGATACCTCGGCAAAAATATTACTATGTGAGATATCTGAAACTTTGCTGTCTATATTTTCCTCTGGAATTTTTATGGTAACACAGCTTACATTTAAGTACTAGTTTCTTTTAGATAGTGGCTTTTTAGAAATTTATATAGGCAGTATATTTCTGTATGAACAGTGGTATTTTTAAAAAGTTAATCTGTCCCTATTTAATAGTTTTCTTTTTTATCGTTTTCCACCTCATCTGATTTTATTATACCATTCTCACATTCTTTGAGAACCCTCCCACTAACCCATATGGCATGCTATCTCCATTTCCATTCTTTAAGTTCCTCTAGAAGACCAATTTAAAAAAACTTGGTTAAACCCAGAGAAGAGTAAAAGATAGTCAAATGTAGATCTGTCTACCTACCACTGTTATCCTGTTAAAATAAGGGTTTTTCCACGCTTATATTTAATCTGACTATTGTAGTGACATAATTTTTTCCCTTAATAAGATACTCCAAATGACACTAAAAAATACCCACAAAACGAAAACACTTAAGTTCTATCATGTGTCCCGTTATCCTTGGCCTTCCTACCTATAGCCCCTTGAAGACCTTCTTTATGATGTGTTCCCAATGACGTAAGCTACGCGATCTTCTCCTCATGGCTCACTGGCTGATCAGGTTCAACAGCCCCATCTCCCAACCAACTACACTCCTGCTACATGGCTTTGTAGTTCACACCCGTTGGAGTCCTAGCATCTGACTGCCTTATGCAGTTCCCTCGATGTCACACTTCACCTTAAATCTGATCACTGTATTTCCCAATCAAAGGCATGGCTTAAATAATTTTGGTATTCCATAAGTAGACCAAATACAATACACCCACTAGTTGGATGTAAAGTGTAATACACGTACGATCACACTGTTAGTAGACTGGCTCTAAGGGAGCAAGCACTTCATCCTGAACCTCAAACTCAGAACAGAATTGTAGAACTGGGTAGGTTTTTGTGTTCCTTCTTAATATTTAAAAAAGGCAACAAGATTTAGTTATGACTGAAGTTCCAGGTTAATGTGCTGTGAGGAAATTTTAAACATACTGCCTTCAAACCTCACCAACAATTTGTGCAGTGCCGCCTGAAGATATTTGTTTGTGAAGCTCACATTTTGCCCAGCTTAAAGAATTTTCCATGAGTAAGGCGTTTTTCTTTTTATGATGATCTTATCTTGGTTCCTAAGAGAACAAGCACCTGCATGTTTACATGCTGCACATAGTAAGAATCTTGAGCTTCTTTAAGCAAGTGTTAATTGTAAAAATGGGAGGATAGCTGCATTTAGTTGTACTAAGACAGACTAAAAAAACTGAGATATTACTTCTTTGTTTCCGAGGGTCAGGTTTTTATTTCTCATAAAAGAAGCAGAGGAAAAGCTCTGCAAGTAGAGGTGGTCACCAACAGCAGGAAGTCTGGGTTCACACTGCAGACAAGGTTTGTGTAGACTATGAATACTTCAAAAGAAAAAAAAATCATGTATAATATTCAACCTCTTGGTTTCTCTTAAAAACGAAATCAGAAGATCCGGCAGCCACTCGTTACCAATAAGAAACAGCTAGTGGCTGATACAGGGCAAGGACTTTTCAATTCAAACAGTTCCTATCATTTCCGTCACGAGTACAGGTACCTGTGACATCGCAGGCTCTGCAGCCATGCCTGTGAGTGTCAGCTGTACTACATGCTGTGGCTGTGCAGCAATAATACAGGTCTGGGTAGCTTCTGTGTAAATATTGCTTGTTCCAGAGATGCTTTGATACTCAATGCGATCCTGCTCTTCTACATTTGATGAGCAAGCAGCAGCAGCCAAGCCATGATTCAAGAAGCATTATGAGCACTATATCTATCTGCAATCATAGCCATTCAGTAGGATGATGCTTAGACTGTGTACCCTGCCATGGAACGAAAGGCAGGCAACTAGACCAAAGGTGAGAAGGCCAAGTATGGACAGTCAGAGCACCTACTTCCTTTCTAAACCCACAGCAGGGCAGACTTTGCCTCTTGGACATTTTTATTAGTGGTCCCATGTGCCTTAGTGAGTGCTGTGATAAAGAGTGCCCCACTTCCCCCGCCCTCATGCCTTTAGCTAACTCAGGAGTCATTTAAGAGTCAGTCATGTACAAGTATCCAACATGCTGTTTAAAAAGTCATAATTGTTTATCCTTGCATTGCTAGCAGATGGAATTATTGACAACTACACTAAGCCAACACACAGATGGGCTCAGCAACTTGTTTTTCCATATTTTGAGAATCACTGCCCTAAAGAAAGATATACCCAGAGGTGGTCTTTAGATAGCAGATTTCACTTTAGAGATATTTTATTCCATTTTAAAGTTTTTGTGCATGCTAAGAGAAGGATAAGCAGTTAAAGCACTTAATCCAGTAAGTGAATTATAAAGGCAAATGTCAATAAGCAAGGAGTTCAAAGAAATAATGTTAAAAGATAAACCTATCTTTTGGCCAAGATGGACACACTGTGCCTCCTCGCACAACCAAAATTAAGGACAACAGAGACTTAGAAACAAGAAAACAACCATAACTGACAGAAAATTGAACTGTACGAAGTCCAATAACCATTCATCCAGACCGGTAAGAGGGGCGGAGTCGTGGCAAGAAAAAGTGGTGGCTGGCGACCTGGGTGTGCCGGAAGCAGTGGCTGGTAGATCCCAGGTGTACAGGTGGCAGTGAGCGGACCCTGGGCACGGGGTGGCAATGGACAGACCCAGTGAGGCTGCGCAAGGCAGCTGGCTGACCAGGCGGCCTCACATTCACGCACAGATAATCCAGGCGAAAATGGGGAGCGAGACAGACCTCGCAGCAACCCAGGGCCCCAGCACCAGGAAATAAAACCTAAAAACACCGATTGAAAACACTTCTGGGGATTGAGGTGCCAGGAGAGACTCCTAGCCTCACAGGAGAGTTCGCTGGAGAGACCCACAGGGTCCTAGAATGCACACAAGCCCACCCACATGAAAATCATCACCAGAAGGGCCCAATTTGCTTGGGGGAAGCAGCGGAAGGGACTGGAATCCAAGAGAGAGTGGAGGAAGCGCCATTGTTCCCTCTTGGACCCTGCCCCCGTCACAACCCAGCAACTGGGCTGCCCCGCTCAGGGGAACACCTAAGGCTCTGCCCCTCACTACAGAACAGCTGAGGCCAGACTAAAACAAAACAAAACAACAAAACAAAAGCCAAAAATGGCTCAAACAGGAGAACAGATCAAAGCCGCAGAGCCAATTCATCTAAGCGACCAAGAGAGCGCCAACCTATCAGATGCACAGTTCAAAGCACTGGTGATCAGGATGCTCACAGAATTGGTTGATTCTGGTTGCAAATTAGATGAACAAATGAACGCTACAATAAGTGAAATGAAGGAAAACGCACAGGGAACCAATAGTGATGGGAGGAAAACTGGGACTCAAATCAATGGAGTGGACCAGAAGGAAGAAAGAAACAACCAAACACAAAAGAAGGAAGAAACAAGAATTCAAAACAATGAGGAGAGGCTTAGGAACCTCCAGGACATCTTTAAACGTCCCAACATCCGAATTATAGGGGTACCAGAAGGAGAAGAGGAAGAGAAACAAGTGGAAAACTTATTTGAACAAATAATAAAGGAGAACTTCCCCAATCTGGCAAAGGAAATAGACTTCCAGGAAGTCCAGGAAGCTGAGAGAGTCCCAAAGAAGTTGGACCCAAAGAGGAACACACCAAGGCACATCATAATTCCATTAGCCAAGATTCAAATGAAGGAGAGAATTCTAGAAGCAGCAAGGGATAAGGGGACAGTCACCTACAAAGGAGTTCCCATCAGACTGTCAGCTGATTTTTCAAAAGGCATCTTACAGGCAAGAAGGGGCTGGAAAGGAGTATTCCAACTCATGCAAGTCAAGGACCTACATCCAAGTTTGCTCTATCCAGTGAAGCTGTCATTTAGAATGGAAGGGAAGATAAAGCGCTTCTCAGATAAGGTCAAGTTCAAGGAGTTCATCATCACCAAGCCCTTAATTATATGAAATGTTAAAGGGACTTATCTAAGAAAAAGAAGGTAAAAAATATGACAGTAAAAAGACAGCAAACTCACAGATAACAACAACCATACCTAAAACAAAAGCAAAGTAAGCAAACAAGTAGAACAGGAACAGAAACACAGAAATGGAGATCACATGGAGGGTTAGCAACAGGGGAGTGGGAGGAGGAGAGAGGGAGAAAAGGTACAGAGAATAAGTAGCATTGACGGTGGGTAGATAATAGAGGGAGGGCAAGAATAGTGTGGGAAAAGTAGAAGTTAAAGAACTTATGACACATGGACATGAACTAAAGGGGGGGATGTGGGTAGGAGGGGGTTTGCAGGGTGGAGGGGAATGATGGAGGAGAAATGGGAAATGGGACAACTGTAATAGCATAGTCAAGTAAAATATTATTTTTAAAAAACCTAAAAAAAAAAAGATAAACTTAACCTCAAATAACCAAGGAAGCCAGGGTAGAACTTAGTTCTTGTGTTGATAGGAGATGCAAATTTGCAAATGACTTGTCAAAAAGAAAAACCTGTCTCAGTGACTCTTACATTTTCATTAGAACAGTTGGGAAACTGGGGAAACACCTACATAACAACTGTTATTACTAACAGGGTACAAAGATGGCAATCCATACTGGATTGAACCCAGTAATGTAGCTACCTGTCCAACAGAACTGTGACAACAGACATGTTCTGTATCTGTATTATCTAAGAAGCTGAAACGTAGCCAGTGTGACTGTAAAACTGAAGTTTTAACTTTAATTCACTTGAATTTGAATAACCACTTGTGGGCAGGCTACCAAATTGTACAGGGCAGTTTGTCCATAGGTAATTCACAAAGCCAAAGGGCATATGCAATAAGAATATGATGGAAAATGAAAGGGCTGGTTATGAAATAATATATATAGCTTGATTTCATTTCTTAAACCCAAATGACCACACATGAGAGCGTACATGCCGATACACACTTTACTGCAGAAAATAATGTAGACGAACCAAAAACATTAAAAGAATATTGATGAATAGGTAGGATTATGGTTAATTTTTTTGTTTCCTGTATTTTTATTTTTTCTGTAATAGGCAAACTGTTTTCTTTTTCAATGAAAAACATTTAAAAATGCCTATAAAAAATACATTTTGGTTTGAGAGAAAACAGTGTTCTTTAGTCCCAAATTAGTCTTTATGTACTGTACTGTATGTTCCAATGAACTAAGTGAAACAAAAAAGATTTAGATACTGAAATGTAAGAGAGACGCACACCTAAAATTCTGAATTTAAGATTGTAAGACTTTTTTTAGGCTAACAATGTATCTAGCAAAGAAAAGTATTTAACCTTCAAATGAAAGCTGTTCTCCCCCAAAGTAAAATCATAACCACATTACAGTTTTATCTGGCAACCTTGTTGGAGATCCAAAGACCCAAAGGGAGTGAGGGAAGAAAGACACTGAAAACCGAACACAACTCATTCTGTTGATAAAAAGCAAAGAAAGGAGTAAAAGGATGTGCTGAGCAGCTGCTCCATGAGGGAAATAATGGCAGTTAAACCAGGAAAAAAAAAAAAAAACTACTGAAAACCAACTTAAGATAAATTCAAACCTCTTCAAAGTGCATAAAACATTAAATTATTGTGTCAGTGGAGAAGCTGTTTAATATACCAACCAATCACAGCAATCTTTTCAGGGATATTTCATCTTTTCAGATGAGATGAGAACAAAACCCTTCTACATTTGAATTTAAATTAACAGCAACATTTGCATTGCAAACTGTTTTTACCAGAAGGCTGCTGTATTCATCATCGGTTGTGATCCTCACAACAGCCCTGTGAACTTTGGCAATGATATTACTTGTTTCATCTTCACTGAATACATGTACTCCAAAAAGTAAGCGGTTGCCCACTGGGAGGAAGGGGAGGGAGGGAGGAAGAGAGGAGGAGAGAGGCAGGGAGACAGGGAGACAGGGAGGGATACCGGATCATGAAATGTTTTACATGTCATGTTAGGGAGTTAATAGCTTAACCTGAAGAAAATAGCAAGGAATCAATTGAGAGTTCTAAGACAATGAATGGCATGATCAGATTTGTATTTTGAAGACTTTCTGGTAATACTGCAAGAGAAGAAATGGGAGCATGGGGTAGTCAGGGAAAGGGAGATTAAGTCTATGAAAATAAAGTAGTCTTGAGATAATACTGGTAAGGGGATTTATATTTGTTTTAATTATCTTATCCTCAGCTACTAGAACAATTTCTAGCACACAGCAGTTGCTCAATTAATATTCACGGAATGTGTGCGAAAATTGCTATGGACTTAACCACACAGCTTTAATTCTGAGTTTTAGATTTTTATGGGTGCAAATTATTTTGTTTTACTGTTTTATAGTTGAGGCAGTAATAGCAAAAAGCTACCAGAAACAGATACACTAGTTTAAGGCAGACACTGTTCCCTTGTTTCAAACTATAAATCCCAGCCTTAGTGTTTAATGGTTTTATTCTCCTTGTCAAAATCCTAAAGAAGGTGTGCTAAACTGGATTAGAATAACTTATATCCACTCTAACTAGAACTATTGCCGATAACACTTTGATAATTCAACAGTGTTACTTAGCCACTTCGATTTCAATCACTTAGTATTACCTCTTATCCCACCAATTAGCAATAATGGGGCCTTGGGATGAACCTCACTTGCTATGGTACTGCCACTGCACAAAGCTTAGTATTACCTTATCTGAAATTCACACTTAATGTTAATTTCCTATATAATATGGAGATTAAATTCAAGGTGCTGTAAAAGTATGTTCCAACCTCAAAAGTGCTATGCAAATATAAAGTTATGTTTTCTTTATGTTACATTCAGTAATAAACACTTGTATAAAATTTTAGGTTTTATTAGAATGTCAACAGAGGGACACTAATTCTTAATATATTTAAGAAATTTCTAAAATGTTCTATTGATGTTAGTGAAATTCAATACTCATTATCTTCTAAACTCACATTAGGCTTTATATTTTAAACTGCTCTTTTAGTTAATACCAACGCATGATGTTTGTCATTATGGCAAAAAAGGGGAAGAAGCTAATACCAGACAGAGTTACCTCCATACAGCTTCCCTATCACAAGTGGTGGCCACTTTTACTTCAGAAGAAAGATAATAGTGTGTCAGAAACAGGACAGAGGAAGAGTTGTTGATAAGACTTCAAGTAGTTTTGACCTCCAAACTACCTCAAGAACTTAAAATTGAGATTCAAATTGCTCCCTATTGACCATGTGAACAGCATTTCAGGCAAAGACACAGAGAATCAAGAATGAGTTTAAACATAAGCATTAGGTTCACCAGTGCCTTAACCAGGAGAAAACACCCATAGACTCTTCTTATTGGAAAAATTACTAAGGATCTGAATTTGGGCTGGCTTCAGGAAAAATTCAACAAATTAGATGAGAATAAAGACTGAGATGGACTGCCCTGGCTGGTGTGGCTCAGTGGTTGAGTGCCAGCCTAAGAACCAAAGGGTCACTGGTTTGATTCCCCGTCAGGGCACATGCCTGGGTTGTAGGTCAGGTCCCCTGTAGGGGGTGTGTGAGAAGCAACCACAAATTGATGTTTCTCTCCCTCTCTGTCTTCTTTCCTTCCCCTCTAAATAAAATCTTAAAAAAAAGACTGAGATGGACTATAAAGTCTGACTGAGATGGACCAGTAAGCATTAGTAATCCATACTAATCAACTAGCAAGATCAACTAATCAACTAGCAAGATCAATTTACACTGGAAACTTTGCTTAGCACAAGGGGAACTGACCCAGTCTTGTAAAAAAGTTTCTCTACAGAAAAGGAAAGAAGCAAATTATTAGGGAAAGGTAAAACTAATAATTATTTGCACAGCATTTTGGCACAAAATAAAAACAGATAGCATGAAGTAACAGATTGGAGCCCTGGATCACTTCCCTCTCTAGTCTCATGTCTAACTTTGTTAGATGACCGCTGAGGTTCATTATTGGCTCCTGACACCTGGGCTACCTTCTTCCAAGCCTCAACAGCTTAGGGACAGTAGTAATTTGGTCATTACACAACTTTTGAAATTTTTAGCACAAAAAACTATAATGTGTATTAGTGTATTTGATCATATACTCATAAAAAGTTTACAGTGTCTTAAGGCCAAGGACAGGCTATATATATTAAAAAGTTTATGCACCTGTCTTTTAATTCTAAATGTAGACAAGTTTTTTTTTTTTTAAGTTTTTATTTATTGATTTTAAAGAGAGAGAGAAGGGTGAGAGGGTGAGGGGTGAGTGACAGAGGGAGTGAGAGGGTGAGGGAGAAAGAGAGGGTGGTGAGGAGAATGAGAGACATCCATTTGTTTGTTGTTCCACTTACTTATATGCATTCACTGGTTGATTCTTGTATGTGCCCTGATTAGGGACATACCTGCAACCTTGGTGTATTAGGACAATGCTCTCCAACCAACTGAGCAACCTGGCCGGGGCTGACAAGTTATTTTCATGGTGAATTACAGTAACAAAAAAAAAGGAATCTTATGAACATTTTAAAATATTTAAGTCTTCAAAGTATAATTCTTAGGTCTTTGAAATCTATGTCTAATAAATATATAAAATGTAGACACCCAGTTCCTTTAATTACCATAAAATCACAGAAAAAAGGCAACTTAGAGCCATGCTCAGAATACGAAATCTTTCCTACAAGATTAGATTGTCTTTTGTCATTTCTTTCTTCTTTTCGATTCATTTCATAAATATATGCAGGCACATAGCTTTTAAACAAGAGGCCATTTGATCAGACCAGTTTTGACCTGACATGAGCCCTTTTTGTTTACCTGGCTGGTATAGCTCAGTGGATTGAGGGTGGGCTGTGAACCAAAGGGTTGCTGGTTCAATTCCCAGTCAGGGCACATGCCAGGGTGGCAGGCCAGGTGCCCAGTAGGGGGATGCACGAGAGACAACCACATATTGATATTTCTCTCACTTTCTTTCTCCTCTCCTTCCCTCTCTCTAAAAATAAATAAATAAAACCTTAAAAAAAACTTTTTTGTTTATTACCAATGTGTGAACTCTAAACTGTGGACAGGCTAACTGTGGACTCAAATGCTAGCCTTGAGCCAAATACATGGTGACGGAAGATGACCTGATTCTGGGTGGTGAGCGCACAATACAACATGCAGGTCATTTATTATAGAAATGTACACTTAATACCCATGTAATCTTATTGGCTAATGCCCACTCAATATATTAAAAAACAAACAAAACAAAAAAACCTGAAACTAACCTAAAAGCTCCTTAAAAGAATTTTTAACTAGCTTCTTAGCTGGAAAAAAGAAAAAAGAATGCTGTAGAACAAATTTAGCCATTAGTAAGCTAAGAAACCAGGCAACAGCAACATTACCATATTATAAAACAAGTTATACCAAATTAGTAGAGGTAAATGTCATATTTTTTAAAGTTCCTCTTACAGTCTAACATTTACTGGCTGGCACTGTGCTGAGAACATGGTAGAGGAAAGGAAACTGCAAAAACGTTTAAAAATATTTACTGATATAGAAAAGAATATGCCTTGTTATTTTTAGGTATGGAATTATTTTATTACAACTTTTTTTCGCATTGGTTTCTAAAAACCTGTACACTGATATACAAACTAAAATTTTGTGGAATTCTCTTTTCCTAAAACTTCTAAGAGTTAAAAAATAATCTTAGGATATTAAAATAATTATAACACATTAGCTCATCAATGTGGTTAATATGAAAATGTACTATACTTGCAAGAACTGACTGTCTTCAGATAAATCAAGAAGCAATTTTAATTCTAAAATAATTTTCTCACAAAGGAATAACTGGCATTAAAATAATAAAACCTTGAGTGTACACAGAATATAAAATAGTTTTAATTCAAACTGAGAACTGGTTTTGTCTTTTAAATTAAAGACAACTATTATTTCAACAATGTAGGACTTATGTCATGCTTATTGAGATAGCTGTTATCAGGGATGAAGTATTAATGAAGGTGGTACCTGAGAAATATTTGTATATTCTTTATATAATAATTGAGAACCAGTTAAAAGACAAACCAAAAAAAAAAAAAAAAAGGTAGAAAAGCAATTGTGAAAGTTTTTATTTCTGTAGAAAAACTTTTTCACAGCATGAATACCACTAATGATTTAGCAGGAAGCACTAGTTAGGAAAAGTTGGCTAACAGAATAGCAATGGTAGGCAGTCAGGATTCAGGCAAACAGGTTTCTAATATTTGCCCTATCAACTGAAATAACTACTGACAGTAGATCAATGGAATTAAGCTCACATATACTAGAACTAGATCATCAGGCTTCAAAGGCAAGGGCTGTCAATTACTGCTGTACCACTTCAAAGTATATTTCTTAGGTCCTGTCACCTCTAAAATGGATAAAAGTACCCCATCCCAGAGCTATTTTGAGCTGAGTAAGATAATCCACATAAGGTGCTTAGAACAGTGCCTGGCACAGGACTGCTCACAGTAAATGCCTGCGACTTAACAATAGCTTGCCATCACCGCTACTGCAACCCTGAACAGTCCACCCATCTGGCTCTGTTTCCTTCTGTGTAAAACACAGGTCTGAGTTAGATCATTTCCAACGCTTGTGCCCATCTAAAATTAAAATCTACAAGTAAAAGAATATATAGGGCCAACTCTATTTCCAAAGAACATAAAATTATAATCTTTTACTCTAGCATGACGAAGGGCATGGTCATTTAAACGCTGCCAAAGAATCATGTTTTTTAAGTAACTCCTTCGAAATTAGTTATATTTACTATACTTATTAAAGCCAATAGGAAACCTACAGGAAATCCATGATCTTCCATCAATAATCCTATTCAGCAGCTACAGTTGTTACAGAAAGTGTACTAGCAAAACTGTCATAACCAATGATCTTAAATAAAAGATGACTGTCATAAATAACTCATGTTTTTGGTAGTCTACTTATGGTTATAATTTTTCTTTTACCATAGATTATCTAAATATATTAATTTGGTGCTCACAACGATTTCTGAAAAGTCCTAATAGAAATCTCAAAGTAAATAATCCTAATGTGTTCTTTTTTCCTTCCTTCTTTTTTTTTTTAAAGATAGGAACATTTTATTTCTCCTACTTAAATTAAAAGTAAAGAAAATGAAAATTTTCAAAATGCAAACCAGCAAAAAGAATGAAATACTGCTTTGAAACCACCCAAAATTTACAGCAAAATCTCTCTGCTGATGTTACCATTCAACATTCAGATGACAGGCAAACTTTTTTATTGCCAGAATATTAAGATCCTTTTTAGTGTGACTCAAATATTTTTAAAAATCAAGTTTTAGAAAAAGTGGGGGATAACTGTAATAGCACAAACAATAAAATAAAATTAAATCAGAGTTTTATCATGACATCAAGATTAAAGAAACATTTTCCATATTTCTTGGGACCAAACTACTGCTATCTAGAGACAATTAACTATGCACTAATATAAACAAATACAGAGTTTTCAATAACAGAGTTTGTTTTTTTTGTATTTGGAGAACTCTTTTTCATATACTCTTAGGGATACTAGTAAGAAATTTCAAAAGCCTTTTTATATATAAAAAAATTATTAAAGGTGTGTGAGACCAATGAAAAGAGGTTATCTAAAAAATTAAAGATGTTTTTTCTAGATAATAAGACAGCACTAGAAAAAGAGTTCTAGTTCACCGCTAGGTACTAGAATGGTAGGTTAAAGGAATTAAATTACATTTGTCCATCAAAGTAAATGTTTGGTTACCTTAGCTCTTAATGTTAAAACAAAATGAAACATACACACATGCACATACACAACTGTCTGTTAAAATCTGACAATTTCATAAGCTCTCAAAGCAGAAAGCATGTGCATCAGTCAATACTCATCTCATTTTTAGTGTAATTAGAGTTAGTACTGTGTAAGTTTTTTAAAGAAAGACTTTTCAAGAAATTTCAGTTTTACCTTATATCTAGTATATAAGTAGTAGTTGTATACGTAAAGCAGTTGTATAAAGCTCATGCCATAAAATGAATCTATACTCTGTACTTACCCTCAATACTTAGCTCAAAACAAACGTGGCAGAAGGAGAGTGTTTCTTTGTCTGTTCCCAGTTTACAAACACTGCAAATGTTGTCATCATTCAAATCAATGTTCACAAAGTGCTCCTCTCCGTTCATAGTGCCCCTATTAAGAATCAGAAAAGGAAAGTTAACACATTTTTAAGAACTTGCCCTTAGGGTTTACAGCAATGCTAGAAAGTTCTAGGAAGAGAGGGATACTGTTAAGTATATCTAATGCAATAGTCCATCAAACACGCATCGCCATACTCGCACTTCAATGTGCAAAGACACAAACCTAGTAACACTTAAAGCCTTGCCATAGGTGACACTACACCCAAAGGCTTTTTTGGGTCCTGTATTTCATTTGGTTGAGATGGGTATCTGAAAGAAAGCGACTGGCGGGGTTTCTAGTCCGCCCCTCCATCCCCGGAACGCACGCAGAAAGAACAGCAGCGAGGCCTTTTCCGCTGCCGGGGTCTGTCAACCTACTTAACGCAGTTAAATGAAGGAAAAACGACCTGTTCCGGTCCTCGCTTGCTTTGTTAACTTCATTGTTGTTAGATGTGTTTCGCCTACTCGGCTTAGTGAGGCTTCCCGTCGGAAATCAGCGGCGGGAAAATGCACGTGGAAACGCAAACACCGGGAGAGAACGTCCCGCCCGCTTCCAGAGCACCCCAGTGTCCAAAGCCCGGTAGCGGTTCCACTGTGCAGGTCAGGCACCGCCAGAGACGGAGTGGCCAAGTCGGGCCGGGAAGAGCCCCAGGTTTCCCTCGCCTTGGGTTCCCGCCCACCCAGAGAGGTCGGGGGACCACAGCGGTGAGTCTACCGGACTCAGCGCCTAGGGGCGTCGGAACCAAGCCCAGCCTCCGACGTTAGGAGCCGCGTCCGCCGCTCAAGTGGCCGCGGTCCCGAATGCATCTCCCTTCGGTCGGTCGGGGAGTCCGTGGGAACGCGGAACCTGGAGCGCAGGCAGGTCGGGGAGCGGGAGCAGGGAGTAGGTTCCTTACCGTCCAACTCCGCGCGCCGCCGCAGCCGTTCTGTGCGGCTCAGGCTCCTGCACTATTGTTTCCGGCCGCAGCAGAGGCGGCCGCCCGGCGCCGGGCCCCGCCCCCTCCCGCGCGTGCCATCCTCAGAAGGTTCTGGGGGTGGTGGCGCCGCCGAGGACGAAGCTGCGCGCTGGGATCGTGGCCGTGGGCCTCGTGTCTTCCCCCTCCAGACTCGACACCGCGTCTTCCACTTGCATGCCGTCCTGATTTTCCGTCGCTTCTCCCGGGTGTCTTAGTGTTCTCTGAAAGTGCCGCTCCGTACGCCCCCGCCTCCGTCAAGCAGATAGAGGAGTCCATTACCACCTTTCCAGTCGCAGTGGAAACTCCTGCCCCCGGGCGGGGGCCACTGGCTGCTAGGGCAGAAAAGTGATGAGTGGATGCGAGAAAGGGACAGATCTGCGTGGGGCGGACTTTATTTGGAAACAGTAGAGTGAATCAAGATAGTGTCACTGGACTTTGAGTTAGGTGGCAGTGGGCGTATGTAATGAGCGAAAAGTTCATTATTTCAAGTTTCATTAACTGAAGGGTAATATTGAATACAGAATCTTATATATTACAGTTTATTTGAAATGGGGAGCCCCTCTCTTATAATATGGCGCATTCCTTGCACGCCCACTGGGATAATCCTGGAGCCCCACCTCTTAATTTAGGTCCCGCTCCTTTTTAAAAAATGGGGAATGGAAGATCTCATCTTGTTTTGCTCCTTCTGCATCATTTTTTTTTTTTTTTTTAGGTTAGAGTTCACGTAACTACTTTCACTTGCATTTTCTATTGTAATCCTCACAATAGTCTAAAGAAAGAAAACTGGAACAGTTCTCTCATTTTGCAGCCTACAGGTGGTAACCCAGATTATCAGTTAGAAATTGAGGGACCTTGAACCCAAGGGTGCTGGTGTAAAAATCAGTTATTTTCTAGAGCGTCACATGCAACTTAACTGGTTACATTCACCCTACGTATACACATCTTAGTATTCAGGCAAAGACTTAGAAAGAATCCCGAAATCTTTTCTATGCATAGTTCTTTCTTTCTAGCACCCCATATTACAAATTCCAGATATTTCATAATCCCCAAACTCAATCTCTGTCTTGTCAGCCCATCTTTGTTTGGATCTCCCTGTGTGGACCATGGTGTGATAGTCTCCCCAGTCGTTAAATCAGGATGACTGTAGAAATCACCTCGTTTATCTCTTTTCTAGTTGGGATCAGGTTTTTGCTCTGTGTCAGTGTCACAAAATAGATAGTTCATATATTTTGCACAGTTTTCTAACTTATAAACAAATATTCTAGTACTCCTTACTCCATTGTGGCTAGAATCCCTTGTTATTTTTTGTCAGTGGATCCTTTATTCACCAAACAAGAGTTTGGGTTTTTTTTTTTTGTTTGTTTGTTTGTTTTTGCCAATTTCTTTACCTTCAGTCTAGTTTTTTTTTCAGTCTACCAAAAGTCTATTCTGAAAAAACACAGGTGAAACCCCCTCCTCAAAAACTTATCATGGCTTCTTGCTTTTCTCAGTACAGTAATATGTTAATCTCTTCGGCATACAGGCAGTTACAATGGACTTTTCCAGTTGACTGTGTCATTTGATAAAACTTATTTATTTAGATAGTCAAGGGTTTTATCTTTAACCAACTGCAATCCTTTCTAATCCAGTAACTCAGTAAAATGTGAAAAATGTGTTATAAACTGTTAAGTGATATACAAAGATTAGGTATATTATTGATTCCTGACTACATATTGCCTTGATTTAGGCTTAAATCAGCTAGGAATCCTTTCAGATGCAAATAACAGAAAACCTGGTAACAGTATCCGAGAAACAAGTAAGGTTTTATTTGTTTCACTGAACAGATCAGAGGAACCAACTGCTTGCAATGGTTCACTGGCTCACTGTTGTCAAGAATACCTTCCCTCTCTGCAACTATTCTGGTTGTTCTCTCAAGAGTGCAGAATGGCTGCCTTACAATTAGGCAACATATTTTCTTCCAGGCAAGAATACTGAGGTGGGAGGGGTAGGGAGAACTGGGAGAGGAAGCTGTCTCTTTGACTTCTGTGAGCAAGGAAAAAGCTTTCCTGAGAGGTTCCAGCAGATTTCTGCTTGTATGGGATCACCAGAATTTATATGACAACAATGCATTCTAGGAGAGTGAGTATTTAGGTTTTTTAGCCTCTGTGACAGAATGCAAGGGAAAGGGATTAGGTGAACTAACAGCAATGACTGCTAGAGAGTTTACATAATTTTCTTTTCTGAAAATCACACTAATGTCTGTTATGGTGAAAATAATCTTTACTTATCATTCAAATGAGTGCTACAAAAATTTATCTAGTCTTACTTTCCTGAATCCCCACAATTCCTGTTTATGCCACTATTATTTTTGGTCATTTTCCTGGCATGGCCCTGTTTTAAAGTAAAAAATTCAGGATGCTTAGTGTATGCGTATCCATCCATCTCTCCCTCTGCTGCCTTTGCTTTTCTTCATGTGTTATCTCATTTTTGAGGATGCCTGGATGATTGTGTTGGAGCTGCCTACATTTCCCAAAGGATGGTATATTTTTTAAATTTAATCTTTATTGTATTTTTTCTATTACTAGTTAGGCCCCTTATACCCCTGAACCTGCAGCACTCACCACACTGTTGTCCATGTCCATGAGTTCTTTTTTCTTTTTGCTCCATCCCTCCACCCCTTAATTTTCCCCTCCACTAGCTGTCATCTGCTCTCCAGCCATGACCCTCTCTGTTTTGCTAGTTAGTTCAGTTTGTTCATTAGATCACACATGTAAGTAAAATCATGTGGTATTTATCTTTCTCTGACTGGCTTATTTCACTTAGCATAATGTCCATCCGTACAGTTGCCTAGGATCGGGCTGGCCGGCAGAGCGTGGCAGGGTTGTTTTTCTTTGGGTGTTCTAGGGGTGATTCCTCCACAACTGTGTAGATTTTGTATCTGATGTTGTTTTAGTTTGGAAACTAATCCTATAGAAATAAGGTAATTAAAAACTAACGGGGAATAATAGGGGAACTTCAGAGGTGAAGATTTTAGCCTTAATTGATAGTCTTAAGTGATTAAAGCATGTGGGAAGCTGTATTCCAAAACTGTGTAGCTTTTGAATAAAGACTCCTTCCCTTTATCACCAAATCATTGTCTCTGGACTTTTGCCTAGAGGGTGGCCACAGGCAGCCTGACCTCGCTTGCTGTTTGGTAACACACATTGAAATATTAATGAACATGACATGAGCTAACCTTAAATGTGCTTGTGTGGTTTAGTGTGGCTTCTTGTGCCTCTGCCCTATGTCATGAGAACTTCGACCAGGTAGTTACTGGTCTAAGCAGGATGTGAGACGTGGAGCAGACCTGGGCCTAGTCTGCACCCTTAAAGCTGAGTAGGCCCAGTTGACCTGTAGACTGCGTTACATGTTTGTTGTCATAAGCACTGAGCTGTGGGTTGTTTTGTTATGCATCCTGCAGTGATATCTGTTAATATGGCTGTATGCTACAATAAATGGCCATGTTTAATAGATGTGCTCTTTCTGAATCAGTTACAATGGCTAGTACTTAAATTGGGAGGCTTGCATTACAATACATTTCACCCTCCCCCACATGCCTACATAGCCGAAGATGGCTCAGGAGTGGGGACTACAGGGATTACAATGTGGTCTCATGATATAAGAGTTTTTCCAAAGGAAAGTGGTGGTTTTTACCAGAAGAAGGGAGTTGGTTTGAAAACATAACAGACAAAAAGTCATTATGTACTCTGGTGCTCTTTCTACTTCAGTATGCATTGCTACATTTGAACCTGGTTGTGTGCAGGAATTTTGCCTTACTCATCTTGTATTTATCTTAACACATCAAACCTTCCAAATTGTGCTCATATCTCTTAGGATTAGGATTCAATGCAAGTAATAAAAAACCCCCAAGTAACAGTGACTTTAAAAGAGAGGACCTTATTTTTTCTCTTGCATTAAAGTCTGGAGGTGGGAAGTCTAGGGTGGGTGTGGCAGCTCTGATCCATGAAGTCCTCAGGCCTTCATGCTGCTTCTAGCTTTCTGTGTTGTCATCCAGAGGGCATGGATCTTATCTCTGTGTGCAAGAAATTGGCCCTTTCATTAGAACCACATTCTGAACAGCAGGGTGGAGGAGAGTGAGAACACTGGGCAAAGAATATAGATCAGCTGCTTTTTAAGGATATTTCTCAGGAGCTGCCACATAGCAATTCTGGTGTCCACCTCCCCACCCCATGGTGGTAAGAGTCTAGCTGAAAGGGAAACTTGGGGTCAGGTTCTTATTCCAGTTTCCATGTGCCCAGCTGAAATCAGGGCTTCCCAAAGAGGGAGCGTGGAGTTGGAACAGGCAGCGAGCAATCTCTGTACAGTGCTCAATAAATTCTTGAAAGAATGTGTGAGTGAATAAATTACAAAATAAAAATGAAAATTGGTTAATAAACAGTGAAGACTAAATTTTCAGTCTGAGGCTTAATGCTGGCTTCAAAGAATTTATTTGAGGTTAAAATACATATTAAAACTGAAACCGGAAAAGTCGTCATGTTGCCTGTCTCTACCAGAACCAGTAAGTAGAGACCAGGATTGATTCGTTATGACTGCTCGTTCAGATGCTGGTGATGTGAGAAGATGGTGAGTTATGCACCCTCAAAAACCATGTTAGCATCTCATCTCAAGCTGACCTTTTTATGAGGAGAAGAAAGCACAGGTAAGGGGTTTGGAAAAAAGGTTAATCAGATAAGAGCTGCAGTCTGGCTGCATTTTTCCTAGTACAGTGTTACCTCGGTTGTCATCGTCAATTCATCTGGAGCTTGTGACGAGTGTCAAAACTCACAAGACCGAATGATGAAGGATTTTCTCTTGAAGGCAGCATTGTGACTCATACAAGTTCTAGGAAGCACAACCGACTCTTGAGCAGGTGACGAGTGCTGAAACATTTTTTTCCTCCTCAGAATGTGGTAACAGGGTTTGATGAGTTCTGAAGCTGATGGGTACCGAGGTATATGACTGTACTACTTTATCTGTTGATCAACAATTCTTTATCTGCATCTTTCCTGGAACACAATGGCTCAAATGCCATCTCCATTTCTTGCAGACTCCATGGGGCACAAAGGTTGAATTGCTTGTCAACCTCCTGAAGTCTTGTATTCCAGTTCTTGGAATAATAGCTTTCCACATGCATTAATCACTTAAGCCTATATACTATGACTGAAGCTAAAATCTTTAATTCTTGAGTTCCCCTATCAAAACTATTTTGCATTTTTAGTAAGCAAGAAAGGAAAAATTAACTATTTGTTTTAGAATTCTTCTTCCTTTGAAGTCAAATTGAACAGTGTAGCAGGCTTACTTCAGTTTTGTGAATCCATTTTCTAAAAGTCTAATCCTTTATCCTTACAGGAGTCTAAACAGAGTCTTGTGCTGCTCTCTAGAAATCCTACACTTCTTAGAAAACGTCTTTCTTAAAATTATGCCTCCTTTTAAGCTTAGATAAGCATCCCTTTGAAAGTTTGGGATACAAATATTTGCATTAAAGGGATTTACCACCTATAGTTTCAGTACAATGCTGACATTGTAGGGAAGCTGTCTATTGATCCAGTATGCTATTGTAAAAGCAGAGCAAACCAAACCCCTTCCCAGCCTGTGTTTAAATTCACTGCTGTTGGCATTGCTGGGAGGAGATTGGGTGTTAACTTCCAAGCTATTGATTTTTTTTCACTGTGGGCCAGACCCAGTCTTTTGTAATGTGCACAGTTCCCACTGTTCAATTCTAGGAGATGAAAGGGAAGTTTAGTATTGATGTCTGAAGTTACAAAGTAGTTGGTTTCATAATGTTTTACCAGAGGTTTATTTTTGTATTTCATTGTATGAATATCAGATATCTACCTGTGGAATACTCAAGCTAGAAATGGAAATCTAGGAGTATGTCTGAGTTAACTCTTGGTACACCCATTGAGTAAGAAATAAAATGTTTCAGAATTTTAAATTATAAATTTTCAGAACTTTCTTTAATTTAGAAAGGTTTGTTGATGGGAAACAATAGCATTAAGGGGAAGTGAAAAAACATAACATTTTTTTTTTTGTTTTTTGAAGTGTGAAACTAATTAAAAAATTTTAACTCTTTTTAATTCATTCATTTAACACATTTTTATTAAATGCTTATGTGAGATACTTTGCCAGGAATTATACAATAAAGAGCAAAACAGTCCATACTCTTGAGAAGTTTACTGCCTAGTACAAAAGACAGGCAGTAAGAAATTGCTTTTGGAATAGAGTTTTTGATGGCACTGAAGTATATTTGCATTTTAATTGCTGTAGCACTGTAAAGAGATGTAAGTTCCACATTGACAAATAATAGTTTTCTATCCTGTTTTTTTAATCTGTTAAATCTAAAATGTTAAGTATAATAATGATTCATTAATCTATAATTTATAGGACATGAGGGGTTCCATAATTTTTTTTAAAATAATGGTTTCAAAACTTTTAAAATTTTAGCTATTTTAAAAGAAAGCTGCAATAGAATGAGTGTTCACCACCCTGGCCCCCCTCCCCCTGCCATTCTATCCTAACCCTCAGTGTTGGACCTTTGGGAGGTGATTATGTCTGGAGGGTTTAATGGGCTTAATGCCCTTCTAAGAGTAACTCCAAAGAGTTGCCTTCCCCTTCTGCAGGAAGAAGTAGTGAAAAGATGACTATCTTCAACCAGCGAGTGGGTTCTCATGAGATACTGAATCTGCCAGCATCAGAATCTTGGACTTTCAGTCTCCAGAGCTGTGAGCCATAAATTTATGTTGCTTATAAGTCACCCAGTCTATGGTATTCTGTAATGGTAGCCCAAACTAAGACAAAAGCTTTCTAAAATGCATTATATTCTTTTTTACCATTTACATAGAAGATAATTTCTGCGTTAGCCAGGGAGTTAAAATTTTGTGTTAGAGTAGACTAAATTGTTGTAAAAATAGACTCAGATAAACCACTCACTTAATGAACAAGAAGGTTATTTCTCCCTCATGTAATTGTCAAGGGTACTCCAGGTTGGTAGCAGCTCTCTTCCACATGGTGCTATAGGGACCCTGGATTCTTCCATCTAGTGATTCTTCCATCCCCTAGATCCTTGTCCTCAGGAGAACAGTCAAGGCTTTTTTTATTTTTTATTTTTATTACCACATTAGGTTTCAGCCAGTGTAAAGTGGAACAGTGTAGAAGAAGTATAGCTCTCTTTAGGCCTGAAGAGGCAGGCAGATATCACATGCATTCATATATCATTGTTGAGAATTTAGCCACATGGTCACACTGATCTGCAAGGGAGACTGGGAAATGTAACCTGATTATGTGCCCAGGAATAAGGAGTGGATGAATACTGGTGGGCTGCCAGTTGTTTCTCCCACAGCCTGCAATTCTGGCTGCCTAGTGTCTGTGTGTATCCTTCTCATACTTAGTTTTTCCCCAGCCAAGACACAGGACACACCCCTTCCTTCAGGGGAGGCAAATCAAAAATTCCATCCAATCCTGGTATCTAGCTCCAATCCCACGATTCCTGAGTGATGTTCAGTCCTTTGACTCAGGTCCAGGTGTGACTCAGGTGGATCAGGGTGGATCAGTATGGATTAAATTGTTAAAACTCTTATTCAGAAAAGAGAAGGATGGGAAACACAGCAGTCACTAATCCACAGCACTAGTGGAGACCAGCTGGGCAGGACTCTCACAGTCCTTTGCTGTGGCGGGGGATGAAGCTTTTGATTGGACCCAGTTTCTGCTCTAGTGTTTTTGGTGGCCCCATGCTCTGCTCTACGGAAGGTCCTTCGTGTCTATTAATCTCCTTGGCCACATCTAAAATGGGTTTTGCAAATATGTTCCATTTAGAGGCTGCACATATTTTGTCGCTCATTGGTGGCATATAGATTGTTTTAAGGCTTAAAAAGTTACATGGCTCTTTGGTTCTTAGGTTCATGGACTTTTTTTTTTAACAACACAATTTCCTTATTCTTAGTAAGCCTCTAGTTCATTTGCTTCTAATGTGTCTGTAAGCACATCCAAAAATGTTCTAGATATATCCAACACTGTGTTTCAATTTTTGCTTTCTTGCGCCTCTTCTGATGTGTTCTTTCATTTTAATGGCCACTATCTTGAGGTCATTTGAACCATGAGGCAGGGGTGGGAAGGCAATGGTCTGACCCATTGGGTATCTAGGATCAGTCAGTTTTTTAGGCCAGGAGGCCCTACTAATCTTGGGCTTTCTTTCCTTCACATCATTGTCACTTTCCGAGGAGGCCTTCTGTGGTCACCCTTTTTAAAGCTTCCACTCTCTCTCTCCTTACCCCGATCTTTAAAAAACAAAAAACCCCACTTACTTTTATTTATATGGAATATGCACACATGATATATATTTTTATTATTTATCGTACTTACAGTTTCTTGTCTGTCTTCTTCCCCTCAAATGTAAATTCCAGGAGGATTGAAAGTTATATTTTGTTATGTGATATATCTCAGGGATAGAGAATAGTGCCTGCCACATAGTTGCTCAACAAATATTTGTTGAATGAATGCATGATTTGAGAGTGTGCTGTCTTTTTAGGATCTGCTATAAACCTGCTGCTAGCAAATAACTGCAAATTATAGTCATTTTTTCCTCTTCCGTGTGAGCAGAATCCTCATTTTGTTCCTTTGATAGAGTAGGGAAGGAAGGATATATCCATTCTCTAGCTGTTCCATGCCAATTATGGAAATTCTGTTTTTCTCTGTCTAGTGTAGGCCAGTGAGAGGTAAGCAGAGGTGAGATAGAATGGAGAACCCATGGGGAAATTTTTTTTTCCTGCTCACCCTTTTCTTACCTGCTGTGGCTGTGCTTTATTCTTGTAATGATGTGATGATGTTGAAGCTTTAGCAGCCATCTAGTGCCCTTGAAGGCAGGCATCACTAACATAGTGAGGTTGGAAGTGTGGAAAGATAGAAGAATTTGGGCCAATATGACATAATTGCATCACCATACCTACGTAGAATCACTTCCTTTTTGAATGAGGCAATAAATGTCAACTTTATTTAATCCATTTTTGGTCTGCTATTCTGTTACTTGTTGATTGTAGATGACAACATTCTGGTAGAATAGCAGAATATTTAGTAGCTCCTGAGACTAATTAGTCACTCTACTGATACTCATTCAACCATTTGTCCACTGTTCATGTCTTTTTTTACATGTTTATTGATTTTTCAGAGACAGGAAGGGAGAGAGAATGAGAAACGCTGATGTGAGAGAGAAACATCAATTGGTTGGCTACCATAAGCTCCCTGACAGGGGACTGAACCCGCAACCTAGGTATGTACCCTAACTAGGAATTGAACCCTAAACTGGGAATTGAATCCTTAACAGGACGAAGCTCCAAACAACTGAGGAACAATGGCAAGAGTTCATTCATCTCTTAAGTTTACTATATCAGGCTATATGCAAAACTTAGAGTGAGAAGATTAATTAGATACAGTTCATGCATATCCTGGAGGATTTGAGAATAGGGGTATAAACAAATAATCACAGTTCTCTATATAGCACACTGTTATCACAGAACAAGTGTCTATTAGCATTCAAATTCAGTGTAACTGGTAGAATTAGTCTTCTCAGCAGCCCAAGAGGGATACAAGGAGTCTGTCCTACCATCTCTGCGATGGGTCCACATGGATTCTACTCTCAGTCACCATTTGACCAAGGCTTTTTTCTATTGCCACAGGAGGGGTGGCACTAATGTAGGCAGTTTTGACCATTTATGTATTTCCTGTCTGGTCAGATATGAACTCATTGCTGGAGAAGCTTATAGAGTTCATGGATCAGGTGGTAGTTTGCTTCTTTCTCCTCCCTTTCTACCTAGAGGTCCTTCTTAAACACCCAGGAGGATGGAACTGACTTGGTTAGAATGTGCTGATCAACTTGTGTCAGATTAAGTACACTGCTACAGGCTACGGGTAAAATTTGCATCTATGCCTAGAAAATAGAATTGCACTTTGTTAAATATTTCAGTTTAATTCATATGGAAGGTCATAATGGTATTTTTGTCTTCAAAACAAAAGCAAAAAAGCTCTGCAGCTTTATCATCCCAAACTAGCTATCTAGTCATGATTATATTGAACAATTGTTTTTGCAAAGTCATTCGATATGTGCAAACGGAAAGGTTAGCTGCCATAGGAGGATGTAGGCTTCATACTTAGAACTCAGTAGGAGACGTTGACTGTATCCAGCTCTTTTTCATAACTAGAGTTCAAATTACAAATGCACGTATGCTCAGGATGAGTCCTAATCTCTCTAAAGTGAACCATATAATATTAGGTTCACTGGCTTACTTTTCTATGTGAGGCTTATTAAAAAGTTCATGTTGGAAAAAAGTGTTTATGCTAACTCAAGAAAAGGTAGTGACTGAGGGTAGAATACTGATTTTTGGCAGACCTAACAGGTAGATTGATTTATATGCCTGTGGAAACTGTTCAGGAGCCACTCTTAGTTTGCTTTATCTATTTAAAGTTCATGTCAAGTGCCTTTAAGTTTAAATAACTTAACTTTTTCTCTCTGCTTTAGAATGATTTTGGGATTTCCATTCTCTGTTCCTGTCTACTCTGTGGTCACCAGCTTCCCTAATGGTATTTGTTCCCTTTATTTACTTTTCGTTCGTGATGTACAATGGCTAGGTGCAGTGAACCAGACGCAGAAGAGAGATTGTAATTTTCATTTTTTATACATGTGCACTTATTTTAAAAAGAGGAACCACTTACATATATGCCTGTGAGGAAAAAATAGGTTATCAAAAATTAGCAGCTATGCCTGTACAAAAGCATATTTTTATTTTTATGCCTTTCTTCTAGGAGGTCAAAGTAATGCATATATTGTTTTATGTTTATGATATTCCTACTATTACACAGGAACAGATGCCATCTCCACTTTGTATTGTGACATTGAAGAGTGACTTGTCCCTAGGGCAGAGATGAAGATGACCCCAAGAGCTGTGAATTTTCCATCCATCAAGAAAGATGTGTTTTTTTTTTCACTACTATTCCATATATGGTACCCTGTATTTTATACTGTGTTATTGCAATGCCTACCAGACTGTTCCTAAGAATTCTGACTCACAAACTTCCATGGGGCCCACTTAGCATCTGATTCGATTAAAGGAATACAGGGCAAGAAATGCAACTTGCTAGAAGGGCAGCACTGGGCATCCCTCCTCAGCAAGACTTCTTGCACTAGTCTTTACAGCACTGAAGGGGCTCATCTCTGGCTTCCAAGTTGACAGTTCAGATGCAAGGTGATGAGGCACGTGCATGTGCTTCATCTTGGCTTGAAAGGAACTAGTATCTCTTACGACCGTGTTTGAGGCGGAATTCCGGAGTCCCTGCAAGGAGCACTGCCAGGTTGTTAAGATCTTTACACTCAGGGAGCCCAAAGCTCTCGTTCCCCACCAGGTATTTATAGTTCATATATAGTTTCTCTCCTGTCAGATGCAATTTGTCATTTTTTATCCTGATAAATATTACCCAGTAGCACCACTTCCATTCTACCTTTTTCAGGTTTCCAGGGAAACAATGCCATAGAATTTGTTTATAAACACAAAAGGTTTTGTTAATGCTTTATTTACCCACAGTTACTCAGCCTCTTTTGTACAATTAAGGCTAGGTTGGAGACTTAGCAGATCTCCGTCATTGATCTGGTCCTCGCGAAGAAGGAGTAGGTTGCATCTAGTTTTGTAGCTAACAAAAATATTCCCCCACCATGTTATGTTATCAACAAAATTCTGTCATACTGTACCTTGTCTTTACAACTACAGGTAGAGATAGAGTTACTCTGAGTAATTGCCCAGCGGCACAGATCAAACACAGTGGAGAACATAGCCACATGGTTGGGAATTCCCACTGAGTTCAAATGTTGTGATCCAGAGTGATCCAAAATCTTCAGCACATAATCTGACTCTCTACTTATACCTAAAAGGGCACATGCAAGGACAGACCTTTGCAGGCATGCAGGAAATCCAGGCACACTACAGCTAAATTTTTCCCAGTTTAATATTTTTCCAGAAGAGTACCTTTGACTTTGTCATAAAGTGTACATATAGCTCAGCTATATACATTCAGCACAAATTCGTACTTACTTGTCTAAAATGAAATATTATGAATTTTTTGAGGTATAACTTACATGTGGTAAAATGCACAAATGTGCAATTTAATAACAGATCAATACATCCATGTAATCCACATCATTGTAAGATACAAAGCATTTCCATCACGTTAGAAAATTCCCTCAGACCCCTTCCTATTAGGGCAACTGCTACTCTCCTATCACTATCAATTAGTTTTGTCTGTTTTGAGCTTTCTCTCAATGGAATCATAAAGTATGTGCTCTTTTGTGTTTGGCTTCTTTTGCTCATTATGTTTTTGTGATTCATCTGTAATTGTAGGCAGCAGTTCATTCACCATCACATGAACATACTACAATTTGTTTATCTGCTCCCTGTTATTGGGAAATTGTGTGGTTTTCAGTTTTAAGCTACTGTAAGTATTTCTCTTTGGTGGACATGTGTTCATTTCTCTTGAGCTAGTAACCTGGAGTGGAATTGCTGGGTCATATAGCAGGTGTATGTTTAACACCTTAAGTACCTACCAAGGAATTTTCCATAATATTTTTACCATTTTGTACTCTCAGCAGCATGATTTATTTGTTTTAGTTCTGTGAAAAATGCCATTGGTATTTTGATAAGAATTGCTTTGAATCTATGCTGTGTTTTGGGTAGAATGGACATATTAATGATGGTAACTATTCCTATCCATGAGCACAGTGTATGCTTCATTTATTTGTATCTTCTTCAGTTTCTTTCTATAATGTCTTATAATGTTCCAAATTATATGAAATTAATCTTAATTGAAATTAATCTTATAATTAATGTTAATAATACATTTTATTTAAACAACTGTATTGAAAATAATATTTCAATTAATCAATATGAAAATTATTAATAAGATACTTAACATTCTTTATTTTATTCCAAGTTTTCAAAATCCATTATACAGTTTACACTGTCAACAGCTCTCACTTTGGACTAGCCAAATTTCAAGTCCTAAATAGCCATGTGCAGCTAGTAGCTACCATATTGGACAATTGTATCTAGAGCACTGTTATGCCAAGAGTGAGTCCTTGATAAGGACTAGAAAACTGCCTTGTCAATAGAATGAGTGACATTTATGAAGAGATGCAGGGAAAGGAAACATCATGTATCACCTACATGTTATGCACAGGGCACTGCTAAAAACATTTTGCATAGTATCTTGTGTTTGGTTTTCCTCCCAAGCAGAGCCTGAGACAAGCATCTGGGAGAAGGTACTCTACTTGAGATATGATTCCAGGGAGCAAAAAAAGGATGCATTATTGAGCCAACTATTGCCATGGATGACTGATGCTCACTTCTGTCAAAGACCCTCCAAGAAACTGCACAGAATGGGTTTCAGAATTGTCCCTCCCAAAAACAAAAGACTGAGAAATGTGTTCACTAACTCATTTTTCATCAGTTGAGGATTTGCCCCTTTAAGTGTAAACTCCTCCGTGTTTCAGGAATGTCCTGCACAAGGCTGAAAAAAATCTTCTGTCTTTAGTACAGGCCCTGCGGCAGAATAGCTGAGAGGTAAGACACACGATGGGGGTGGTGTTTTGCCTTAAGCATGGAAATTGTCTGCTACCAGTTGGATGTTTCCATACCAACATGACACAACAAAGTTCACAAAGGACATATTTTAGGGTATTTTCCTTCTTTTTGTAGGTAAAATTTCTGGAGATTTTTCCCTTTCATTGTATGTTATTTATTATTTTAAAAATGTAGACAGATCTACAAAGTAGTTTTTGGTTGAAATATCTTTAACCAGTTCTTTTGAAATGGTAGCACCATATACTTTGCATTAGAGTCTTGAAAGCATATGGATATACTATTCAAGAAATGCACATTTTCTTTCATGCTTGATATTGTCTTTGACCTTCAGAAAGGAATTACCAATAAATTTTGTAAGCTCACTTATTTCTGTTACTTACTGCTGAAATTCCAGTGCAGAGCTCATTTTCAAGTTGATTAGTGGTTCAACAGGTCCTCCCTAAGCAGAAGAGACGGAGCACGTCACAGACTGGACAGCTGCCATTGTCTGTAATAGCTGCAAGTGGCTTTAGTGTTAGAGATTTGGTTTGAAGGATTGTCTTCCTGGAAGACTGGCTGTCATTGTTTGTGAGGCAGAACAAATTATAAAATGATTATGGCTTCCGAGCTGTGTGTTTCTAAACCATTGCCTCACCAGTCCATAAAACATCTACTTTATCAGACGACTGAGCTAGGAGCATTTTAGGAGATTGGATCATTGGGATACATGACTACACGTGTCTTTAAAGGGCCTGGATGCAACCCCGCTGGGGTGCTTAACTGAGCAGGAGTACTGACGGAAAGTCATCAGCATACAGAAGGAAAGGCAAGTTTAAAAACAAGAAAGAAAAGCCTTAAGACAAAGTAGCGAGTAATCTGAGCTAGAAAACAGATAAAAGGGTGTAGCCAAAACTGTTCTCTGTGTTTTCCTCTGCAGTGGGCTGTGGGATTGGGGATACTCAGGGATGAGAGAGGTAGGACCAAAGGACTCTTCCTTTTTCTCTATATGCTTTCATATGTACTTGAATTTTTATTTTTTTAATTAAAATTTTGTATTTACTTGAATTTTTAAATACAAAAACATGTACTTTGTACAATTTGTGCAACTAACCATAATCTTAAAAGAGAATGCCACTGATAGACTTACATTCAGTTTTACCCTGCTATTTTCATTTCCAATCTAACATTCAAGTCTAATAACATGCAGGAAGTAGTCGCTGGGCATTTACTAAAGGAGGGAGGGAATCATCAGAATTGTTGATGTTGTCAACAGTTCAATTTTGCAGTCAGGGATACCCTCTAGCTTTGCGATGTTTTCTTAAAAAATGTACATTTTACTGTTAAATATGATGTTATGCTTGACAGAGTCATTCTGTGCAGTGAGGGACAAGGCACCCTGTGCTTTGAAGAAATTACGATGATGAAGAACCTGCCGGAAACAGAATGAATATTTGACAAAAAAGGGGGGGGAACTAAATTTTTAATATTTCTATCTCTGGTTTTTAAAACTCTCTTCTTTGTGTTTATCTTAAAATGTTTGTTTTTATTATTAAAGTCGTACGTGATTTTTTAGAATTATATTTGGGCTCCTGCTTGGCCTGTTTCATTGGTGTTAACACTCTCCCTGACGTTTGGCTGAAGGAGAGAGGGTGAGTGTCTGCCATATTTTGACCAGCTGACTTCCCATTTCTGGTTCCAGCTGGTTGAACAAAACAAGGAGCCCAATTCAAGCTGAGCCAGCAAGCTTGCCTATTGTCGATTTTATCTGAGAAAGACAAAGACTCAGTCAGGTGGCGGTGGTCTCTGGAGCAGTGGGCTGAAGCAAGAACAGCCATACTGGAGCCCTGCACATGAATCCATAAGTAGAGGGAATAGAGAGGGAAGGAAATATGAGATGCTTGTCCTCAGAGCGAGAGATGATGTGCTCAGTGAGAGAAGGGACACAAATGCTTGTTTTATGGCTTTCAGATTTAAGTGTCTTGTGAAAATTGGTCCTAGTTCCTGCCTTTAGTTATATGGGTAATCCCAAATACTAGATAGTTTAAGATAGAGTGAGCTTTGATTTTTGCAACAATCATTTAGAGAATATATTAGAAATTTAAATTGCCTGTAAAGCCATACCCATGTATAAATTTCTTTTGAGTCTCTTTTTTTCCCCTGTAGAAGTGCTATAATCATACTCTATGTAAAATCTTTCTTTTTAAAAAATTGTGAGCATTTTTCCATTTTGTTAATTCTAACTCTGGTTAAAGCCAACCCTCAGTTTTTCAGAGTCTACCCCCATAAGCCTGAACAGATCTGGAGAAAAACAACACCTTGCTGACTGTTCTCACTCTTTCGGTACTAACCACAGGTGGGCACTTCATACTCTATGGCAACCAGACTGTGTTGCTCTAGTCCTGCACTTGCCGATTGCCCAGAGGCTATTTTCTTCTCACTGCCACCTCCCCGCTCCTCCATTCTCACTCTCACCTGAGACCTTGTCTTCCATTTCACTGGGATATTAAAGGCCCCTGGAGGACATACCCAGCATGCTTCTGCTACCACATCTACGCCCCTGCTTGCTCTGTGTGCACACACTCTGCCTTTCATCACTATAGGGGGAACATTCCGCAAACTAGCTATGGCCAGTCCTTTCTAGTTGCTCACTAGTTTCCATCCCTGTCTCATGTTCAAGGCCATCACGTCAGCAGTTGGTTTCTCTCTTCCATAGACTCATGTTTTCTCTGTTGTTTGCTCAATTTCATGAGCTTGCTATAAAATGCTATTATTTCTCCTATTTTAGGGAGAATAAACTTTTCCAGATTCTTTATCCCCCATCAGTTACTGGGTCATTTCTCTGCTTCTGTGAAAAGCAGATCTTCCGAATAATATATCTACTTGATATCTGCGATTTGCTCACCTTTCATTTTCTAATCTGGGCATTCATTCTCATGGCTCCTACAAAAGTGTTCTTGTAAAATTGCCATTGACTTCCACATAGCTACAACCAGTGCTCAGTCTTAGTTATCATCTCACTTGAGTTGTTGGCAGCATTTGGTAGAGATGATCACTCTTCCCTTAAATATGTTATCCACTTGGTTTTTAGGACACTGTACTCTTGGTTCTGTTGCTACTTCACTGGCGCCTTCTTTTCAGACTCTTCTGCGGTGTGGTCTGTGCCTCCAGAACTGTGAGAAATAAATGTCTGCTGTTTGTCACCCAGTCTATGGTATTTTGTTATGACAGCCCAAGCAGACCCAGGCAATCATTTTTAATAAGTGGTAAGTTGTTTCTGCTATCACTGCCTTACTCATATCACTGCCTTTGCATATCTTTGCATATCTCACTCTTCCCACACGTGCTAAATCGCATTTGTGATTCTCTGCCCAGCAGCTTTCTCAGGATACAGGCATATACTTGCCAGCACAGACTGGAAGTGCCAACGAGTTAATATCCCCAGGATCAACCCTCAGCTCTATCATCCTCCCCCTCTCAGATGGCAGGACACTGAGGTGGGTTCTAAACAGTGTCTCAGAGGTTTCTGGGGACTGAACCGTTTAATTGATTTCCTTGTCTTATGTCCTCAACTCTCTACGGATGCTTCTGGATCATCTGATAAATAAATAATTTATTTCTGCTTCTAGGAGAACCCAGCTAAGATTAAAAAAAATTGTAAAGTAGTCTCTTCCTATATTTCTATTTCTTAAGAATATAAGCCTCAAAAGAGAAATATTGGATCAAAAAGTGTATTTTTTTTTGCTGAATTTTGAGCACCCAATGTCAAAATCTCTATATGTGGAAAATTCCACTTCATGGGTCTTAGTTGTAGGGAAAAATTTATCTTCTTCTGTAGAGGCTAGAAACTCCACATATTCACTTAATGTTAGCCCCTTTTGAAACTGGGGCATAAGCATGGGACCTAGTTTGGCTAAGCAGATGGATCTTTCTTAGAGTATGTTTGGGATGCAAAGAAGAAGTGGTAGGGAGGAATCTTCTTTGCCGGTGTTGGCTGTTTCAGCACTTTCCAGTTGCTGGAGACCACAGTGGGGGCGGTGCCGCGGCAGCAGTGACTAGCTCCCAGTGCTGGCAGAGGAGGGAGTGCAGGCTGTATTGGTAAGAGCAGTCTATCCGATAGATATGCCATTTAAACTTCTCTAGCAGTCTAATGTTAAAAAAGTACAAAGAAACAGGTAAAATTAATTTTAAGAATATATTTTATTTAACTCAAGTATTATAATTTCAACATGTAATCAACTTAAGAAATTTATGAGCTATTTTACAGTTTTTCCTTTGTACTTCAAAATTCTAGTGTAGAACAAATCTCAATTTGGACGAGTCATGTTTCAAGTGCTCCAGATTCATATGCAGCTAGTGAATCCCATGTAGGACAGTGAAGGCCTAGAGCTCAGAGACAATGGGGGCCGAGTCTTCACACAGGCCCAGATCTGTGCTGTACTGTAATGTATGCACTGGTAATGATTTGGGAGCCTCTGAGCCTAATTTGTAAATCTCCCTGTTGCATATGTTAATAATTTCATGTTTTTTGATATTCTTCTTTTCCAATTGTTGGTTTCTAATGTTTGTATCCAAACATTAGAAATTTCCGTGCCAGGTATAGAAATTTAAATCAGAAGTTTATGTGGGCACAGGCATTCAGAGAAATAAGGGGACTCAGGATTGCTTGCCTGACCTTGTAATGGCTTATGATAGTTTGGATTGTTGTTCAGCAAATACTGCTTCCTTTTTTCTCCTGTTATGGGCGGAGTACTATAACCTGCTTCATGGATGTTAGGCGTGGCCATGCGATTCGCTTTGGCTAGTGGGGTATTAGTGGATGTGGTGTGAGCAAAGGCCTGGGATTCATGTGTGGAATAGTGGCATGCCCTCTAGCATTTACCACTTAGAAAAATATGCCCCTAGTTTGTTGGTCTGAGGTGAATGAGAAGGACGTTGGACAGCTTGAAGACTCAGCTGAGCCCAAGCTAGATCAGCCAACTTTGACCAACCTGAAGTTACCAGAGCAAGGGTGGCTGTTTATATTATGCAATGCAGTTTTGTTATGCAGCATTTTTGTGGCAATAACTGACTGATACAGAGATAAGATAGTGAAAACTCTTGCAAGTAAGCACCGGGTCTCTGGTAAACTATGGTATGCAGAGGTGGCAAAGAATATTAAATTATTCACCCTGGAATGTAGTGTTCCTTGAAGGAAGGTTTTAGGGGACCAATTAAATTCTGCTAGAGGCCAGTACAAAGAACTATGGAAGACTTATATGCAAGTATTGTATTTACTATTAAAATTTCTACATCATCACTTAAAAAATAAGTTTATTAGTACTAATCATACAATTTATCGCTTAAGGGATGGATCAAAAATTGGTGACTTTTTTTTTGACTATGTAAAAGGAACATCACATTTCTTGCATCCACTGGGTTGAGAGAGTTAAAACACACACACACACACACACACGAATATTGAGTCTGCATGTTGCCTAAATTTAATGTCAGCTGAATTTACAACCATATCATGTATCTGATGAGAAGTCCGGGCTCTGATCAGTATGCTGAGAATGGAGATTTTTTTATGTGGGAGGACCCTCAACTCCCCACTGAGTTCTGTTGTCAAGTAAGCAGCCCTCCTTGCTCTGATGGTGCTCTTTCCCCTTTGTTTAATACCCCTTACTGTGTCCTGTAACAGGCCCATCTAAGGGACTGATCTGGCCAAGGGGAGGCCCATTTCTCTTCTGCTCACCCTTACCTCTCTTTTTGTCTGTAGAGCTTTGACTGTTGTCAGAACCTAGCATGCTCTGGGAACCAATTTAAAAGCAAATTTGTGAGATGAAAGACTTCACATAAAAAAATCGCAAAACTTTGTTAATTTATATCAGAATTTTATACTCTGTGTGTATGTTTGTATACAGATTCTGAGGGAGTAAGGC
Source organism: Anoura caudifer (assembly GCA_004027475.1). Lineage (NCBI taxonomy): Eukaryota > Metazoa > Chordata > Mammalia > Chiroptera > Phyllostomidae > Anoura > Anoura caudifer. The sequence goes on along the minus strand of PVKU01000792.1, from coordinate 180,915 downwards.
CAAGGGGGAACCGATGATTTTAGATCGGGCTGATTTGAGCATGATGGGGACTCTCACTGAGAGTTTGGACTCAGTGTGCTTCTTCAAGCTGGGACTAATTCTGATTGTTTGCTTGCTCTGTTGACTTGTCTAAGAAACAAAGCCTCATACTGTGTTTGAATCAACAGTAACCGGTGACATTATTATTCTGGAAAACAGCAGATGTTGGGAAAGAAGAACAAAGTAAACTGATTTCTCCTCACTTGAAGTTTTTATAAATGTATGTATAGATGGGAAGAATCTAAGTGGAAAAAGGAGGAGAAATTAGATTGGGTGTTTTAGACAATATAAGTGAAGAAGATCGGATATAATCATTTAATAACACCATTTGTTTTCTATTTATTGGAATGCTCTCAAAAAATTTTTAAATTTGGCAGGACTTTTGGGGGGAAGATTCGTTCACTCATTCATTCATTAATTAAAATATTCATTGAATATTCAGTACGTTCACAGTATTCCAGGCACTGGAGATATAGCAGTAAGCAAGGCAGATGGAAATTCCCTCATGTAACTGTATTCTAATAGAGAAAGACAGAGGATCAACAAATAAATTGAACTATGCAATATATTGGATTATTATCTGTTTAAGGAGAAAAATGAATCAGGATAAATTAAAATTATATACCATCATATTAAAGGGTACATTTTAAAGAAAGGTTGACAGGAAAGTGTCCCCGAGACTGTAAGGCCATGTCCTGAAGAAGCTGCTGAAATAGCCTTGTGCATTTCTAGGGCAGGAGTATTCTAGGCATAAAAAACAAGAGGGGCAAAGGTCAAGGACATGACTGTCTCCGTGGAGAAAGAGAGTGATTGGAGTGGAATGAGCCAAAGTGAAAATAGCAGGAGATGAGGTCAGAAGCAAAAAGTAGAGCCAGTTTGTATTATTTCTTTATCAATAAGATGGAGAACAAAGGATTATTTCTGCTTTCCCAACTGGATTGGACTCCATTCGAGGTATCATTCCGCTTGCTGATAGAGGACTCACGGCCCTGGCTGAAGCCAGCGGTGGTTTCTCACCCTCCACTACTCCCTGTATAAGTTGCAGTAGTGATTTCGTTAACTCTCACTAGCCGGCTCTTGCTGCATTGCACTTCATTTTCGTGGGGGAATTCCTTCAGATCAATTGACCGCGGAGGAAAACATTTGAGACTGGTTAAAAATGGTTCTGCACACGTTTGCACCATCCAGGAGTAGATGGCTCTAACATCATTTTCTCCCTTTGGAGTGACCCTGGAGGACAATGGAAAAAGAAAATTCTTCCAGTGGACACTAATTCAAACAATTTATCTTATTGTTCACCTTTCCTTTTAGTAGAAAACCTGAGGTAAGTATTTATACTGATTAATGGCTAGTGGCTAATGATATAATCAGATTGTCAGGGACCTAAAGGAACTGGAATTGTAGGACTGATCACATGTTTCAGGAAAAACTATTTCCCCCCTGGCTGAGTCAGCCTCGTTTAAAGAGGTTTCTGGAAAGCCAGCAGTGGGCTCTTATATCTCGCTGGTCTTCTGTCATGGCACTGTAGTTATTGAGCTTGGCACATTGTTACCTGGCATAAAATGGGAATTTAAGAATATAAGAAAGAAAGGGCAAAGTGGACATTGGGTTCTGTCACAGAGATTGAAAGGGATCTCAAAAATTTCAGTGCAATAGCTATTTTTAGACTTGCCAGCCTATCTACTATAGCTCAGAACCTGAAGACAAACATAATATTGAGCCAGCTCTCAAGGATATGATCGTTCAGTGGAGGAGACAGACCGTAAACAGCTAGTCTCTTCTAATTGTGTGGCAATAATGAGAGGTGTGCCGGGGAGTTGCGGGAGGGCAAAGATGAACTCAGTCAACCGGATTCCTGGAAGAGATGTACCCAGAATGTCAGGGTAGGTGAGAGTTGAGTGACATTCTGCACTTGGAGATCTAAATAAGGGAAGCTGAGGATGAAGGGAACTTCATTGTTTAACAGGAATTGAAAGCAGTTGCAGCATGTGATGAGGTAAGACTGAAGGCAGAAGTGAAACAGTAAATAAACAGTCAAGTTACAGAGTGCCTGGTACGTTAACTGAACAACAAAGCTGTGGAAAGCCTTGCTCGAAAGTGGTTTAAGCAGGGCATCTCTGTGGTCAAATTTAATTTTACATACGTCATTCTGGCTGCTCTGTGGAGGGAGCTTCACGGAAGGGCAACGTTGAGCTAAAGAGGGTTATTAGGAGGCTATTTCAGTAGTCACGGCAGGAAAGAATGGAAACCTGCCTAGGAAGCTGTAGTAGGGATGGTGAGAAAGATTATAGAACCGTGGGAGGAATAAATTGTGAAGGAAAAGTGTGGGTAGACAAAGAGAAAGAGGTTAAGAATGAAGATAAGATTTCTGCTTTAAGAACTAGGTGGTTGATGGTAGCATTAATGGAAATTGTAAGTGCAAGAGTAGGAGGAGCAGGTGGGGGTAGGAGTGGAGGAGTGGGAGAAAGATGAGCTCAGTTGCAACAGTTTGAATTTTATGTGTAACATCCAGTTGGAAATACTTAGTAGGCAAGTACATATATAATCTGAAGCTTATGACAAGGGTGGAAGAAATATATTTTTAAGTCCAAGCGTGTAGCTGGTAGTTTTATATCCATGTGAAAAGATGAGATTGCCTTCGGCCAGAGTGCAGGCAGAGGACCACCAACTTAAGGCCCAAACTCCGCTGACACCATTTGAGGAAGAAACACCTGTTAAAGACAATGGAATGTTAGATTGAGTGGTTACTGAGTTAAGCAACAAAACAAGATTAATAAGGGTTTCCCATGGACCAGGCACTGTACTGAGGCTAATAACCCTGCCGTGGACATAACATAGTCTCTTTTTTCATGGAGCTTAGAATGTAACGGATTGATACATTAAGCAGAACTTACCTTCATTATGAATGATTCATAGGAAACAACTGGCTGTTGGAGCTTGGAAGATGATGATTTGTAGCTAGTTTGGAAAAGGCTTCCCCGAAGAAGTGATATTTAAGCAAAGGCCTAATCAGGAGATAAAAAAATGAGGGAAGGTGGTTAGAAATTGATACTGCAGAGAGTACAGGAGTGTGGCATGATCATCTCTTGTGCTGTCTGCAGATTAATAGTGACATAATCTTAAAAAACATGTACGAAGGAACCATGCACAAGAACAATGGGGTGGGGATCGTCTTTGGGAGTGGGGGTTGGACAGGGCAGGGGAGAACAATGGGGAGAAAATGGGGACAATTATAATTGAACAACAGTAAAAAATAATAAATTAAAAAAAAAAAAACAAAGAAACATCTTAACAGAGGAGATTCTGTGAAGGCTCACCTCCAATAAAATGAAAGGTGTCTGGACCAAATGAACTTCATCCACCCAAAGGACTGGATCATCCCTAGGACCCGTGCAAAGGAAAGAGCTGAATACATTCAGTCATTCCTTGGAAACAATCCTCATTCATTGTCAGAACTCTCGTAATCGTCTGCACACCCCTTTCTGGCCCCAGTTCAATTGTCTTTTTTTGTTGTTTAATTTTTGTGTCTTGCTTTCTTTCAGCTACTGTCCTTATTAAATCTCGGCAGCCAGCAGAGAGTCCCAGTGTCAAGTGGGGTTTGGAAGTTTAAAATCTTTTTTTCTAATTGTTGGTCTTTTTAGAGCTTTTCATACTCTAATACCTATTGTGATTCTCTAAGAGGGAAAAAGTATTATTTAATATTTCTTGACTTTATTTGAGCACAAATCCCTTTCTGTTGCACCAAATACCTGTTGGGAAATGCTGCTGAAAGCTATTCTTTGGTAATGTCTTAATGTTGGCTCTTAGTTTACTGGTGCTTTAATGTAGGATTAATGACGGTCAACAAATCTTTGATAGTCAAAGTCATTTAGCTTTAGTAGAGCACCCTTGGTACCCCACCTTTGGCAAGCAGATGGCATATATTTGGGCAGGTGAGACTTCCTAGAATCCCTTAAGTCATATTATGTATTTATAAATCAGCCCCAACAATCTTGGCCACATTTTAAAAGTACTTCTTTTCCTATGAAATCAAGATTGTATTCCTCTTGCATTGCTATGCTCATTGCGGTGTTCTTTATAACAGCCAAGATTTGGAAGCAGCCCAAGTGCCCATGAGTAGATGAGTGGATAAAAAAACTATGGCACATTTACACAATGAAATATTACTTGGTCATAAAAAAGAAGGAAATCTCGCCTTTTGTGACAGAATGGATGGACCTGGAGAGTACTATGCTAACTGAAATTTGCCAGTCAGAGAAAGGCAAATACTGTATGATTTTACGTACATGTGGAATCTAATGAACAAATAAACAAACAAAATAGAAACAGACTTATAGATACAGAAAACAGATTAACAGTTGTCAGAGGGGAGGGAGCTTAAGGGCTAGGTGGAAAAGGTGAAGTGATTAAGCAAAAAAAAACCCCTTCGTAGACGCAGTATGGTGGCAGTATGGTGATTACAGGAAGGAAAGGGGGTATGGGAGGTAAAGGGATAAAAAGAAGGTAAATGGTGATGGAAAATGACTTGACTTTGGGTGGTAACACCTAACGCAATATACAGATGATGTGTTAAAATAAAGTAAATAATAAAAAGATTATACTCTTTCTTATCATGATTGATATTTTATTGTATGTATTAGAGGAACAGAACCAATAGGATACATCTATATAGAGATGCAGATAGAGATTTATTCTGAGAAATTGGCTCATTTGATTATTGAGGCTGAGAAGTTCCGCCATCTGCTTGCCTGAAAGCTGAAGGCCCAGGGGAGATAGTGGTGTAATTTTAAGTTTGAGTTCAGGGTTCTGAGAACCAGAGGAGATGATATAAATCCTAGTCCAGAGGCAGGAGATGACATGAGGTGTCCCAGGTCCATCAGTGAGGCAGGAAAAAAGGACAAATTCCCCTTTCTTCTGCCTTTGGCTCCATTCAGACCCTTTCGATTAGGTGATGCCCAACCACATTGAGGAGGGGCATCTGCTTAAAAGATTGTGTTCTTTAGCCTGATCTTTGAATTCCAACCTGAAAAAAGTAACCAGTATAAATAATGTTGAGATCATTTGAAACAACTAGTTTTCAAACTACCACTGCAAGAAAATAGTGCATAATAATCTTTGAGCAAGAATTACAAAGAATACATCAGATGATGGCTAAAAAAATACCCAATACTGTCAATAGGACACAAAATCATTGGGGTAAACATTTTAAATAGCTGTTAAGAAAGGATTTCAAAACAAAATGGTTAATTAGTGACATCAAGCACCTCCTGTATGGGGACTTAGAATTTTTTAAAACTGGAAATTACTGAAGATCTTGAGACTGAACAGATCTTATTTTTTGTATCTTAGAAATAAATATTTGTAACCATCTGGAATCTGTTTTCTGGATTAAGTACAAGAACAATAATCTCACAAATTTATCTTTGAAATGTCACTTTTAACTTCTGGTGTTTGGGCAATAGTACAGTTTTTTTCCCCCATTCCACTGACTGTAGTATTAAATATTTTCTTTTTAAAAATAGAATTTTAACATCTTGAAACAGTAGTTTTTATCTTCTAAGCTATAATATTAGTCTAATAGAATTCTGTCTAAAAATTAGATTTCTCTATTATGCTCCGGTAAGACTAATCTGAACACTTTTAACTCTGCTACTCTTCTGTGCCTTGGAAGGTCGAATTGTTTAATACAATGTGGAGGCAGCCCCTGGTATTGGGCTGCTTTCTCTGTTTCTGTTGGTTTCCCTTGAGAAGTGATTAGCCTATTCAATGTCTGGTTTTCTTTGGCCGGTGTCCACTAAGATAGAGGTAATCTTGTCTAGTCTACTCGGGTTTCCACTGGGACCTTCTCCTGAAGTCTGTCATCTCTTCCATTTGTGTGGGCTTTCTAGGGTTCTGTGTTCTATGATCTCACTCTCCCAGTACCAGATACTTCAGAATTTCGACACCAGGTCTCCTCAGCTCTCTATCTTGGGCCATGGGAATTCCAGGACCTATATGCCAAGTATCGGTCATGGGGGAAAGGGATACTTGCTTCCATCTGCTTGTGTCCAGAATTCCACAGTTGAGCAAGGTTGCTCTATATTGACAGGAAAAATTAAAGAGACATAACAATTTCGATCTGTCTGATCCCGGTAAAGGGAGTAACCAGTAAGAAATCATTGTCATAAGACAGCTGAGAGAATCAAGAAAAATGAAGTAGATTTTGGCATTCTTTTTGGCAGAAAGGAGGCATTCAGTCAGTCTCTGCTAGGCTATTGAGCCTTGCTAGAAAACTGGTGACATCAGATTGGAGAATTGATCTAGAATTACATAAGCATTCAGTAAACTAAAGAAATGTGATGGGTTTTCAGCTACAGACAATTTGATGTCTCCAAAGCTGTTTGGGATTGTTATCATCAAGTAAGATAGGTAAGTTACTGTCAAACTTTTGCATAACATTTGCTATTATTAGTTTCCATTAAAACTGCTGTCAAGGTTGGCCAAGGAATTGTTTACACATCATTGCCTAATCCTTCTGGAAATAACTGAATGTGATATACTTCCTTATGCCTCTTTCATTAAAATATTGCTAGGGAAAGAATAGAATCTGGTGGGTAGTGGGTAGCAAACTAAGACAGTGAATAATATCTGTTACTTTCAGAGACTATTTAACTTGGCATCACTTGCTTTATCTCTTCTACTGAAAATCTCTAAAAATTTTTGAGATGCTATGAATATAAAATTTGTAACCTAAGAATTCCCTGCAGGCTAAATAATTTGCTGAAGCACTTAAGACCAGCAGGTGTTTTTAGAATATGTGGCATCAAAAGCCATTTCTCTTAGTGAAAGCAATCTTTCACGTGGAACTATAAAATGGCTTGAAGATTCATTCAGACAGAAAAAAACGTTGAAGCAGTCTGTTATTTTTCTCTGTTATATCTGTGCTTGAGTTTTTTTCCCATTTTAAAATCATTTTAGGCACTTTAGTTTTTTGCTCCTTTCTGTTGGTGAAAAATTAACCCTTCTTTACCCTTTAATTCTTTGGACTTAATCACCTGTAGACAAATGAAAACATATATAATTAGTTAAGCAGAAATTCTGTTTACTCTCTTTCTGAAATTTGATAGGAATTATAGACACTATTATTCAATTTAATGCTTAATTATGTGTCATTTTGTCATTGTTTAATACTATTTACTGTTGGTTTTATTTCTTTCCTAAATGGTAAGTTTTTTGTGTATATGGGTATGATGGTTAATTCTGTGTGTCAGATTGACTGAGCTATAGGTTGCTTAACATTATTCTGGATGTGTTTGTGTGGGTGTTTCTGTATGAGATTCATTTGAATCAGAAGACTGAGTAAAGCAGATTGCTTTCTCTGATGTGGATGGTCCTTGTCCAATCAGCTGAAGACTTAAATAGAACAAAAAGGCTGAGTAAGAGGGTTTTCCTCCAACCAGACTGTTTGAGCTGGGACATTGGTCTTTTTTCTGTCTTCAGACACAAACTGAAACTTTTGGCTCTTCCTGGGTCTCCAGCTTGCCAGCCGTAGACCTTGGGACTTCTCAGCTTCCGTAGTCATGCGAGCCAATTCCTTAAATAGATTTCTTTATATATATGTGTGTCCTACCGGTTCTGTTTCTTTGCAGAACCCTGACCAACACAATGGGTTATGTTTCTGATACTCGTTCATGTTATCAATAGCATGTAGCACACCATGGTTATGTTGGAAACTTGAAATAGACCTTTTTAGAAGTAGAGTGATCCTTGATCAAAATGATCCACGAAACAGTTAGTTACTCTAAGACAAAATCCTGACTGCACATTTACTAACTCTGAACACTGTTTGTTTGAGTGCTATCAGTGCACTGTTGCATGTTAGTCTGACAAAGACGGAAATAAAGGTGGTGGAAAGTGCAGTATTAATCTGGATTAGGTGGTGTCCATGAGCTGAATTTCTATGTGTGAATGAAGAATGGTAACTATAGCACATTAAACGGCATAATTTTCATCAGGAAAGCTATTATCTAAGTGATCAGTTAAACTTGTTTACCTTAGCCAAAAGCCTGTGTATATCCTTTAAAAATTCATGACATTGCATGTGGCATAAGAAAGGACTCTGTATTTATTGTTGCTGCCTGTAGGATTTATAAACCAGTGAAAGCATGCCATCTTTCCTGTAGCAGTTTCTCTTTTTGACCCATGTCAGGGCACGCATTCGGAGTTGTTTTTCAGATAGTAGTGACGAATATCTTGGCCCTTGATGTAGATTTGCATGAGGACTGATCAATATGAAACTTTTAGTGTGTTTGTTACAAAACAGAGTAAAGCTGTAACTGAGCCTTGTTGAATTGAAATCCATAGCCTTGACCTTATTGGAGTTGTGTAGTAACTGACTGAGTGGATCAAGTCAGGAAATGTGCCAAGATAAACCCGAGTTAAGTGAGCAGAGAGATATGAATGTGTCATGATTTATTCACTTCAGAGTGTGACGGTCCCACTGTCCTCACATGAAAGACAATTGCAAATTATTATATTTATTAACACCAAACACTTATAATATTCTTTTTTTTAAGTGGGGACAACGGTTGCTCAATTACAGTTGTCCCCATTTTATATTATATGAACATCAGGAACATAACTTATGAAAATGTGAAATGTTTCTTTCCTTCTGAGAAGAGAGCTGAAATATTTCAGCTGAAAAATCTGAAAAAGGAGAAACATCAAATTGATAAGCATGGAAGAAAACTGTTGAGAGATTTCAACAATCTGCATTTGCCACTGACCTAACTTTTAAACGCATTTTAGAAAATATTTTTTTCCCTGATACTTTGCTATATTTCCCATAAAAATATTTAACACTGTAATACAAGCTGTAATGTCGCCCATTTGATATTAAGTACGATATCAAATACTCCTAAGCCGCGCCTTGCAGGTTGGAAGTTGATGCTGTTTTAGGGGAAGTAAGCATGGCCTCCCTGTTACTTTCCAGGAACGAGATGTTTTTTCAACTCTGCCCTCATTAAGTAGCTTTTCTTTGTCTTCAGGTGTGAGGAAAATAGAGCCCTCTCTGACAGCTCCACATAGAGTAGACGAAAAGTGGACACACAGGGCTCAGAACGAAGACAAGTGGCAGATGGCATTTTGTGGATGTAATGGAGAGCAGTGAAGACAACCATGTTAACAGCATGACTATTAAGAGCAGATATTAAATGGAACATTGAGCAAGCCCATGAGCCAACAGTAAGAATAACGATTCTGCTAGAAGGAAGTGACCTCTGGTGCATGCCTGTAAAACCACAAACCGTGTGTGGCTTTCAACAGAAAATGGGTAAGCGGGAGATGAGAAGCTGGGCTGAGCTCAAACCCCAGCAGTGAGGATTCTCTTAATAATCCTCTAAGGATTTTCACTAAAAACATATTGAGGAAAAAGTAGGAAATTAGAATTTCTCTGTATGCCACTTATTGTTTGTATTGAGTATATAATTGTATTTATTAGTGAACTATGTAGTAAAATATGAGTAATTTTAATTTTACAGTGCAAATCTATTCTGTCTAAATTAATCCTTTTATTGGCACAAGGTTCTGGAGTTAAAGTTTGCTTCCCATGCTGCTTTAGGTGGCTACAACTGGGAAGACGCTACCTGAAAACAGCTGTCTACATCTGGAGCCCAGAGGAGCAAAACCTGAAAGTCAGTCCATTGTCCAGAATGCTGCCTTGGCCATGCTCATTCCATCCTGGGGGTAATAAGTCACATCTTATCTTTTTTAGGGAGGCCATCTTCCTGTAGCAATTGCTCTTTTTGACCCATGTCAGGGCATGCATTCGGAGTTGTTTTTCAAATAGTAGTGATGAATATCTTGGCCCTTGACATAGATTTGCATGAGGACTGACCGAGATGAAACCTTTAGTGTGTTTGTTACAAAACAGAGTAAAGCTGTAACTGAGCCTTGTTGAATTGAAATCCATAGCCTTGACCTTATTGGAGTTGTGTAGTAACTGACTGAGTGGATCAAGTCAGGAAATGTGCCAAGATAAACCCGAGTTAAGTGAGCAGAGAGATATGAGTGTATCAGGATTCTGTTCATGAAAAAAAGATCACATCTAATCTGTTTCAGAGATCACCAGGGTCTTCATAAGAGGGCTAGAGGGAAAAAGTGAATGTCATTAAAAAGTATATCTAGGACTTTATTCAAGGGGCTGTGCTCAATCACTTGCTAAGTGTCACTAGTCCTTGATTGTGAGAGTGGGTATACATGTCCTCATCCCAACTAGGACCCAGCCTTTCTAAAGAGACACCCCTCTTGCCCAACTCCAGAAATGGAAGGAAATCCAGCAGCAAATATCAATACATCCCTTTTACAGGCCCAACACTGGGCTAAGTGTAAGGTATACAAAATGGAGCCTAGTTATGTTCCTGAACTTTGAATAATTATTCTAAACACAAAAGAGTTGTCATAGTCTAAAGCATTTCTTTTTAGCTATAGTGGCAAAGAGAGACAAATAGAAAGAAATTAATGGTATCTGGAGCAAAGAGGTTTCGTAAAAGAGACATGATTTAAGATGTTCCTAGAAAGCGAAGGCTGGGAAAGAGGGGAATGGAGAGGTGGATGGGAGGAGCAAGCCCACTGCCCGAAGACACTCATCTCAGGTTCGGACCTCATCCCTGACTTCAGCCTAGCTCTCGCAGGTATCCATGTCCTTGTACTTCATTTTTAATGCCATGGTGCCTGCATACAGAATAAGTTCAGTTTCTGATCCCAAGTTCCTTTCAACTTCAACCATTCTACCATACTGACTATTTATCTTCCACGAGGAGAAAGAATTTGAGAAAGAGACATGGTTTCTGGTTTTAAGAGTTACACATATACACAGATTTACACATATACTTGCTTACCTCAGGTGAAGTTATTTCCTCTCTCTGTTTTTCAGTTAGATATCCCCAAGTCTCTAAAATAAGATACTGGTCATGGCAAATACTGGTCCTCCCCATCCTCTCTATTGTCTTCTTCTTCCTGAGCCCCCAGGTGGGCCACGTTGTCTAAGTTCTCTTGCAGGTGGGTGTTGCCATGTGCAGGTTCTGAGCAATGGTGAGTGAGTGGGGGTGATGGGACCATTCTCAGTCTGGCACAGAGAGAACCTCTCATGTGCAGATTACTTTAACTCCCCGGCTGGTTGGAGAGGACTCCAGAGAACCAAAGGAGGGTGTGCCCCTCTGGTCCCAAAATTGTGGGCAGAGGACAGAGTCTCCTTGCCACCATTGATACTTGCATTGGACTATGATGCGACATGGTGTGAGCTAGAAAGAATCCTGATGAGTTGACTCCCCAAAGCAATGTCACTATTAATTTAGAGCATATGGATGAATTCCTTACAATGGAGCATAGTGAATTCTGGTAAACTTTTTAAAAAGTTTTATTTGGAACTAATTTTAAGACAAGAAAAGTTGTGAGAACAGCATGAGGAACACCTGTATGTTCCTCACCCTGGTTCACCTACATTTTATTCCATTTGCTTCATCTCTTGCTCCTTCTTCTCGTATGCACATGTTCTTCATATTTTTCTGAACCCAATGTCCCCCTAACAATAAGGACGCTCCCCCAACAATAAGGACACTCTCCAACAGCAGTTACCAAAACAAAAGAACAAACAAGCAAACAAAAAAACCCTCCAACCAACCAAGCAAACAAAAACCCCCAACCTTGACCTTTATGCAATCTACTACAGGTATTCCGGTCTGTGAATTGACCCACCACTGTCCTTCACAGCATTATTTTTCTGTCTAGTAAGTGTCCAATTTAGGAGGGTGTACTGATTTTAATTGCCTCTTTAGTATCCTCTAATTTTTGTCTTTGCCTTTAATTGTTGTTTTTAATGACATTCACATTTTTAAAGAACACACTCCTTCCTCCCTTTTTAATAGAATATTTCTCCTTTTTGATTTGTCTCATGTTTCCTCATCAATTATGCATTTTTTTGGATAATCTTTTTATTGAAGTACAATTAGCAAAGCATTTGGAACAGAGACGTTGGAGCGGGAGTCAGAGACTGGGGCATCGCACTGTCGTTGCTTAGCTGCTGAGTTTCAAGGTAGGTGCAGTTCCTAAAAACACCCGTGTGGTTTCTTACAACATACGCCAGATCCCAGCACCAACGAAGAGGGGAAATTGCATGTGAAATTAGGAAATTGGTCACTGTGGATGGTAAATCACAGCTTCACTTTAGCATTTTAGAACCTGCGTTTACTCAGAGCTCTCAGAACGCCACAGACTTCCTCCTGTCTGGAGCAGTGTATGTGATAGCCCGCAGACACGTATCGGTGTTACTTGGTTGCATTAACCTACCGGGGATATACAGGTTTCAAAGATGATAACTGGGAAGAGCAATCCAGGACGCAGAGCATGAATTTCCAGGGATGGCGTTTCTGAGACAGGGCACCTGGACAGGGGAAATGTTTTGGAGCAGTGCGATGGTCGATTTTATGGGTCAACCTGGCTAGGTTATAGTACCTACTTATTTCATTAAACTCTAGGTGTTGCCGCATAGGCATTTGTAGATGTGGTCAACATCTACAGTCAATTGACTTTCGGTAAAGGACCTTAACCTTGATAGTGTGGATTCACCCACCCAGTCAGTTGAAAGGCTTCAGAGCAAAAGCTGGGATTTCCTAGAAAAGAAGAAATGCTGCCTTAAGACTGTAAAAATCTCTTTAAAAATATGAGATGGTAAATAGTTTAACAAACTTTTTAGAAATCAAAATAAAAATATTTTGAATACTAAAAAAAAAAAAAAAAAAAGATTGCAGCATCAACTCCTGTCTCAATTTCCGTCTGGTTGGCCTGCCCTACAGGTTCCAGACTTGCCAGCCTCCTTAATTACTCCTTCATTACATGAGCCAATTGATTAAAATGAATCATATGTATATCCTATTGTCCTGTGTCTCTGGAGAACCCTGGGTGATGAAGACAGGTAATTATTTCTGCATTCCTCAACCTAGACCTCCGAAGTATTCATTGCTAGCATAATATTTGGACATGAGAAATGTTCCACTAATATATGTTAAATGGATCTAGGAGTTGCCAACTGGAAATTCAACTACTATGAAAGCTAATATTGAGGTTTTGAAGTCAAACATGAAATTACAGCTTTATGGTATTATTTCTCCATAATATTAAAACTCTCAAAAATAAATAGGAACATTTATACATTCATGCTTTTTTCTTTGTCTTAAGAAGTAAATTCTGCTAATTATTATTATTGTTATTCCAACATAAACTTGAAGTAATGTTACTGTCAAGGACTCTAACGGTTTCCCATTTATCAGCAGGTAATGATACAGGTTTGATCGTCATTTCTGTATTGAGTAAATGTTATTCACATATAAAATTTTTTGCTGCCCTCTGGTGGACATAGTTCAAGAAATAAAAAGTATAAAAATATGTATCAAGTAGTCTTCTATTTGGGTATGTTCCCAAAGTTCCTTTCTAAGTTTGGAAAACAAAATGCATTTTTTCATGAGGAAAAAAGATAAGCATCTCACATTTGTTTATACATCCCTTTTATAATACATGAAGTATTTACAGTATGGCATCACAGGTAATAGACCTAACAAAAAGTCATGACGATGATTCTGTGGGAAAATGTGTTAAACGGTATCACTCGAGAACGCATCCCCCTGTCCTGTGCTGTGGCTGTGATTACGGAGGAAGACGAAGAGGATTTCCCTGGATCCCTCTCTCTCTGGAGGCACCTCTGCAGGCTGGGGCATGTGCATGTGTTGGTGGGAGAGGGGCTGGGAGTGGTGAGGTACGGACCTGAAGGCTTTCAGGAGTAAGGCCAGGTTGGGGGTGGGTAGTAAAAGGGAGTGAGGCAGAGCTCAGCCTTGAGAGCAGGATTAGAAGCCAAGTTTGGGAGAAATGGAAGCTCGAGAAATGAGATACGCAGTGCGGCTGGAGGAACAGGAATGGCCCCAGCGACAGGCAAGGGGGAAAGGACAATGGCGAGGGCTGTGGTGTGTTGGAGTTGGCTGGTACCCACTCCTAAGAGCCAACTGTTAACTTTTCAAGAATTTTGCGAGCCAGTTGTTAACCTCAGACATGATTAAAAATTAAACCATACAAACAATTAAATAAATTGTTTTTAGAACTAAAGTAGAGTACGTGCAAACTCATCACTTTCTAATCATTTGACTCTATTTGTACTACATTATTAGTAGTAAAATCACCCATTGAGGTGGTTTACTTGTTTTGTGTTTGTCTGGTGTAAATGCTCTATAATGCTGTGCACTCCCACCGACTCTGCCTTCAGTGACACCAGTGGCTTGTAGTCAGTCCTGGGGGATATTGTTGCCATGGATGTTGACAAATGCTACAAATCAAGGCTCTGCTTTCCCTCCAAGATTTGGTTGTTAGACTTTGCCAGCATACCAGTAGGTAAGGAGGGGACAAAAAAAGGAGGTTTCCTATCTTATCTCATCTCATCTCATCTCATCTTTTCTTATCTTATCTTATCCTTTTAATTCTACCATCTAGGTTGAATTGATGCTCTAATTCATTATTCATTCAATCAATAAAAATGTTTTATTCTCTACTTGTTGGCAGACAGTTTTCCATGGAATTTCCATGTTTTACGTTATACTTCTGCACTGATTGCCCTTTGTCCCAAAATATGCTTTCATGATATTTATCCAGTGAAGGCCTTGACAGGTAGAAGTCTTTCTTTAGTGAAGGGCAGGTGTACTTACTGCCTGTTACAACATTTTTGGATTCTCTACACACAGGCTGCCTCCCCTGTGTGTGCAGGTGTCCTCCGGTCCTTTTGGTGTTACCCTGCAGGACTTGGGGCTCAGGGAACTGGTGCAAAAATGGCAGCACTCTGGTTACTGCTGTTGCTGTGTAATCAACGGTCCTGCACTTCTGATCCGCAGTCTTGTGGCTTCTCTCAGGATCCACGAAACTATGGCAGACTAACTTACGGGCTTGCAAGTATAGGGCAACAGACTATGTGTCAGGCAGCGAGTGGGCTAGCTGCTGGGACAGAGAGGTGGGCAAGGCAGACGAGATCCTGCCCTAGTGGAGGTCACCATATTTTATGGCATTATAAACAAAAAGCATCAATACTAAACAAGAAACATTCAACAGTTGTGCAGGGATAAGGATGAAGAGAGAATTGAAGGGTGGTGTGATGGAATAATGAGACCGCTTGGAGAGAAATCTGCTTCACTCAGGTGGTTGGGGAAGTTCTTCCTGGTGGGTGGTTAGTGAGAAGTGAGGACTGAGGGGTGGAAGGGGGAGATTAGGTAAAACAGTCAGGATTATAGTGACATAAGGAAGTAGCATTGTTGGTTGATTAATGAAGGATATTTTTAAAAATTGAGGGGCGTATTTTTTCAAAATAAAGTAAATAAATGGGAAGACGGGGATGTCATTGGACTGCGGTAGTGATGGCAGGGGAATTGGTGCCCTTTTCCATGTTGCGTCAAGAATTGGGGTTTGAAGAAATCCCTGGAACTAATACCTCTGGCTGGATGGGGATGGTGGGAGGAGCCAGGGAGGCCATAAAGGAGGCTGTAGGGAGGGGAATGGAACGGCTGCATTGGAACAGAGCAGCATGCCAAGGTGAGAATGTATGAGTTGGGGATGAATTGCCTGGAGTGTTAAAATTTTCTTTCAACCATTCCTTTGGAGAATTAGGTAGCAAAATCCATAGAGTGTGGATATACCATTGAGAGTCAGAGTGAAGTTAGTCTATCTCAAGGACTGAAAGGTTTCTGAGATCCAGTTCCTGACTCTCATTTGATTGTTCTGTGACCTCCATTGTCCTTACAACATGGGGAGCTTTTTACGCGAGGTCGCTGCAACAACCTCACTGAAGACCCAAGACTGGAAAGCAATGGCAGAATAGTAGTAGAATATAAAGGTTGCCCATGTCTCACACAAATGTGAGTTTAAGTGTTTCTGTGGAGTTTGAGAGTTTGTGCCCCCACAGCCACAAAACAACTGCCAAAAAATAGCCCTGACCAGGGCTGTTTTTAATGACACAAATGAATATTGCATAACATGTGTTTTAGATAAGATTTGGATAAGATGTAAATTGATTATAATTGTTTCTTTTAGAACCAGCCATTAAACAACCTAAAGCATCTATCCCTGGGTAATAAATACATTGCTGGCTTCTGGGGAGTTTCCAAATAAAATGCCAACAAAATAAATTTAGAAAACACCCAAAGTGTTTTACTGTGAAATTTTGTTAAAATGAATGTATTGCTGTGATAATGTACCTTTACACTTACCAAGCACTCAGTATACATTATCATGGTTTATACTCCTCTCCAAAGTAGTTACTGTCCTTCTTCTTTGTCTTCTTACAGAGAAGGAAGCGGGTTCAGAGGGGGAGTGAGTTGCTTCAGGTCATATAGTAAGTGGTAACTTTGTCAGGGATCTGCTTTGAGCCTTTTGAACATCTGGACTGTGACCTTTGATCTAAGGACTAAAAAAGATTTTTTGAGATTCCCCTTTTGTTGCTCCCCCTTTAGTTTATAGGAATGTCCTTGCCCCATGCCCAGATTTTTAGGGTCATGGCCTGTTCTTGCTGCTCTAAGCTTCCTCTGTTCAAGGTCTGAATTGAGACCCCAACACCAATCCTATTCCTGTGGAAGAGCTGATTGTTGCCTGTCTTGAGTGAAGTGGTGGTGGTTTTGCACACCCCAAAGTTACTGAAAATTTCTCCATGAGCGAGTACCCTTCGCTTGAGATTGGGCCAGCAGGAACACTTATCTCAGCACAATTTAATTTAATATCCAATTGATACGAAGGCTGAAACACATCCATTCCTATTCAGAAAAGAAAATCAGGGCTCCTTGTATATAGTTCTTAGGAAGAAATACAAACAAAGATAATGTCTCTCAATGATGACCCTTGAAAATACTAAAAACACTTAGCTGGCTGGAAACCTAGAATAAGATTGTGCCTAAGACTGAAATATGTGGTATTGAAAGAAAAAATATCAACATAATCAAGGGGTAAAATCACTTAAGCAGGGGAGATTTTTAAAAATAAGAAAATATAATGAAAAGGACATGAAACTATGGATGCGTAGTTACCCATCAGGAGAGCCCGATATAACTACCACCTTAGTCTCTTTCTGAACACTTTTAAAGCTCTCCCCTGCCCCACTAAAGGTGATTTTATGATAAATCACTTTCTGGGTTTTGTTTTTGCTTTATTTTTCAGTTTTAACACCTAAATTTATGTTCACTATACACATATGTATATATAGTTTACATGCATAGTATAGTATGCATATAGTTCATATATTTATGGTTTATAATAATTACATATTTGTGTGTTCACACACACATATTTAATTTTAACCAACACTCTAACTAGAGAATATGTCTGTGAGATGTGTGACCTCCTCAAAATTAGGGGACCTTACTCATCTTTTTTGTGCCTTGTACTCCACTGACCCTGACGCTTAACGAGTATGTAAAAGTATGTGATAAAACCATACTGAGCACATACATTTTTACATGAGGGGAAACATAGGTGGAATATTTTACAGTATTTCACCTGTGTTTTGGAGAGTGTTTTGATTACGTAGTGTTATATACACTGAGACATAAACTAACGTCGTTTTTCTTTAGGATTTCCTGGTTTAGGTTGGTTCTTTCATTTGAACAGGTGGACATTTATTGCCTTCCGGAAGGGATGATCAGGTTACAAAAGAGGTACCTTCTTGGCTAAATCTGCTTCTATTCCAAGAGTGAATTGTGAACAATGAATCTGAAAGAGCAGATAAAGAGGTGTCTTCCCTGTTCCTCATTCTCTGAGCCAGAGAAGGAAGAAAGTGAAAAGGTAAATAAGAAATTGATGCACTGCTATTACTGAAAACTGAGGCTGACACTTCCTTGACTGAAATCCTAGGGGGACAGAAACCTTGGATAGGCTTGGGGACACTGAAATCAAGGGGACCTGTGCTGTAGTGTGCTGGACCTGGCTTGTCTCAGCTTCCGACAGCCCGTTGTTAGGCTTTTAGGAGTTTTGTGAGCTTGTTGGTATCACTTCGGTAATGGAATCAGTTGTGGTGAGAGTTTCACCCTCTGGAAATTGGCAAATGCCCCTCCACCTCTCCCAAGATAGTTAGCTGGTTGTGAAATATTTATCAGCACTCGCTGGACCTGTACCTCCATTCCCTGGTGGAGCCTCGGAAAGTGGATGGATGGCCAGGACCAGCTATTTTCTGAAATTTCACATCATGTATAAATTTGTGCTGTGATGCCTACAAAAAAATAGGCCTTAGTCAACCAACCAGGGCCCCTGCCTATCTCCTTGTTCCATGGGAATGAGTAGAACAATTTCCATGCATCCAAAAGCAGGACAAATGGTACAATCCTGAATATGACCTAAAGCCCCTGGGTGATACAGGATTGTAGAGGAAGACTTTCTTAGCAACTTGGAAAGGGCACGGAAGTGATTGAATAAGGGCCAAGTTTTGAAAATGGAGAAGATTGTGTTTGTGCTGCCTGTCACTCTCAGAACCAATAAGCAGAGACAAGGATTGCCTTTTTTCTTTTTCTCTTCTTTTTTTTTTCTTTTTGAAAGAGAGAGAAAGGGGAAAGAGGGAGAAAGAGAGGGGGGAACTTTGATGCACTGATGTATGAGAAAAACATCAGTTGCTTGCCTTTCACATACCCCCAATCAGGGACCTGGCCCACAACCGAGATGCATGTCCTGACTGAGAATTGAGCCCTTTGGTCTGCAGGGAAACACCCAACCCACTGAGCCACACCATTCAGGGCCAGTGATTGAATCTTTATGGAAACTTTATTCAGAAGCTGGAGATCAGAGAAGATGGTGGGTTATGTACCCTCAAAAACTGTCTTAACATCTCATCTCAAGCCAACTTTTTTATGAGGAGAAGAAAAGGTAGGTAAGTGGTTTGGAAGAAAAGTTAATTGGATAAGAGTTCCCATCAGGGGTGATTTTTCTAGTACTTTTTTATCTGTTGATCAGTCATTCTTTATCTGCATTCCACATTCCCTCCCTGGAACACAGTGGCCTGCAGACCTCCTGGAGCACAAAGGCTGAATTGCTTGTTGATCTCCTGGAGTCACGTCGGTCATGCATTCTGGTTCCTGGAACAACAGCTTTCCACGTGCATTAATCATTTAAGCCTGTCAACTAAGGCTAAAATCTTTAACTCTTGAGTTCCCCAATCAGTTTGAAGGGTCTTGAAGTTGAGGCCAAACGCTGACCTACCAGCAACCTGAGTGGCTCAGTGACCTTGAACTAGATAAGCAACGTGCATCTCGAAGAACCCTGGTGTCAGTAGGTGACAACCCCACATCTCCAGCCCATGCTCTTCATCCTGATTAATATATTGCCATATTTATATGCCCCTGGAACTTTTACCCTGGACCCCAGGGTAAAAGGAGAAGGGTTGGAATTAGGGTGAAGCGTACAAGGCCCACACCTTGGGTATAAAATTTAATGGGGTGCCCAAAACTCAGCAATCAAGATAAATAATACTTAATGTAATATTTGAAACATCAATTAATGTAAAAGTGCACAGTGGACAAAATATCGAAATTTTATGTGAAAACAAGTTCAATGTTACTGAGTTTTGCTTTTGTGTCAGGAGATGATCTCGTTACACCAGGGGCACTGTTACAGGCCCGGCTTCAGTGAGTGTCCTCTCTAGATGGGGGTGGAGGGGGGCTTCCTGAATTGCTTGTGATTTAGTTTCTCAATGAACACCTGAAATAGATAGTGAGTTGAATTCCAGAAAAATGAAATTTTATTTCTTGCACGTGTGACTTCTGGGCTCAGATTTACAATCCTTGTACAGATGCCAGTGACCAATCAACTTTGCTCTTCCCATTTTCCCTTTGGTTGATATAAAAGAAACCTGAACTCTGTACTTTCTTAGGATAGATTTGAGGAACTACCAGGACTCCCATCTTCTTGGTTGGCAACTTCTTTCCTTACTCCAAACTCTGATGTTTTCAGTTTTGGCTTTTCCAAGTGTCAGGCACACAGACTTTGGACTGGTAACTGTATTTTGCTGTAATGGCCTGAAGTAAGACAAAAGGTAAAGAGAGGACCTGGAGGGGCACATGGGAAATATTTAGTACACTACATATTTTGTCCTTTTGTTTCTGCTATAAATGAAATATTTTGTTGTCTCTCTCTCTCTAGGGTGTGTATAGCTTTTTCATCACTGAACTTAAACTCTAAGAGAGATGATGGACAATTAGACAAGTAGTTACTATAAACATGCGATCATAGGGGAGATAAAGCATTCCATGAAAGCTTTTCGCAGGTAGATCTAGTGAAGTTTATGGAGTCATCAATGGCTTCTGCAAGAAGAAAGTTTTAATTTGGTATCCTAAGGATAAGGCGTTAGGTGGATGAAGGAACTGATGGTGGTGGAGTATGGTGAAGAGAAATGAGACAAAGAAGGTCTTCAGGTTAGATGAAGAATTTGAATCTCTATTCACTGTGTAATTGCTGACCGACTTGGGCAAGTTACCTAACTTCTCCGTGCCACAATTTTTCACCTCTAAAATAGTCATAATGTTTACAACACAGGGTTGTTGTAGAAATTGCATGAAAATGCATTTAAGTTTTTTAGGACAGTGCTTGGCAGTTGATAAGACCTCAATACATGGTAGCTTTTATTGTCAGTATATAAGGAAAACCTGGCGTTTCCACACCCATAGTGGATGAGACCCACCAGAAGAAGCTCGTCAGAGTGCATGCATTCTGCTAGTAGGGAGGGTCAGAAGCTCAACTGGAGATGTAGACAAAGATACTAATTTAGAGAACCTGTGACTTGATAATGAGTTTGAATATTATTTCAAGGGCAACGGTCTCTGATGCATTTAACACAAGAAAGTTATACGATCAGATGTCTGTTTTAGAAATTGCTGGTGCTCATTATTCACATCTCTTTGTTTCTTCCTGGACATACTAAATACATTTCCAAGCTCCCTTGCAGTTAAGGACCATATGCCTGAGTTCTGGCCAAGGGATACATTGGTCAGGATTCTTCAGGGAACAGAACCATCAAGATATATTAATATGCATATTATTTATTATGAGGAATTGACTCACAAGACTTGGAGGCTGGTGTGTCCAAGATCTGTGGTCAGGGCTGGCAGGCTGGAGACCTGCTGGTGCAGATGAAGTCCAAGGGCAGCCTGCTGAAGAATTTTTTCTTGCTTATGGTTACTGGTCCTTTTTTCTCCTCTCATTCCTTCAGCTGATTGGATGAGGCCCACTCACATTCTTGAGGACCATTTGCGTTTCTCAAATTTCATTGAGTTAAACATCATCTCATCCCAAACACCCTCCAAGTTGACACATAGAATTAACAAACGGGGTGTTTGGCAGAAGTGATGTGTGCTCCTTGCAGGTTGAGCCTCTGAACTTCTCATACACAGTCCTGTGTGCTGTCTTTCTTTGCTTCTTGGCAGGTGAAAGTCAGAAGTTCAAGGGGATGAGGGAGCCACTAAATGGAAGGAAGCTGGGTCCCTGAAAGATTGGATGGAACAGAGCCTTCATCCCACCTCTATCACTGAAATGTCATGATGAGACATAAGCAGATGTTGTGTTAAACTTTGGGATTTGAGGGATTAGTAAACTGAGAGTTGGGAATTCTTCGGAGAGTGTTGTTGGTGTGCTGTTCTTCTCCTCCCTTTGGAAGACAAGGGGTGTTTAGGAGCATTTGGGTCTTACGCAGTTCAAGACATATAGGACTCATATTTGACTCATGCCTGAGGAATCTAAAGGTGAGAGAGGTACTCTTTAACAGAGGCCCCAGAGACAGTGTAACCTTTGGAGGCAGTCATTCCAGCAGAAGTAAGGAGAATGGGTTGAAGCAGGGAAAGCCAGAGTTAGGAATTCGTGTCGTAAGTCCAGGCAAGAGATGATGCGGACCTGGACTAGATTGCTGCAGCTGGTGTGCAGAGGTGTCTGAATTAATCATGCTGTGACTAGTGATAAACTTTTAGTTCCTGACCAGATGTTTTCAATGCAAACTCTACATTTCTATTTTTTTCTGATTAAAATAGAAATTGATCTATTGCTTGGATTTATTACACAATACAGGGAAACTTAATAAATATGATCTTTCTGGTTTCCTAGTTTGGGTCTAATTAAAAAGAAAGTGGTCTTAGGCAAAGTTAAAGTGATAATGCTTAGTTAGGAGGCATCCCCTTGCGCAGTAAGAGAAGGATGAGAAGCAAGTTTAAGATGATCAACCAGTCAGCCGCTGTCCTATGGCTCTGAAGAAAAACTGTGCCTCAGAATAATCCATCAGAAGGAGGACTGGAGAGGAAATTTATCTGGCAGCTCACTCATGTCTGCTGTCACCGGTTGGTTAAAGGTCATCCCACAGAGAATTTACTACACTGTCCTATATCCTGCCCTGGAGTATTGCTGTGAGTTGTGAAAGGAAACAGGAGTAGAAGACTGGACAGTCAGAGCCTGGCGCAGGGAGGAATAATAAGTGGTCTGCTGGAGGGCAGGCAGTTGGTGTGCTCCAAGGAGAGGGTCTCTGAGGGCCTGACCCCAAAATGCTTTAGAGAAGAGTCAGCCTTGGAAACCAGAGGACAGTGATACAAGATCATAACAAGACCATCATATAAGAACTGTGCCGCCTTCTGCCAACTCCTCTTTCCTGGGTCTGGCTTAGCAAGAGAGGGTGAGCAAGGATGAGAAAGAAAGCCAACCTCATCCTACGTACCTGGTGCAGGCTGTCAAGAGTGATGGAACTGAAAGACAAACTTGAAATGAAGGTTGCAGTGATGTGATTAGAATGGACTGGACTCTCTCACCTTCTGAAAGAGGCTGAAGGACATTTTACCCGAGCAAGAGAAAAAACAACCACCCAAAAAACCAAACCCCCAAACAAAAGCAGTGATACTGGCTTGATATTTCCTTTTCCGTTCATTCAGGGAGGAAATTAATGAGTGCAGAGAGCAAATTAAGATCCTATTTTTCTTTTTCGGTACACTATCACATCCATCTTGCAAAATCAACTAGGTGTATTCTTAACCACTCTACTATATTGCCATAGAGATCTTTGTTTGGTTCTGTTTTAAAAAATGCTATGTAAGAAAACAAAGATATCAGGCCAGTTATTTATTAAACCCATAACCTAAATTAATTAGTACTACTTGATATTACCCTATCAAGTTGGTTGCCATCTGTAAGTGGGACTCAGGAGTAAGAAGACACTTTAGGAGTAAGAATTATAAAAAGAATAGTCTAGAGCCTAAGACACTGGGGAGTCGTGGGTAAAGAGTGCATTAGTGGGAGATTTGGGCAATGAAACTGAAGGGCGGTGGCACTGAAGGGAGGGGGTGGGAGAAATAGGACAAGAAAGCACTGAAGACAATTCAGGTATTGTGGTTCATTCATTCTGCAGAATGAAACAGTATAGCCCACCTGATGCGACCTCTGGTGGTAACTCAGTGTCATAACACATGTTTGTGCTGGTTGCAGCAGCAGCAAATCTGGAAGCTGACTCCCAATTCCTCCTGTTTAATATTTTAGAACTTTCAAACGGTATGGGCAAAGAGTTCTTAATCCATATTAATAATTTGATTGCTCAGGTGGAGAAAGAGTGAGGATGAATGCAAGCTAGGCCACCTGATAACTGACTTCCACACCGTGTGTAAATTCTGTCACACACTTGAAGCAACAGTGGAGTATCACAGGGCAGTCAGCAGAGAATTAAATAATTCATCAGTTTCTCAACCAACCTTGGGCATGATTCAGAAAGAGCACATAGAAGTTTCTGAATAAATGCTGTTGAATAAATAAACGGGAACTATTTGTTATGTGATTTGCTTCTCTACTTGTGTCAGTTGGGAAAAAGATTTAAATTGTAGAAATGGCCATGTTTCCAGGAAAATATCCACAAATTTTCAATTCACCTGCAAGTAAAGGGATAAACTTATTTATAATTAATTTGAAAGATCCTTCTTATGGGGTTATTTTTTTCAGTGCATATTATACAAGAAATCCAGGACTATCATGGATAACACACTTTGTAACTGCCTTTGAGTAAATGATTTTCTGTTGGTTAGTTTGGAAGTTTAATAATGTACACATTCTATGAGATGTCTGGAAGACAATATGTATTACAATAATTGTTTAATTTGTGACTTGATTAATGTAGTCAGTAATTTGATCACTTTCAATAAGTATAATGTAATGAGAATACTAGAAAGTGTCCAATTATTACATGTAGTGACTCTAGACTCCCCTCAAGAGGGCAGCAAAACCGCACAGCTCAGTTCTCAGAGTTCAGGATGAAAATCTTA
Source organism: Anoura caudifer (assembly GCA_004027475.1). Classification (NCBI taxonomy): domain Eukaryota; kingdom Metazoa; phylum Chordata; class Mammalia; order Chiroptera; family Phyllostomidae; genus Anoura; species Anoura caudifer. The sequence goes on along the minus strand of PVKU01000792.1, from coordinate 156,562 downwards.
AAAAGCAGGTTCATAGACATTCCCTGACTTGATGATCCTTCATATTAATCCAAGTAATTAAATATAACATGTGCTGAAATTTGTACTGGCATTTTATGAAAACTTAGCTTTTTCTTTGTGAAATGAAAAGAAAATTCTTTCCCTTTTAGGTTAGACAGAAGAACTACACTTGCTTGGGTCTCAAAATGCATTGTTTAAACAAGGTCACAGGTTTAAGTCAGCTACTGGGAATGGTAAAAAAGTAACAGCCGCCCTCTGACCCTGGATTTACTTGATTTGTAAGCAGACAATGATTGTGCTTGACATTATTGGGCTCATTTTGGAAATTGCCTTTCCATGATCTACCGAAAGACCTTCAAAAATATTTACTTCTTTGAGTGGAGAAAACTTGAAAACTTGAAGATTGGAAAACAGCAAAATGGGAGAGAGTTGAACAAATTTCTGTCCACCAGTAGAGAAGCGGATGTTGTCATTTCCTAGACCAGATTATTGATGATGTTTTCATTAACACTTACTGCATCTGCTTCAGTTCCTCCTCTGTTCCTGGCTCTCCAGTTGTCATTCTTGCCCTAAGAGGCTGGTCAGGTGATCCTGGGAAAGGTGTTAATTAAGAGTGGTTCAAAATGTTTCTTCTCTCTGGTTTATTTGCGTTTAGCAGGGGTGTCAAACTCACTTTCCCCGGGGGCCACATCAGCTTCATGCTTGCCTTCAAAGGGCCGAATGTAACTTTAGGACTGTAGAAATGTAACTACTCCTTAACCTGGGGCAAGGAACTTGGTGTTGCCACTGGGAAAAAAACAAGGTGGAGGGCCGGATTCGGGCCACGGGCCTTGTGTTTGACACCTGTGTAATAGAGGATTTGTGAAGAGTGGAAGATTTTCAGGCATAAAGGAATGGATCTTCAAATAGTAGAATTCTGGTCCTTAGCAGGTTTATCCTTTGTATGCCGTAGACTTTCAGTAGTTGTTAAAAGAGTGATGAAAAGCCTAAAAGGAGAGCTGAGAGATAAAGAGCTGCTGTTCTACCCGCCCAAAGTACAGAATAGGCATCCCCTTCCTTTTGGTGAGGCTAAGTTTAGTGGGCAGACATTTAGCTTATTGTTATGGGAAAGAGTGCAGGTGGAGCCAAGCAGAAGTATTTGACAACTCTTTTTACATCATGTCGAATAGACTGACTTTGGGTCAAAGCAGATTCAGTGACAGGGTGGCCCTCATAAAGACGCTTAAAATCTGAATTTGAGGGGTTGTTCTAATCTTTCAAGTTTTTAAATGTTGTATCAGAATTAACATTCATATTTATTAAGCACTATTCCTTGCAAATCTTGTGGTAGTCATGTATTGGAATTTATAATACAGTATAAACAGAAGAATAAATTATACCCATCTGATTAATTTATAATCTCCCATGAGTCCCAAGACTAGCACACATGAAAACATTGGTAACCATAAAAATTATAGATCACTAATGCAAATGGGCGAATGGCATGCCCCAGGATTTAAAACGTTTTGAAGAAGGGTCGGTCAGTATGAGTTCAAGACCCTGGGGAAGGCTACACATAGAGAGGAGGCCTTGAGCCAACTCCTGAGTGCAGGTGGGTTTGTACACAGAGAGAAAAGGAGGGCGTGCTAGGACAAACTGCCTGTATGAAGATGTAGAAGTGTGAGCGTGGTACATCTGGAAAACAGACTAGAGCAGAAATATAGATTGGGTGATAGTGAGGGCTAAAGTTGGAAAAGTAATCTTGGCCCGTCACATAACAAGTTTGGGAGTTGATGCTTTAGAAAAAGATGATGTACAAAACGTTCTCTCTCTCTTTTTTAAATTTATTGATTTTAAAGAGAGAGGGGAATGGGGGAGGGAGGGATGGAGGGAGGGAGAGAGAGACTTGTTATTCCACTTATTTATACATTCATTGGTCAATCCTTATATGTGCCCTGACTGGGGATCAAATGTGCAACCTTGGCATATCAGGATGACATGCCATTAGGTAGCTAATCCATTGAGCTACCCCCAGCCAAGGCCAAAACATTCTTGATTAGGGGGATAATGAAAGGATAGTCTATATTTTTAGAAAATTAAGTTCTCTCCACTTCCATTGATGTGGAAACCACCAAGAACCTGTGGAATAACAGTGAGGGAAGGAATGTTTGGGATGGGTAAAAGACAGTGGGACTTTTTAGCTCTGAACTGTGAATATTACAGTTACTATACTGAATTATATTTTCAAACCTATATTATAATATATTTTGAGAAAGTAGATTTGGAAATAATAAATCTGTCCCAGTTGCTATACTAGGTATTAGTGATAGATTCCACCCCGGAACCCATGTATGTATCATAGTCATTAGAAATCCACTTAAAATAAAAGATGAGAGCCAATGATAATACGATTTTACTTTTCACTAGGGAGCTATTTCTAACATCAAACACTGGTAAACGAATGGTTGTTGGAAGGAAATATACCCTTTAATAGAAAGCCAACACATTTTACTTCTTCCAAATGGAAATCTACAGAAGCAATTTTTAAAAAAATAACATGTACTTCAGAATCAGACACAGGATATTTTCATACATCAAACTAATATCTTTGTCAGGTCCCAGTTGTGTACCTTCATAGATGGATATCATCACTCTAAATCCATCAGTTCTAAACTCCATTGCATTTGTGTTGCAAACTTACCATTTTAATGGCGTATTTGAAAAAGTGATTTTATCAGAGAAAACTACAAGTAAGTCAAACAAAATAGAATACATGGATCAAAATATATCACAAGATGCTGAGAACAGGAAAAATAACTTGTTAAAACCCCGCAGGTAGAGACATTTCAGCACCTAACAGAATTTGGTAAATGGCAGTGGGGGCTAGTTCATTAACATTCAGTTCATTCGAGTTCTTCTCTCTCTTCCTCCTGTGCCCTCCTGCCGCCCCACCCTTGTTCTCTAAATCTCCCAGATTTTAGTACAGATCATTTTCATTAATGCTTTAAACTTGGCTTATTCTCAGCGACGGCCCTTTCTACCCTCCTCCCTTTGTATTCAAACTATTGTAAGAACTGGATTTTTTCATATAGTGTCTCAAAGTGTGTGTCACTGTTTGCTTTTCTAGCTTCAAAGCAAAAATAAATTTATTCTTTTAATTTTTACTTGTTTGGTATAATATTTTCTCATAAATACCCCAGCTTACCTTTACCTTCTAAAATGTTAAATAGCAAGATTTATATAATCTTTTTACTTTTTTCTATCACCCCAATTATCCCATTTTCACTTTCCTTAGCCTCATAAGAATGTATAGGCATGTTGTTTGTTTCATTTTGTGTTCCGAAACAAATTCAAAGTTGTATATTTAAAATAACTTTTCAGTTTAGGTCCAGAGATGATTATTCTTATTTTTAAGATTTGGAAGCTGAGAGATGAGTGGTTATGACAATCAACAAATATTTATAGAATATCTTCAATGGGTCTTGGGCAGCCCTCAGTGCCAAGGGAAACAAAAGGAATATAATATAAACTTGGGCAATTTTGGAAGTTTTTCCTGACACCAGACTTGCAAGTACTGCCTACTAACTGTAGCAGTAACAATAACACCTAATCTTTATTGAGGACTTGATATGTGCCAGTCAGTTTTTATAAGTATTTTCATGTGTTTACTCATTTATTCATTAAGACATTAATATGATGGTCACATGATCATAATCATCAAATATGAAACAATGTAGCCAGAAAAAAGATGTTTAAGAAACTCACTCATGGTCACCCAGCCGGCGAGTGGTGGGGTTGTGGATTTGAAGCCAGGTAGTCTTCCTTTAGAATGAACATTTTTTAAAAAAATATATATTTTATTGATTATGTTATCACAGTTGCCGCATTCCCCCCCTTCATTCACCTCCACCATGCACACCCCCTCCCACCCACATTCCCTGCTTTTAGCTCATGTCCATGTGTCATAAGTTCTTTAGCTTCTACTTTCCCACACTATTCTTGCCCTCCCCCTGTCTATTTTCTACCCACCGTCTATGCTACTTATTCTCTGTACCTTTTCTCCCCGTCTCCTCCTCCCACTCCCCTGTTGCTAACCCTCCATGTGATCTCCATTTCTGTTCTGTTCCTGTTCTACTTGTTTGCTTAGTTGGCTTTTGTTTTAGGTGTGGTTGTTAATAACCGTGAGTTTGCTGTCTTTTTACTGTTCATATTTTTTATCTTCTTAGATAAGTCCCTTTAACATTTCATATAATAAGGGCATGGTGATGATGAACTCATTTAACTTGACCTTATCTGAGAAGCACTTTATCTGCCCTTCCATTCTAAATGAAAGTTTTGCTGGATAGAGCAATCTTGGATGTAGGTCCTTCCTTGCCTTTCATGACTTGGAATACTTCTTTCCAGCCCCTTCTTGCCTGGAAGGTGACTTTTGAGAAATCAGCTGACAGTCTGATGGGATCTCCTTTGTAAGTGACTGTCCCCTTATTTCTAGCTGCTTCTAGAATTCTCTCCTTCATTTGAATCTTGGCTAATGTAATTATGATGTGCCTTGATGTGTTCCTCCTTGGGTCCAACTTCTTTGGGACTCTCTGAGCTTCCTGGACTCACTGGAAGTCTATTTCCTTTGCCAGATTGGGGACGTTCTCCTTTATTATTTGTTCCAATAAGTTTTCCACTTGTTGCTCTTCCTCTTCTCCTTCTGGTACCCCTATAATTCGGATATTGGGACGTTTAAAGATGTCCTGGAGGTTCCTAAGCCTCTCCTCATTTTTTTTTGAATTCTTATTTCTTCCTTCTTTTCTGTTTGGTTGTTTTTTTCTTCCTTCTGGTCCACACTGTTGATTTGAGTCCCAGTTTTCCTCCCATCACTATTGGTTCCCTGTGCATTTTCTTTCATTTCACTTATCATAGCGTTCATTTGTTCATCTAATTTGTGACCAAAATCAACCAATTCTGTGAGCTTCCTGATCACCAGTGCTTTGAACTATGCATCTGATAGGTTGGCTATCTCTTGGTTGCTTAAAAGTATTGGCTCTGGGAGTTTGATTTGTTCTTTTGTTTGAGCCATTTTTTTTGGGGGGGGGTCTGGTCATGGCTGTTAGGTAGTGAGGGGCAGAGCCTTAGGTGTTCCTGGTGCAGGGCAGCCCAGTCCCAGAGTTATGATGCTGTATGTGGGGGCGGGGTCTGAGAGGGAACAATGGTGCTTGCTCCACACTCTCTCGGATTTCAGTCCCCTCTGTGAGGCTGGGAGTCTCTCCCAGCACTTCAACACCCACAAGTGTTTTCAATCGGTGCTTTTAGGCTTTATTTCTGGGCGCTGGGGCCGTGGGTTACGTAGTCTGTCTTGCTGCCCATTTTTGCCTGGTTTATCTGCATGTGAATGTGTGACCATGGTCAGCCGCCTTGTGCGCCTTGCTTGGTCTGCTCGTTGCCTCCCCACGCCCAGTAACCACTGCCTGTGTGCCTAGGGTGTGCCAATGGTCGCCTGCGCATCCAGGACCACCAACCACTGCTTTTTCCTGCCTTGATCCCTCTCCGCCATTGCTGACTCCACCCCTTTTACCGGTCTGGGTGAATCATTGTCAGACTTCCATACAATTCAATTTTCTATCTGTTCTGGATGTTTTCTTGTTTTTAAATCTTTGTTGTCCTTAATTCTGGTTATGAGAGGAGGCACAGTGTGTCCACCTATGCCTCCATCTTGGCCAGAAGTCCTAGAACCAACTTTTAACTACGTTTATTTTCCCCTATATGGCCCTCCAAGCTTAGTCTACTCAGGGGCATTGCTATCTCATAGTGTGCCTTAGAGAAATTACAAATTTCATTATGTCGCACACATTCAAGATTGCTTGGAAATAGGCAAAAATCCAAAATTCAAGTGGCAGCCATTAAGAATTGTCCTTGATCACACAAACATATGTAAAATATAGTTGGAGAGATAGATAGGTAGATGCAATTCACGTGCAAACCAGCGTTGCACACAGATACATTAAATCGCTAAGGAGGGTAGCGCAGGTAATAAATAGAGAAGGGGTGACCAGACAGGGATCTGGAATGATTTGGTGTCTACAAGGAGATATCTTCCGTGAGTGTTGAAGAGGGTGTAGGTTCTGAAGCCGGAGTGATGGCTGGTGGGGTAGGAGGTGGAGAGAAGTGCACGAAGACAGAAGGGGGTGTGCCATTTGGAAGAAGCAATAGAAAGTGATGAATGCCGCTTCCAAGTGGAGACTAAGAGCTGAGTAGTCTTTGCGGTGAGAGCCCCAAGATTTTTAGATAAGGGCTGTCTGTTACCTGGAACCTCAGGGTGAAGAAGCAAGAAGCAAAGTCCCCTGAAACTCATATCTTAAACTTGAAATAAAACTCTTACTGTGGAGATCTCGGGATTATTTGTTGATATAGTATTTCCTAGCTTATGTAACTAGCTAGCAGGCAATTTCAGTGTCCCAAGCATAAACCGTTAGGGATTTAGGCAATGAAGAACAAGAGACAAATCTGAAAGTCAATGTCAAGGAAGAATTGACAGGACTTGGTGACTGATGGTGTTGTGAGGTACAAAGATTTAGAAAAAACTGGCCAAATGACCTTAATGGTTTTGGTTTGGGAGAACAAATCACTTATCAAAAACAATAAAGTAAGTGTGGAAGATGGATTTGACAGATAGGTAGGAAAGAAATCCTTAAATCCTTTTCAAGAAGTTAACAATATTATGAAGTGGGGGAAAGAAAATAAAAGTTATCAGGCAGAGCTCACTTGGAAAAATTTGGTAGTTCAGAGAAATTTCCCAGTACTCAGTAGATGGTTTTTGTTTTATTATGTTTTGTTTTAAAGTTAGACTGTATATTTGCATATTTGAAATCATAGAAAGTGTAGAAATCCAGCAGTGTGGAAACGATGCTGGGGCAGGCTTGATAAAGCATGGAATTCAGGGTCCACAGAAGTTAGGAAGGGCTGGGACTAAGAACATGCCGGGAGGAGAAACCTTTGGCGGGCAGTGGAAAACAGCTTCCATTTAAATTTTGAAAAGGATGGATAGACATAAAGACAGACATGTACTAAGATGAGGACAGAGGTTAATTAAATACATGAGCTGCAGTGCCTCTGTTTTCCGTTTAAGTAGGAGAAGTTACCTGCTAAGAGAGAAGAGGGAGATGGGCCAGTGGAGCTGAGGCAAAAAGGTTTTTTTTTTGTCGTTCAGTTTTCATTTTATTTTAAAGTGTTATTTTCCAATTACCGTTTACATTCAGTATTATTTTGTATTGGTTTCAGATGTACAGCATAGTGGCTAGACAGTCCTATACTTGGGAACTGACCACAAAGAGGAGCAAACCTGGCTGTGGTTACAGAATCACTGAACACAGCGGGCCTGTTTGAAGTTAGACGGCGAGAGTTTGCGAGGTGTCACCCTTTACGAGGTCTGAACAGCTCTGTCTTCTCTGGGAGTGCTTCGTGTTTGGGAACAGACAAGAAAAGCTCACAGTGAGGGCGATCCAAATTTGTGACTTTTTTATAGATTAAAGTATTTGCTGAAGGTCATACTTATAGTTCTCTCTAATCTGTTCTCATTTTTTTTTTCATAAAAATACAATGTCTCCCTAAGGATACATTTTATATTCTTGTGGTTCTAATAATCTTCACATTGGCTTGAAATTCATCTGTGTAATCACTGAAGCCTAGTTCTTTATAAACTATGATTTCAGTTCTTGGATAACTTTTCTACCGTCTCACTTTTTCATTTTGATAGACCTTTCAACTAAATTACATTGGTGGAAAATTTTTCTGTGGTTCTTTATAAAAATTTTTTACCTCACTTAATTTAGATGTTAGATAATTAATAATCATTATTCATTGACTAATATGTGCCGCATGCTATGCTAAAAGGCCAGGGATACAACAATAATGAAACAATGCACATGCTTTTGATGTGCTTTTAGGACTCAGAACTTTAGCTGGGAAATACACATAGACTTACATCACCAGGAAAAATTTAACCTGAGGCTTCTTAAACTCCTGAAGTTTGTCTGACATGTGTATTTTGCTCTCACTTGTTATTCATCAAACGTTAAACTAGGGGTTGCTATGGAGGTAACATGATGATGATATTAAAGGCAGTAACTAGTGGAATTCAACTAATGGAGATGCCCCAGATAACTTGTTTATTGGAAGTCTTTTAGAGCAGAATTGAGGTTTCCTTGAAGGAGGAGAAATTCCGCCCCATGATCTGCAGCTTTGGCTCATTTGGGGAGGCCTGCCTTATGGATTTTGGATTTACCTAGCCAGCCCCTGCAAAAGCCTATTCTTTGTGATAACCTGTATGTGTATATATATATATATATATATATATATATATATATATATATATGTGTGTGTGTGTGTGTGTGTGTGTGTATGTGTATTGCTTCTGTTTCTCTTTGTAAATGCCAACTGACATGAGTGATACACTGGAAGAAATACTTGTGAAACATATCATTAAAAGGGAGTAGATTTTAATGAGCAGTGGGGATGTAATATATAGCATGGTTACTATAGTGAGCAGTACTACAGTGTGTATTTGAACATTTCTAAGAGTAGATCTTTAAAGTTTTCATCACAACAGAAAAAATTTTTTAACTATGTATGGTGATGAATATTATCTAGATTTACTGTATTGATTTTTTTGCAATATATGTTGTACATTTGAAGCTAATAAATGTTGTATGTCAGTTATATCTAAATTTGAAAAAAGTAGATTTTAGAATAAAAGAATTAAAACATTTTAAAAAGGAAAAATCACTAGCCTAATAGAAAAATGGACTAAGCATCCATTTTGGTTATCTTTCACTGTATAGCAAAGGAATCTGAAACCTGATGGCTTAAAGCAGTAGCTTATTATTCTCGTTAACTGTAGTTTAACAATCTGGGGAAGGGGGTCTTGCCCTGATTTCATCTGGGATCATCCGGGCTGTAATTATCTGAAGGCTCCACCGTGGCTGGGTGGGGTCCAAGTTGTCTTCTCTCAGATGTGTGGTAGTTGGTGCTGGATGTTGGCTGAGATTCCACAGGTTTCTTCCATGTGATCGCTCATCTTCTGGTGAGTTAGACTGGGCTTCATAACATTGAGGTAGCAGGGTTACAAGAAGGTGGGAGTGGGAGCTGCAAGGGTAGGGGTTGTCCCTGGGGCATGATAGGAAAGCCTTACTCAGAGGAGAATTTTGATCATATCCGACATATTTTAACCCTTTAATATGAAGTCATGATGTACCTGTGTAATAAAATATATGGCTATATAAATATTGCTATAGGTTGAATGTATGTGTCCCCCAGATTTGTATATTGAAATGTAATCCCTTGTGTAATGATATTTGGAGATGGGGCCTTTGGGAGTTGATTAGGTCATGAGGGTAGAGCCCTGATGAATGGGATTAGTGTCCTTACCAAAGAGACCCTGGGGAGCTCCCTCACCCTTTCTGCCACATAAGGACACAGAGAGAAGATGACTGTGTATGGAATAGGAAGTGGACTCTCGCCACACGCTGAACCTTGGTCTTGGACTTCCCAGCCTCCAGAGCTGTGAGAAATAAATACCTGTTGTTTCTAAGCTATCCAGTCTATGGTATTCAGTTACAGCAGCCTGAACAGCCTAAGGCAAATATATACAAGTAGGTACATACTATATACACATACAAAAATGGGGGGGGGGAGAGAGAGAGAGCGCGCTGCCCCCCCGCCCAGTAATCTTAATTCTTTGCCTGTACTGAATCTTTTCCAACTCAACTAAAGGTTATAGCTGGCCCATACTTTTTTTTACCTGATATGCCAATAACAGACTTCTGCATTCTCTGGACAAGCTTCCAGTTGGAAGAATAGTTGCACAGTATGCTTTGTATGATAAATGAGGAAGTATTCAAGGTGGTTTGGTATTAGGATCCCAGTTCTTTTAAGCCCACACTATACAGTAGGCTTAAGCAAAGACACTGCTGTGGTTTCTAGGGATCACTAGCAGAAGTCCGTGTGACCTCACCATAAGAACATTAGGCTTTGAACTCCATTTTCTTGCTTGCATTCTGAGATTTGGATGTCAGGCTTAGAGATGACTAGGACACAACTTGTAAGCCTGGCTAGGTAACTCAGCTGCGTAGATTGCTGTTTCGATATGACAAGAATGCCAAGGTTGTGGGTTTGATCCATGGTCAGGACATATACAAGAATCAACCAATGAATACATAAGTAAGTGGGACAACAAATCAATGTTTCTCTCTCTTCCCCCTTCTCTCTGAAAATCAATAAATAAATTAAAAGAAAAAGGAAAAAAATGCTAGGCAGTATGAGGCCACTACAAGTTGAGACTAATTTCTGTTGCTTATTATGTTTCTGGTACAGTAAGTGTTCTGGGACTTTTATAGTTCAACCAAAAAGAGGCAATGCTTCTTTCTCTCTGCATTGGACAAATATATAAACAAATGCAAGTATTTCTGATTTGAAGAAGAGTTAGTCTAATATTAATATTCATATTCATATGTGTGCCTGTTTTCTTCCTATCCAGGCTAGAAGTGGACACAAGTTGTATTAGGATAAAGTTTGCTGAGAACCAGAAACAGAAATGCTGATGAAAATATAAACAAAAGTGCAAAAGATCCTTTTGAGAAATTAAAAGAAAAGGAATTTTATTCTGATATGATTTGCAAGTCAGAGAACATAGCCTTTGGTAAGAACCAGAAATGCACTCTGAGATGCGGGAAAATGGCGCAAGGATTTTAAAGACTCAGGTTACAAAGGGGCAACTAACAAAGAGATGGGCTGCTGGAGAAACTATGTCATAAACTTTCATTGCTCATTTTCTGATTGGTGGGGTTCCGAGATAAGCACAAGGAGCAACACATAGTAACATATGATCAAGCATTTATCAACGTCCTAGTCTCACTTGAGGTCTGTAGAACAAGGGGGTTTTTGGTTAAGCAATTTCGTACAGGGAATGTTGCTTGTCAATAGTACAGGGAGAGTGATTTATCAGACAGCACATTCAGTACAGGGACCCTGTTTGCTCTGTGGGCAGTTTTGGAGCCTGAAGAACAAATTCATCCCTCATAAGCAGTTTGACAATCCAAACGGCAAAATATCAGAATGTGGGGCCATAAACTATGGTGTTATAGTTCTTACAAATAGTCAGGAAGCATATCATGATAGATTGGTGGACAGTAAAGAACAGCTTTTCCCTTCTCTATTCCGAGCAACCTTTTGATGAAATCCTCTCACTACAAACTGACTTGGTATGTATACCTTATGATCCCCTGGGGTATGAAGCTCGTCCTACCGTGTTGGAGGATGAGGGACAGCTGGTTCAAATGGCACAGAAGAGAGGGAACCACTACCGTTTGTATTGACCACTGCCGGGAACTCCCAGCAGAATTCAAATTGAGTCAGATGAAGACCTCTACTAGCAGGGAAGACTTGGGATGGAAAAAGTGACTTCACTGGTATCTGAAAGTCTTGGATCCTGGAGACGGTGCTGTGAAATGTCTTTAGCTTGACATGAGCATGTACACAATGATGATAATATACTCTAACAGCAGCCAGAAGGAGGATACTTGTCTAGTACAGATACTGCTTATAAATATCTGAAAAACTGGGCTGTGACCAGACAAGTGGAGGCCAAGTTTTAATTTCTCCTTGTTTATTATGAGCAAGCAGGTTGCAGAATGAGATGAGAATGAGCTTGTTGAAAATTATCTTTTTCTCTTTTAAGCTATAGCGATATTTGTATGTAAGGACCTGACACTATTTGATATGAGGTGTAAAAATTGAGTAGTTAGTTAAAATCAATTTTCAGGGTCTTTTCTAAGTGACTATTTTGAAAGGACCCTTCCTTGGACTAGTAATTGAGTTGTCCAGTTGGGATAATAAATTCCCGAGAACAGTGGAATTTACTCTTTACTGCGCATGCTTATTTGTCCTGGTGTGGAAATGAGCCCTGAATGGCTATCACTGGCTAATGCAGAATGTAGTGTGCTCCTAAGGGCTCTCTTGTTTCTATAGTTTGCTTCTGAGTTACAAGGATGTTAGAACTACCCCAGCTTAGAAAGAGAGGAAGTTTAGAGATCAATCTTGATATAACTACTTTATAGACTGTCAGTACCTCCTTTTCCTGCTCCACTGCACTTCTGATAAGAAATATGAGGTCTGTCCAGAAAGAATCCAGCCATACACTATGAAAAATAGAGACATTTATTGAAGAAAACGCAAGATACAAGAAACATGATATGTAGGACAATGATGCCTCAGTCCCCTTCAAAGAAGGCAGCTTGGTACCTCCCACAGTTTTCTCAAACAACATCAGCTGCCCCTTTGTATTTTCCTGCACCTTATCAATGATCTGAAATCTCTTCTCTTTCAAAGGTGATTTTAGTTTTGAGAAAAGCCAGGAGCTTCAGGGTACCATATCTGGGCTATAGGGGGGCTGAGTTACCTGGGTGATTTGATGTTTCACCAAAAATCTCTGCCTGAGACATGATGCATGAGCTGGTGGATTGTCGTGATGAAGCTGCCAATCACCAGTTGCCCATAGCGGTGGCCTTCTGGATCGTCTGAATAGTTTTCTCAGAGGAATGTTCAAGCTTAATGCAAAATTCAATGCAGATTCATTGCTCTACTTGTTCAGCCATTTTGAATGCTACAGCCACACCATACACATGCTCACTCAGTGACGCCCCACTGACTGGTACAGTGAAGTCGTCATTGTTCATGCATGCGCATTGCAGAGCACTCTCCTTGGCTGCCAGGTCACATGGATGTTGTGCAAACTGTTCTCGATGGCTGGACTTTTTCCGGACAGTACTTGTATCCTTCATTTTCTTTGTTGACGCACATCTGGTAGTGAGCAGTGGGGTGACAGTGGTGGGCACATAGACAAACTTCTTAGAGAGATTTAACAATTTCTTTATTATCAACCTTACTTGCCTGAGATGAATTCATCAAAAATTAATTAGTTGGTCTCTGTTGGCTAAGGCTGAATATGAAAAAAGGATTCTTACACCGTTTTAGGAACTATTATTTTTGTTGAACAAGAATGACCCTCCCTGCCTAAAATTATTTAGTTACAACTTCTTTGTTACAGACTGGAAACTTTTAGAGTTGTTCTTTGCCTGCTAAATTGGGGGCAAAACACAGAAATACGATTAATGCTAAATCGGAATTATGTTATTGATTTTGTTCTGGTGATTTTACCCTCACAGAGGATGTGCTTTTTGGAACACTTGCTGCGAACAGCATTTTTCCATTTGAGAATGCATTTACTGGGTGTGAATGTAGAGAAATCACTCTTAGATTAATTAGATTGTTATTGTGTGATTAAAACAATGCTTCATGGGGACAGACAACTCAGTGGAATGCTAAATTTGAATATGGGTTTAGAATGCCTCATTATGTAAAATTTGGCTTCTTTCAGCTTAACCCTTCTGACTGGGAACTGACTTCCCTGGTTTTATGTATGAACCCGAGTTCAGTGTTAATGGTGGTCACAATAGTGACACGCTGGAGATGTGACGCTGCTTAAAACAACCCAGTCTTTGTTTCTTCTTGTGAATAATTTCTGGAAAGAAATGGATTTCCAGTTCTCAGTTGTAATTTAGCTGACTTTGGGGGCTGATTCCTAGAAAGCTGCACAGTAATGCTGGATAATACATTCGCCTCAAGGACTTTTCCAGATTAAGTTGTCTGGATGAGAAGTGTAAAAGCATATATATTCTGGAAGTGCAACTTAATTGTGCCACGTGCATGGCTTTTCAGTTGCAAGTTAAATATTTTATGTATGTTTGAAGAAAAAACTTCTGGTTAAAAATTGTGAATAAAAGGCATTTTGTCCCCATTTCATTCACTCAGAAACTGCCAATGGTGGGGGCAGAGGAGACTGTGTAGGAGGTGGTGGGGAAGGGGTGAGATTCTTCTTCATTTTCAAGGAAGAGGAAATGGCTAAATTCCTGTGTCTCAAACCTGCTGAATAACATGGTTTGTGGTGTGAAATGAGAGAGATTATGCTTGGTGCTGACTTGTCTTTTTTGATCTTCAGCAGGAAACTGTAAAAGTAAATGTTACAGTCTTGAAAGGGCTATTCAGCTATTATTTGATTAAAGTGATGTGATTCAGAGAGATGGATGGCAACCAGAACATGGAACAAAGATCCAAAGAAAGAGGAAAATGTGACAAATCATTTCTTATATCTGAACTCTGCCTTCTGGTTAAGGGAAAATGCTGGGGGAGAAGCAAAGTGAAGGTGAGCTATTTCCAGAAAACAACCTAGAGAAAATGTGGATTAAAGTACAATGACTTCTTGAACACAGAACACTTGAAGAGACTCATCCACAGACCAAAGAAAAAACAAAAATTTGGTAATAGACTAAGTATGATGAAACTCTAATCAAATTCTGAAGTGCCCAGATATCTGATTAAATATTCCTGGATGTGTCTCTGAAGATGTTTCAGGAAGAGATTAACATTAGAATCATGGATGGACCGTGTAAAGCAGGTTGCCTTGGTCTTTGTGGGTGGAGATCATATAATCCAGTGAGCAACTGAATAGACCAAAAAAGTGGAGAAAGAACTTACTCTCTCTGACTTCTTGAGCTGGGATATTGGTCTTCTGACCTTGCACTAGGACTTGGACCATCAATGCTCCTAGTTCTCAGGGCTTTTGAGTTAGATTGGGACTATACCACAGACTTCCTGGGTCTCCAGATTGTAGATACCGATCGTGGGACTGTTCAGCCTCGATAGTTGTGTGATCTACTTTGTCATAATAAAGCTCTTCAACCCATTTCTCTCTCTCTCTCTCTCTTCTTTGTTCTACTTGTTCTGTTTCTCTGGAGAATCCTCACTAATATATTCCTTAATATATTCCTTAATTATATATCCAGCCATATAATGTGAAAAATAGAGACATTTATTGAAGAAGATGCAAGATACAAGAACCATTGTACAAAGGACAGTGATGCCTCAGTCCCCTTCAAAGTGGACACCTTGGAACCTCGCACAGTTCTTCCAATCACCATCAGCTGCCCCTTCGTATTTTCCTGATCTCATCAATGGTCTGAAATCTCTTCCCTTTCAAAGGTGATTTTAGTTTTGGGAAAAGCCAGAAGTCTTAAGGCACCGAATCTGGACTATAGGGGGGCTGAGTCACCTGGGTGACTTGATGTTTCACCAAAACACTCTGCCTGAGATGTGATGCATGAGTGGGCACATTGTTGTGATGAAGCTGCCAACCAGCAGTTGCCCATAGCTGCAGCCTTCTGAATCATCCAAATAGTTTCCATGGAGGAATGTTCAAGCTTAATGCAAAGTTTGATGCAGATTGTTGTTCTATTTGCTTAGTCATTTTGAATTCGCCTGCCACACAGTACACACACTCATTTAATGGCATCTATGGCTCATGGACTAGTACAGTGAAGTCGTCATTGTTCATGCATGCACATTCTAGTCCACTCTTGGCTTCCAGGTTACATGGGTGTGCAAACTGTTCTCATTTTATTAACAATGGCCGGACTTTTCCTAGACAGGCTAATACATATATCTCCTAAAAAAGGAAGAGAATAAATAGAATAGAAAAGATATTCAAAGATATAAGAAAATCCCAGTACTCCTCATCTGCCAAGGGAAAATGGAACACTTTTTGTTAATTTATCATGCTGTATCTTTTAATTTTTTAAAAATTTTGACTTTTCCCACCTTCTCTATGCCATGTTAACATTATCTTTAATAAATAAACATGCCCTTTAGGTGCTCTAAACCAAGGAGCAGTTTTCTTCTAATAAATTTTTAGCCTACCATCTTGAGCAATCAAATAAAAGTTCAGCCGGTTCAAAACTAATTTTGATTTCTTTCCTTTCCCTTAAACAACCTTATCTGCTGGAAGCCATGGGGTTACATAATATTCTGGAGATTAATTTCATGACTGTATATGGCATTCAGTGAATGATTGAATAGCTACTCTTGATATCCTGTTGTCAAGCTCAGAGAAAGTTGCCTTGAGAAAAAATCCCGAATTAAGTATTTCTTTACTAGGGGTTGTGCTATTATTGCCGTAAGTGTAAATGCTGTACAATTGTTATGCTCTTTTCTCTCATGCCCTGACTTTAAGCTCATTTGTTTTATTACTTTCCTTTCCTCTTGGAAACACTTACCTTTAATTTCCAGGAGAGTATTAGGTAGATTCAATTAAAACTCTGCATGACAACCCTTTACCCAGTCACCAGGGGAGGATGGATGCATACCCCACCAGAGCAGCTTATCTTAGAGTTGCCAAATAAACCTGAAAATCATATAATGGGTGGATTTGTTATTGCACGGAAGATTCAAAGTAGTTGGAGTTTGATTTGCCCTTCGGGGAATGTATTTTAGGGGGGAAACATCACTTGAGTTTTGGAAGTAGTATTTTACAAAAAAAAAAAGAAGTGTTGTTGAAACATATCTAGGCATTTGGAGTCCAGGCTTGCAAGCTCACTTACTAATTCTGCAGTTGGTGTTTCCAGCCCTTCGTTTGCCAAATAATACAGAGGGCTGTTTTGAAGATATAGAAAAGAGCTTCAGGAGTATGTTAAAGGCAATCCAACTGCTTGTTTAAGTGAATGCCTTGGCTGAGGAAGGAAAAGGTTTTGAGGAGTGCGTATAACTGCCAGAGAGTCTCCTCAGACGCGCCCTTGGAGCTTCTAGGCTGGACTGACCGATTCTGAGAGGCAGCACTTCGAGGCTCCCAGTCTTCCTTTGCACATCAGATACCTGAGAATTGCCCTTGATTGGTCTCTCATTCACTGATCCTGTCTTTCATCCAATTAATCACAGTGCCCCTTAAATGTCCCTGGAATCCCCCTCTTGACCGCCACCACCATATTTAAGCCATGCTCGTACCTCACATTCAGTTCTACCTCACTCTCTTCCATTCTCCGTAGTTTCAGAATGATTTCCATAAAATACACGTTGCATAAATAGCTTTTCTACTTAAAATCTTTCAATGTCTACTCCCCCCGCCCAAGAAAATTGGAATTCAAGTTTCTCATGCTTCTTCTTTTATACTTCCTGATCTTGTTCTTGCTTTCTTTAGCTTCATGTCTTTCTGTTCTTCATGTTTTGCTCACTCAGGTATTAGAAAACCAGAAAGGGTAGGGTGTTATTAATGCGGTGAAGGGGAAGAGAATTCACCTTGGGAGGGACCATGACTGACAGAAATGAGTGATGGTTTTATTTTTAACTTTTTTAATGTGAGCCTTGATAAAATTAATGTGGATGTCTCATTTCTATCAACCAGAATATTTTTACTTTCTTCTCAATAATCACAGGCCCCCAAAGATCCTAGCTACTCTATTTTTAGAACCTGATGCAAAAAACAGTGACAAAGATACCTTATAAAAATAATTTAAAAATTTTAGTGTGAATTTCAGGCTTGTAAAATCTAATATAAAACTTGGAGGTGTCAGATGTTAAATACTGTTTATGAACAAAATGTTTTGGGTTTTGGAATTTTTATCTAACCCTACTTTTTAGGTAGCTAGATGCTTACAAATATCCCAGAACTAGGACTTCAAGAAGTTATCTAATTTAAATTTTTTCCTACAGCAGAGAAATGCCTTCATCCATTAGTACAGATTGTTATTGATGTTTCCAAGAAATTTCACAACTTTTTTTGGCAACGTGCTCCAAAGTTTCAGTGTAAAGGCCAGGAGTTTCTTCCTTCTGCCTAGCTAAGCTTTCGCACCCTCATTCTAATTTTAGCATATTTCCTCTCATTGTTTCCTTGGTCAAGATGGGGACAAATTTGGTTGATTTTATTCACTATGACACTTCTCATTAAACCTCCCCATAGGCTTTTCTTTCCCAAATTAGACAATCTGGGCATCTTTAATCTTTTCATTTTTTTTCTTATTGTATTTTCCTTTTTTGCTCTCCTCTGGCCCCTCTCAAATGTCTTCGCATTAATTTCAAACTGAAAAGACCAACACTGGATACAGTATTCTCTTAAGGTCAGACCATTG
Organism: Anoura caudifer; assembly: GCA_004027475.1. Taxonomy (NCBI): domain Eukaryota; kingdom Metazoa; phylum Chordata; class Mammalia; order Chiroptera; family Phyllostomidae; genus Anoura; species Anoura caudifer. The sequence continues at coordinate 138,590 of PVKU01000792.1, read as the reverse complement.
CCAAGAAGAAGTGGAAGGTTGCTCCCTGACTCCTGGCAAGTTGCACTACTCTTTCTGCATCCTGGTGTCCCACTACTTCTTTTTATTTTTCTCTTCCAATAATGTGATCTTCAAAGGCATTTGTTCAGTGTCTATGTGCAGAGCCAGTTTTCAAAAGTATCAAAAGAAATTAAGATGCTCATCTGTTCCCATCAAACTGTCGGTAGGAGTAAGTATCCAGTGTTGAGAGCCAAAGGGATACACATAGGGAAGGTTGTAAAACTAAAATTAAGATATTCTTGGTGGAAGTTAGTGAAAAAGGAAGAGTCTAAGATGCTATTTTTGTCTAAACTTGCTGGAAATATATACAAGGAGAGAGCAGCAAACAAAGACAGGTTTATTTAGCACTGAGCTTTTGATTACAAGCTGGAAAATTCAGTCCACTCTCTGAATACAGGGGAGCTGCACATGGGTCTTTTAGTGCTAAACCTGAAGGCCCTTCCTTGGCCCAGAGTGAGGTTCATTGTGTTCCTTTTGTTTTGCTGCAACACGCAGGCATTTGGCCTGATTTCCTTGGCCTTTCCGGCTGATGCTATTCTGTTCCATGGATGTTTTTCCTCTCCTTAAATCTTTTCAACTTGCTCTTTCTTTCTTGCCATGAAGACAAAAACACAATTTCTATGTTAAGGATGCAATGACCTTCATTAAAAGGAAATAAAGAAATAGCAAGATTTAAAAAAAAAAGATGTGGAAAGGTACATAGTTAACTAAAAATAGCCCTTGAGATGAGAACTACTGCTATCAAATGTATCTGCCCTCAGCTTTTAGTCTTGGGTATCAGGTAGTCCACACCTTCTGCATCTTTCTGACTGTACCCTTTGAAGTAACCAAGGCCAAGGTATGGGATAAAAGAGCACAACAGTGAAACTTTGGCCCAAACAGAATACACACACACACACACACACACACACACACACACACACACACACACACATACATATATGTATTTTTGAGACATACACAATTAACTTTACTTGTTTCACTAAGGTTTTGATCTTACCATTTCATTAGCATCTCTCAATGTCTATACAAATATTTAGTAATGTGAGGACCTAGTCTGAGACCCATGTTCTCAATCAGTGAGCCATTTTGAATTCAGAAAGTGTTTTCAGGAAATTTTATAATCTGACTCTTGATTAAAATCATGGATTTTTATCATGAGTATTAACTTGAGAAAATTCTCATTTATCAAGTAAAGATGAAGTACATGAAAAGGAAAATGCACAGCGCCATGGACTACAACATTTATTATTAATACAAGTAAGAAAATAATCTGTTATTGTAAAGTTTAACTCACTTGTAGGAAATTAACTCATTTTTCTCTTGTACATTCCAAAAGTTGACAAATCATTGTCTGAGTCAATTGGCATTTATATTTGTAATTTTGAGAAAGTAGGTCTTATCAGGAAAGAAAGACAGAAAATTATTTTCCTATATTTTCCCACTTAGGATAACTTAGATGCTGTTTTAAAATGATAGTTTTAATTTTAAATAGGTGATTCAATGTTATAACAAATATATTCAGTATAATCATATTTAGAATTCAGGAAATTAAAATGGAATTACTGCTCTTTAACAGATTTCAGTGGCTGTGCTAAAAAGTGTTGGCGAAAACTTTGGTGGTTTCAGCACGAAGGACTGGCGAACAGTAAGGACATGATTGCAGGGTGACGAGTCGACAGAGAAGCCCATCCTGTGTCGGATGGTGTAGCTGGGCTCAGTGTACTCGCCCACTCTTCAAGATGCAGAGGACGGAGCCTGGCAGGTCACTCTTCATCACGGTCTATACCCTCTTTACTGGCTCAGACATGCAAATTGCTCTGTGTTAATGCTGGTCTTCTTCGCCAGAAAGGCCTGAGAGTCTTAGAAGTGGAAGATAAGACTCCTGGAACTAGGGAAGGTATTAGAAACCAGGTAATCCAGAGTCCTTTGACATGTAAGGTCATACAGAGGCAAAAGGAAGGGGGGCACGGATTGCTTTTCCAGGGTTCCATTATAAAATATTGTAAAGGCTTGGATGAGATTCTGGTCTCTTGAGTCAAGAGTTTACTTTACCGCTGACTCTCAAATTTCACTCCTGTTCCTCAGTGACAAAATGTGAGCACAGAGGACTAGAAAAGAGTTTTGATTACATTTACAACAAATTTTTTTCACTAATGCTCTGTTTTTAAAGCACAAATTTTTAGCTCTAAAGCCTTTCTTAAATAACATTACATCATTCTGATTACTTCCTTGAGGTTGGCTCCACCAAGATTTACATGAAATTTATTTTTTTCCTCATTGCCACACTGTTGCTTAGATGCTAGTCATCACTACCAGTTGTTTAATTATATGTACACAATTTATTTCCCTGAATGGAATTTAGGGTCACAGGGTGTGGCCTCCCACCAGTTTCAGATCGCCCATCGTCTAAACAATGTTGGACTCTGAAACAATGCAAAATATATTCAGTGTGTATATATTGAATAAAGGATACATAGTAAATTGAAAAAATATATTACCACTTACCATTCTAAATCAAAGCTAACGACCTGAGGTTGAAATGATCTGGTTATCAACTTTGCTTATTAGGAATCAGAGGACTGATAATCACTCTGTACCTCTTGACATGGCCTTACGTGTTGGTAAAAGTACAGGTTGGTAAAGTATTTCTACTCTGTTGGTGAAATGCCAATACATTCCTCCAACCCAAGTCCCAGATCTTGGCCTTGGAGACACCCTATGCTTGCCCACAATACAGCAAACGAAGAGTTAACACCCGCTCATAGGCACAGCAGCACTGCTGGTGTCTAAGCTTATAGGATTCAGAATATCTTGGGCAAGTTGACAAATCTCTGTCTCTTACAGCTGGCCTGACTGACTATATATTACAGTTTCTCAGCCAATGTGCTTTGTTAAGTTCCTCGATTATGTTGGATGATGGATTAAACGGCTCCCCAGACACCAGTGCGCCCAGTAGGCAATGCTGCTTTCAGGGCTCCGTTGGCTGCTCTGGCAAACCTTAGAAACATTTCCTCAATTTTCTCATCCCAGGAATATTTTTCAGTCCCCATATTAACTTTTTGAGGAATTTGATACGACTGGCTGCTCTTTTTTTTTTTTTTGTGGCATCCCTAGGCCACTATTTTGGTTTTCTTTCTCTCCGACTGTTCTTTCTCAGTTCCCACCCTCCCCTCCCAACCAGACTCTCTTATTCTGTTATCTCCTAAAACTTGGTGCTGTTCAGAATCTCTTCCTGGTCTTTCCCTTTCTTACAGGATAATAGACTGTCAGTCCTTTGCATGACTTCCACCCATGCTGACGCAATGGTGACTCCCCACTCTCTCCTCCAGGTTTCTCTTCTGTCTTCTACCTGCATTCCCTATTCAGTCTCCCAGCCTCAGTGCTTTTCCCCCACACCTCCCCTATGCGACTCTTTAAGAATGGTACCTGATTTGTTTACATCTTTTAAGTTGTACTCCCTTTTCTGCTCTGTTTACTTCTTGCTGGGATTAGTTCAGACATTCATCTTTCTTTTATATTTGACTTCCTGTATTATTTCAATAACCTTTAATCTAAACTGTAATATATGCACTTACATGGCTCTCTCTAAGACCATGAGTTTCTGGGGTACCAGGATTGCGCCTCTGCCATCCCCATATGCCTGTTGTCTAATGATGCCCGTTACATAGTAGGGGCTCCAAAAACGCCTGTTGAGTGGGCAGTACATTGCGTCTGAATGTTCACCTTCTCCAGGGGAATTTCTTTTCCTCTCTCCCTTAGACTTCATTGTTACTGAAGCCCAGTCTTTCACCACTTCCTTATGTTTGAGAATTGAGCTCATTCTCTTTGAAATGCCGATTGCCTGTATTCATATCAGTTCAGCTAGAGCTACCTAAAAGCAAATTCGGCCCATAGTGAGCATCTTGTTGTAAATGACCGGCTTTGAAAAGTTCTCCTGGGAATCTCATCCGTTTCTGTGGGTAGGGACATCTTGTGCTGGTGCTTTCCAGGAAGGCACCAGATGGCTCACAGAAAAGCATCCTTACTTAAAATCCATTCAGAGGTGTTGGGGGGGGGGGTGTTTTGGGAAAGTATTCAAACAAGATCAGTAAATGCAGCAGGGACTAGAGAAAGTCTATCATTTCATTCACCTATCCCCAGCTGATCCTTATGCTTGGTTCTGAGCAGACAGAAGCCTGATGTACTGACCCACTGCAGTTCCTAAACTGTGATTTTTAATCCTTCAGAGCCATTTCCAGTGAGCAGGCTACAAACACATATCTTAACAAAACCTTTAAAATGTGTCTTAGAAATGGGATTATATTGCTAATATGGTTTTTATTAAAGAAAGATTAATAGATAAGAACCCTGTGCTTCTCAAATGTAAACAAGCTTTGGATGGTAACTGCTCAATATATGAGAGCTCATAAAAACAATGGACAACAGTGAATGGACTCATTTGGAGAAGGAAAAAGAGACTAGTGTTGGCTTCCCCTAAAGTTTTCATTGTTTCTTGTTTCTTCTTCCATCTTTAATGTGACCACATCAAAGGAACTGGGGATGTTGGAAAGAATTGGAAACAAGACAAATTCAATGCTGTGAACTGAAATTTCTAGGAGATTTCCTGGTCCTGGGAAGATCAAACCACACTGATAAATTCAGGGTCTTCCAAATTTATATGCTGACTTATCCCTAAGGTCAGTGGCTAGGTGTCCTGGGACCTATTTTCAAAGGTGTGGGAAAGCACCTATAACTTGTCATTTTCTGTATTCTTCTCTCAAAAATGTGGAATCAAGAGTATTTATCCTTTCTTAAAGGTATAACATAAACATTCTAAAGGCCCTGTTTTTTAATTTTTATTTTTGCACTTTAGCACATATAGCTAACTAGGTTATTTTTCCAGTAAATTGAACTTTTCTTCTCTAATGTGAAGAATAGAGGGCATTCTCAATTCTATTTCAATGGACTGAATGAGAGGTTAGGTCTTAATTTATTCACATTTTTGGTCTGGAAGCAGTTTTCTCATGCGCTGAAGGTAGATGGGGTCAGTGATCCTAATACATGGATTCTCTAACGTTCTCTTGCTGAGGTCTGGTGCAGGTGGGCAGGTGAACCCCAGGATGCACCTCTGTGTGTGGGGTGGCATGGCCCACTGGCTATCTTTGAGCAATTGTGCGTAGTATCAATTCTTGAACATGGATGCCATTTTATTGCCAGATGTAACCATTAAAAGGAAACTTTCAGGAAAACTAGAGGTAAGGCAGCTGATAAAGTTGCATTTTTTTCCTGAAATACAAAAAGTTTTTTTTTTCAATAAATTACACAATCTCAAAGATAGTGAGTCATTAATAAATGTAGTGAGAATTGTTAAGAAGTAACACTTCTTTCATGGAAAGGTAGTCAACTAACCCTTCTTTCCAAAAGTGTTCACAAAAGGGTTTCCTTCATCACTCTTTTATACAAATTGGATACGTGGGAGATGTCATTTTCATCATCCATGGTTATTTACTTTAGAGATTGTATCTCACAAGTGAGTTAGAAATAATCCTTCTAATTTGCCAACCTATTTGTCACATAGAGTATACTGGTATTTATACAGAAAAATACTGTATTGAGAACATTCCAGAAGATAACACCATCCTAAGCATTTCTCTGGACAGAAAAAGGTGTCTTTCTCCTTTTTTTTCTCTGTCTTTGGCATCTATGTCTTTTTACAGCATCTTCCTGTTGCACAGGTGTAGGTGTACCGCCTCGCTGCTCCACCTCGGGTCCCTGCTCCCTTTCACCTCTTTATGACCTTTTGCATTAATGCTCAGAGGAAACCATGAAAAAAATAGCATGTGGTTGAAATGAAATCACTTTATATTTAATCTGTTAATGGTTTTTATTCTCTCATCAATAGAAATAACTTGCCAAAGGAAATATCACAAGCATCCACAGTTATGGGAAAATGTATTCGGAGTGCATAATCATACCCCGTTACTTGTCCTGACTATGAAAGTATTTAATCAAGAGACTTGTTAAATCGGAGATTATACAAATTGACATAGTATTCACATTTTGAAATTCCTTCAAGAAAGAAAAGCTACCTCTGAATCTGAAATAAAATAAAAATTTTACCTTTGATACATCAAATCCATCTTATTTAGCGAGTGATAGATACATGTGGTTCATATTTTACATGTGAAGGACCTGCAAGAAGCCCTAAAACTTATCTAAACAGAATCAAAGGGGATTAGAAGTGCAGAAAGAGTGTCTGTAGATGAATACATGCACAGAGATATAAGCACGCATACACACTCGCTTACTTAAAATGTATACGTGAAAACGTCCAAATGAAAGAGAATACATTTGTTTCTGTTTAAAAAATAAAGAAGCCACCAGTTTAGTTTAGAAAGCAGTTGGGTGTAAATGACCTGGTAGTCACGCTATAAAGGGCATACTTTTCCGTTTTCAGAGTTAAGTGGGTGCACATATTTTCGGTAGTCCTTTTTTTAATGTAAGAATTGGTTCCAGTTCATTTCAGTGTTTGTCTTAAAAGTTTTTTTTTTTTTTTTCAATTCTTTGCTTCTAACAGGTTGAGGATTATTTCCAGACAGAGAACCCCTGCTTAACCATCAGGGAACGGTTGCCAGAGTATCACTTCGCTTTGCGGTCTCTCTACCAGGATCGATGCTCACTGTCCGTCTGGATATCTCAGATGACTTTGGCATGTATGCTCTATTTCTGGTTTGCTTGATTTGTTTTGAACAAGTTAACCCAATAGCTGCCAATTACCATTTTTAAATGTATGTCATGGTGCCACATTTGTGTTAGGTCAGCAACTGCTGGTTCCCCTGATTCCTCTTTAACACTTTGTGACATGTGGACAAATCAAATAGAAGCCAAGCACATCGGGAAACATTCAGGAAACAATAGTTTGAGAATTTCTGTTTCATTTAGACTCCTAGTTCAGAAAAGACTACTCATAGAACAATTAGATTTACATTTTAAGTTCACCTGGGAAATGTGAAATGCCATCTCCATGGCATCTCTGAAACTATTAATTTCCCATTCACATTGTCATTGCCTGGATTTACCAGTAATTCTGCTTAGCCCCACTTCCTCTTCATAATACACAACAGTCTCCCATCCTAAGAATTTTCTTCCTAAAACAAAGAATGGGGGATCCTGTCACTCTTCACTTCATAAACTTCCAAAGTCTTCCCAATGGTGTATTGAAAAATGCAAGCTCACTAGTTTCGTAGTCAACGTTCACCATATGCCATAATCCATCGCCTTCACCTCTGAGTCATCTCTTCACACATTCTGCAGTCCAGCTGTATCCTTCTGTTTCACTACGTGTGCCTTTTTTTTTGCTTCCTTTCTTCTTCCTCCTCTTCTTTTTCCTCTCCTGCTCCTCCTCCACCTCCTCCTCCTCTTCTTCTATCATCATCATTATTTTAATTTTTATTGATGGATTATCTGATCTTCAAATGCCACCCTTGTCTCCTCCATCACAGCAAACAGCAATTTTTCTCTTGGGCTTCTGTCACCTGTTGCTCATACCCTTATAATGTAGTTGTTTTAATTCTTAACTTACAGATGGTTGAACATCACTTTCTTCTAGATTTCGAGTTCCTGGAGCACAAGGCCCACATCTTATCACCACTGTATCTCACAAAGGCTAGCATAATGGTGTAGCGGCGAGAAGGGTGCAACATTAAAAAGGAACATGATAAAAAGTAGTTAAAGGGGAAAAAGGATGAATGCATGAAAACCCTACGGTCACCATGTTACAAGCATAAATAAATGGGTTACATGACTAAGACATTTCAAATTTAAAATTCTATTAAATGACAGAGCTATAAATGGCTTTCAAGGGAAGCTGAGATTTTTAAAAACACTTAGGATACTGGTTTGGGTGACAGAAACCTGGGCTGGATTGTGGTTCTGACACAATACAGAATTTCTGGTTCTTTTATACATCATTATTAAAATATAATTTCTTAAACATTTTAATATTGTCTGTGTTTTCCAGAATCCATATCTGCATATCTGTGCTTATCTATCAGGCTCTGCTTCCATAGAAATGATCTAGGGCTGGCACTCATAGTCTCGGGAACTATACTTAGGACTTGAGCTCATGACTCTAGTCTTGAATTACGTTTAGGGGACATGAAGAAAGTGTTGTTTGTTCCTGGCAGTGGCTGTAGAAATACAGTTCCAAGTTAGGGCCACAATGGGTGTTACTGAGAAGAGGAATTTGAAGGAGTCTGGAAGAGCCAGGTTATTAGGAGCAGGAAGAATTTAAAAAACTTTTTTGATTGATCTATTCAGATGGAAGATGGTTGAGTCTCACTTCTCTAGCTCTTAATTCTCACAAGGAAAATACTAAAAGCATGGATTACATTTAAAGTACACAGAACTGGGGTGCAGTGGCTCAGATGGTTGGAGCATCATCCCATATACTAAAAGGCTGTGGTTCAATTCCCAGTCAAAGAACATACTTAGGTTGCAGGTTTGATCAAGTTTACAATGGCCTATCTGCTTCTCCACCCGGCAGAGAAATTCCACCAGGAATGGATGCTGCTAGTTCTTATTTTAATTTCTCATTCTGGTGGCCTTGTATTGGGTTGGCCAAGAAGTCCATTTAGTTTTCTTCCATAAAAGAAGACATATTTTCATTTTCACCAGTAACCTTATTGATTTGGATATTTTGAGCATGTTGGCTATCTCCAGTATGGTGTAAGAGTGATTATTCTCAATGAAGGTCTCAGTTTGATCCCTGCAAACTTCAACTGGTTTACCCAATGGTGGAGTGTTGACCAGCGAGAAATCTCCAGCACAAAACTCAGCAAACAGCATTTGATGTGTTTGGTTAGTCACAGCACCTTCTCCGTATGCTGCACAAATCCCTTTTTTTTGCATTTCAGTTGTGCTTTTGTCTTTCTTGAAATAAAGCATAATATGCCAAAAACATTGCTTATTTTCTTCCACCTTCAATATTAAAATGGCTACACAAAAATTCACCAGTTTTGATGTTTTTTTAAGTACATGCTGATATGACAGCTGTCACAATTCAATCTAACAAAATTGTTTTGAATGAAGTGAAAGATAACTAAGCATTGCTAGAGCCATCTTATGGAAAAAAAACAAAATTTTGGCCAACCGAATACTTTTCTAGCAATCTCAAACCATTTTCAATCCTCCCAAAGTCTGAAAAATAAGTAAGCTTTTGCAAAACAAAACAGCAATAACTAATAACAACAAACAGATATGATAAACTAAAATAACATTTATAATAAATAACCTAATTAGTAGGAATCAAGTGAGTTGAATGCTTCTCTGGTCTATAAAATTTTTAGTATAAACACAATTTTTTGTAATAAGAATATCAGTATCTTCTAACTTGGGCCATCCACTGGAAAAGGAAATAAATAAAAATTTAAAAGTACTTTTTGATAAAATTGTGAAAATCAGTTTTAAAATCTTGAAATATGGATTATTTGGTAAAAGATAAATCAGAGATAATTCCTTGCAAAACAAAACATCTTTAATCCCTAATGAAAGGCTCATTAATGAGTCAATAAATGTAGAGGAATTACACCAGGAGAATAAAGACTGCCACATATCAAACGATTTTGTAGAGAAATACATTGCTGCAGAGGCAGTTAAGATTTTTTTTTAATATATAGATATAGAACCTATTCTATTAAATGTTCAAGACAGCCATTTGAGTTGCATTTATAAAGACCAGTGATCTTTTTTTTCATGTTAGTTAATATGTAATATATGTTAACAGATTTCAGATACATTACTATTCTTAAAAATTTATACCCAATTCTTAAAAAAGAGAAACAATAAGGCCATTAAAATAGAACTACCAAAAGGAAAACTTAGAAGAAACGCACATACCCCAAACCTATGTTTTACACTAAGGAAAAGAATCTAACTGCTTTTTAATGTCCTACAAAGCCTTGCAGAATCCTGCCTAATTTCTTACCTTATCATGGTATTTTTTTCCTTTTTTGCACCAGATTCTTGGCACATTGGCCAGTTTTCAGTTCCTCAGACCTACTCAATTTCTCCTGACCTTAAGGTCTTGAACCCAGTATTCCTTATGCAATATTCTGCCGGGACTGCTCCCCTGTGCTGTTTACTGGGAAACCCCCGTCCTTTGGGCTAGTGCGTGTCATTTTCTCAAGGAAGCCTTTTCTGGCCGCATTCTGTGGCTCTCTTGCTCTAACATCTGTGATTCTTATGTTGAATTACAGTCAGTCATTAATAAATAAAAGGGACACAAAAGGCCCTCAAAATTTACACTCCTTGTTAGAATCCTGGACAATCAGGTCAACACCTATTTTGAGTATCTGTGAAAGCCCAATACAGATTTTAAAATAATTTAGAATCATGAATGATTCTCAAATTTAATATAATGAGTTATATTTTCACAGTTTGTTATATTTTATCCTCTAAATTTTCCGTGAGAGATGGTATTGTTAACTTGACAAAACTATAAAACTGATGGGTTAAAAGAAAAAAATTGCTTATTGTTTTTCAAGTGCCTACACCTTAGATGTCTGGAAAAGAGGCAATGAAGATAATCAATCCTTTTAAATTTTAATCATAATAATGTATTATTCCAGGAATTTCAGAGCTAAATTTAGGCCAAAGATAATACCAATACTCACCATTTATTCAACAAATATTTATTGAACACCTTTTGTGTGCCATGAGGAAGCTGGCTGCATCTCTGAAAATCAATTTTCCCATTAATCAATTCATCAAACGACTCACCAAATCATTCAATTCACTACGTTCAAAATTATTCACAATTGTCTTCTAACAACTGTTTAGCTACAAAATTAAGTGTGCATCTTGCACTATAATTTTCTACCATTAGGGTTATGTTAATTTGTTCAACCTTTACTATTACCATGCTCTGGTCCTTAATTATTCTTTTTGCTCTTTATACCCTTTTTTTTTTTCTTCTGGGGGATCTATTCTTTTTTCTAATTTGTTGAGATCATTTCAAATTTTATTTTTATTCAGATTGTAAGAAAGTCAGTCTAAACTTGAAATAATATCATCTGAGTCATTGGTAGGCATGGTTAGGGGTTGTGTGACATCAGGGTTGACTTCTACTGGATGGTTCTTGGAAATGGTTTCCAGAAGGATTTAAATCATTGTTATCAGCTTTGTACTACACATCTTTATTGTGTTATTCACACCTATCAGCACAGTAGTAGAAACAGCGTTTCTTGCATTTGAGATTGCAACCTCCAGGAAGCTTCACAGAAGGACATGAAAGAGGGGGCTGATATGGATTAAACATTTTCTATATTTATATTTATAAAAAACCATTCATTCCTCAGCCTTGTCAGGGGGCTAGCATTCTCCCTAATGTACAGATAAAGAAACTAAAGTGTGAGGAGATTAAAGAACTTACTCACCTTTTCCCCTGTTAATACCTTACCCTCTGCCATTTTACATCTTCCAGAAACAGCAAGAGATGCTTTTCAGGAAAAGACATTGAATACTTTGATTTTTCCATGAAGAAAAATAAAATGCTTTAAGATTTTATCCTAAGATATGGTTGGCTGATTTTAATTTCTTAAGAGTGTAAGTGGAAGATAAAAAATGGAGGGAAAACAGGTTTTTGGACTGGGGATATATTTATTTTCAATTGTTGATTTGACAAATTACTACAAACTTACTTAGTAGCTTAAAACAACTTCATTATCTCAGTTTTGTAGATCCAGATCTGAAGTCCTAGTGGGTTCAGTTGGGTTCTCTCCTCTGGGTCTCTCAGGGTGCTAACATCTGAGAAATGATAATTATGTGATGTGCCAGAGGTAGTAGCTAAAGCTACAATGGCAATCATATTGCAATATAAAGGTATTGAATCATTATGTCATATGCCTTACATTTACACAATGTTATATGTCAATTGTATCTCAACAATAAAAATAGTGCCAACTTCTGGACTCGAATAGGGAAGCTCTGGGAAGAATCCGCTTCTAGTCTGGTTCATATTGCTGGCAGTATTCAATTCCTTGTGGTTGTAGGACTGAGACAATTTGTCCGCTGAGGGCTGCCTGTAGTTGCCACTGGTCCAACTCTGGTCATTGCACATGGGCTTCTGCATCTCAGAGCCATCACCAATGTGTTGAATCCTTTTCATGCTTTGAGCTTCTTTGCCTTCCTCATCTTCGCTTAGCTGGAGAACATTCCCTGCTTTGAAGGGTTCATGAGATTAAATTGGGCCCACACACATAATCCAGGATGATCTTCCTTATTTAAGGCCTATAAACTTAGTTATAACTGAAGGTCTCTTTGGCCATGTGCTGTAGCAAACTCATAGGTTCCAAGGATTAGGTCATAGACATTTTGGGGGGACCATTCTGTCTACCACAGATAGAAGAGGAGAAGAAGGAGGGAAATATTTTTCTTAATTTAGAAGTGTATTTGAGGTAATTATTGATAATTTTTGTAAGATAAAAATTACTCTAAGTACAGAATTCCTTGTTTAATGATTTTTTTTTGCTTAGTTGGAATTTGTGGGTAAATAAATACCCAAACCTATAATTTAGGGTCTTATCTTCCATTTCTGCTGTAGGCTGATTTTACTTTGATTTCTTGGTTCTAATTTATAACTTTGCAAGTATAATTAAGTCTAAGTTTGGAAAAAAAATTTTTTTGCTTGTCCATTTGGAATGCATTTGTTTGATTACTATAAATTTTTGGTTTATTATGCTTCGTTTGGAATACCGTGGTGATTGCCATTATGACTGAGCACAGAGGACTGGAAATTCTAAGTATCATTTCTTAGAACATGCAATTTGAAGGAGCTGTTGGCAGTAATGAGTTACAAATGGCAACTTGTATTTTGTTTGGAAAATTATTTGTTTCCTGGAGGAATTACATTTTGTATTGGTTTTCAGAGTGTTTGGTGTTCAGAGAGGTACTTGTGTTTTTAAGAAACACTGAAATAGTATCTTGAAATTAAAGGTCACTTTGGCCCTCGATGCCATGTTTTCTAAGGTCTTTAAATTAGAAATAACTTTACCCTACTCCAAGGAATCTAAGTAGTTCAAGGTCAAACAGTGTGCCATTGTAATGTTAGGGATACCTCAACTTCACTCCTCTAAAAATGTTCTATTTCATGTTTTTTTTCTACTTCAATAAAAAATATTGACATAAATTAAAAGTGAGTTCTGAGTTGCTCTTTTGGGAAGTGACCCCTCCCTTTTTCTTGTGCTGACAATAAACTCATCCATTTCGTTTTGCCTGGAGACAAAATCTGTTATATCAGTTTTCCATTTACATTTTGCCTGAGCAAAAAAATGTGGAAGACAGCTGTTTTAATGTTGAAATGCATCCAATTTCTACTAAGTATGTCCTCAGAGATTTTGGGGGTTTATTTTTAACTCTGAGAGAATTAATTTAGAGTAAGACATAAATGACCATTACTGGCCCTGTCCAATTTTCTGAATAATGTGTGGTTGCCCATGCCTTTGATTACACAGTAGAAATGTGCACTCTCAAGTAAACCAAAAGAACATTATTGCAGGGTATTCAGTTCCTTCTGTAGCCATTGGAATTGGACTAATATTTTCATTACTTGATTAAGAATTTAGAAGAAGCTCTCATTCATTTAAATCAGCATGCCCATGTTATTTGCTAAGCCCATGCTCTAAGACTTGGTTGTAGTTCCCACAGTTGGTTTGTGGGTGTCGGGATGAGGGTGCGGTGTGAAGAAGGAAAGGAGGTTGAGTTCAATTCCACTGAAAGATTGAGGCCCTGTGAGATCAGGTTCCATTTTTGAGTTTCAGGGGCCATCGACATTTTTTTTTTTTTTTTTTTAATGATCTGGTCAGCAAAAGAGCTAACAGGATAGTCTGATCTCAGTCACACTAGGTGGACTGAACCCCCCCCATCGCCCCCGATGCAGTGAGTGTATGTGACTATGAGAGTGCTGGCCTGTGTTGGCAGTGAGGGTGCGGACAAGCTGCTCGCTCTCTGTTCTGCTCTTCACTCTGCACAGGATGGGAGAAGAGCCCTGGCCCCCAAGTCAGCCAGACCTGAGTTTGAATCTCACAGCTCCCTCCCCCTGTATGACCTTCTATGACCCTCAGTTTCCACATAAAATGAAGACATTAGTATTAAGGTCTGGAAATTATTTTTAGAAAACACCCTGCATATTTGCAGTCTCACTGTAGAGAGTTAATAAATACTAGTTGGTATTATTATTGATATAATCACAAAAACCTTCCTGTCCCTGTATTTCACCAATGTATTCCATGTATGGGAAACATATGAGTAGGAACAAGGAGGTCATTATTATTTGAAATGAAACGTTCACAGCCCCACACTGCAGGTGGCTCCAGGAGCACGAAAGGCTGTGAGCATACGTGCTGCGGGAAGGAACCTGCGGAGCTCCGCTGTGTCTTTGTGGTTTATTAATCTGCTGCCATGGAAACAGTATTTAATCTTTAAAAACAAGAAAATGGCTTTTAACAAAGCACTGTTTCCAATAATATGAGGGTGGTAGGTAGGATCTCTTTCTTAAAAAAAAAAAAAAACTAGGATTTTTAAGTGACTAACCTCATTTTTGGCAATCTGATTCGAGGTTCCATGGAAACAGAATGACAGCTGAGACCTCCAAGCTCTTGCAACCTGTGGGGCTCAGGTTAAGTCTTGTAAATGTCAGTTGTCCCAAGGCACCTAAGGGAGCCAACAGAAATAACAGAGTCAGTTGAGCTCTGGGGGACAGGAAGGAACAATAAACCAAACATTTACAAAATTATGTACACTCAAATGCTGGGAGGTTGACAAATGCATGTGTGATGGGTGGGTAGGAGACTCAGGGATGTAATTCAGGGCTAGACATCCTGTGGTTACTTCATACTAAACACCTTTTTCTGAGTGGCTAAGCAATTTACCTATTTGCAATGTATTTTTATTATATTGAATATGGGGATATTGGTGGAAGCTAAAAGAGTAAGGACTAATAAAATATCACATAATAATCTTATCATTTACTAGCTTCTCATGCTACAGTGAAAGAAGAAAAAATAAATAAAAAATTGTGGAATCCAAATAACAAAGACAGATGTGTTCATCTGACACAGGCCCAAGTACTCTTCTGGGGTGGTTTTTATTATCACTCTTTGTAGATATTTTTCTTATTAATACTAAACAATGGCATTATATACCTCCCAGGGTGGTTGATCAGAAGGTAGTTTTCATAGTCTTAGTTTAGAAAACCTTTTCAATAATTCCACATCACATAGAATGAGAAAGAAATCAGAATTTCACTTCTTGAGTTCCTAACACATTTTCCAAAATGGATCACTTTTTGTTTCCAACTCAAGTATTTGGAAAGAATGGGAGTGTTGATTGGCCTGCTACCTCCCTACAAGAAGAGCTATATCTGAATTGCTTTGTGAGTGGTGGGGATTATGCAGACTAGGTCACTCTGACCATCAGACCCTTTACTAAAAATGCCATTTGAGCACTATAGGTATTTATACAGTTTTCTTCATAATATCCAAAGAAGTTTCCATAAATGAAGATTTTATGTATAATGATGTCTTTATATATAAAGAAAGCAAAAGGTTTTGTTGACAGGGACTAGGTTTGTTTTGCAGCATGAACAATGCAGTTTCTGAACCTGTGAGCATAAACAGATACATAGCAAGTGAAATATGATATTCATCTAAAAGGATAAGCTCATTTTTATTTCACTAAGGAATTATTTTATTATAGAAAAATTTCATTAATTTAATGATTATAAAATATTGCATACTCTTTTTTAAAGTCTTTAAAAAAACAAAATGAAGGAATTAAAAGGAAAATAAGTCATTCACAATTTCACTATTCACTTATCATTCACATGTAAAGCATACACATATAAAATGCCATCACATAAACTCATACATTTTGACTTAAGTGTAATCATACAAATATGTGTTGACCACATGTATATCTTCACTGTGAAAGTGTTTATGCAGTTCATTTTAATTTTTTGATATTTTTATTGTTTCTAATACATTTAGATATTAACCTCTAGTCAGATATTAGGTTTGCAAATATTTTCTCTCATTGCCTAGGTTATATTTTTATTTTGTTGTTTCCTTTGTTGTACAGCTTTTTAGTTTGATGTAATCCCACTTGTCTATTTTTGCTTTTGTTACTTAAGCTTTTTGATGTCATATCCAAGAAATCATTGCCAAGACCACTGTTATGAAGCTTTTCCCATATGTTTTACTATAGGAGTTTTACAGTTTAAGTTTTTTGAATAATTCTGAGTTGATTTTTGTGTATGGTGTAAAACAAGGGTCCAATTTCATTTGTTCAGATGTGCATGTCTAATTTTTCCAATACCGCCTGTTGCAGACCATCTTTTCCCTACTTGAAGATCAATTGGTCTCATATGCATAGATGTATTTGAGAATTCTGTTTCATTGAATATGTTTAATTATTGTAGCTTTGTAATATATTTTGAAATCAGAAAATGTGATTTCTCCAGCTTTGTTCTTCTTAAGATTGTTTTGGCTATTCCAGATTCTTTGTAGTTCCACATTAATTTTAGAATTTCTATGTCTGTAAAAAGTGCCATTTAATCTGCTTTAACTTTGAATATTTCATAAACATCTTTCTAAGGTTATAACCATAAAATCAGTGTTAATGTTTGTAGTTGTTTCATAATATTCTATTGTGGGGATGTACTACATATCATTTAACAGAGTCCCTGTTTTTAAGGCATTTGCATCATTTTCCTTTTACATTGTTCATAAATGCTCATAAATGTCTCAATAAATACCCTCATACATACATAGGCATTGGTCTGGTTGTTTATTTGGTATACACTTTTAAAAATGGTATTTTCTAGTTAGGATTATATAAATATTTAAAGTTTTAGGCAAATAAAGCAAACTTTACTTCATATTCCTGTCGCAGTTTGAACTTCTCCTGCAGTGCTTCAGATAGCTAATTCTCCTGCATCTTCACCCAAACTGCATCTGGTTACTAGTTTTTCATTGTTGTTCATTTTGTAGACAAAACACAGTATCTTAATTGTTGCTTATTTTGTATTTCCTTTGGTACTGGTTGAAGTTATTTCACATGTTAAACTCCAGTTTGTTTTTCATATTTTATGAATTACTGGCTTATGTTATTTGCTCACTTTTTATTGGAACTTTTTTTTACTATACTTTATAAGGACTCTTTGCATAGGGATGATATTGACTCTTTATCAAAAGTATAATTAAAATATTTTCCAGTTTGTTTGTGTTTTGCATTTTACTTTGCTGTCTTGACTCATTTTTGTTCATGTTTTTTCCTAGCTTTATTAAGGTGTAATTGACAAATAAAATTGCAATATACTTAACATGAAAAGTGGATGATTTGATGTATGTATACACTGTCCATCACTTGACATATTTATATAGTTACCTTTTTTGGTGGGAATGCTTAATGTCTACCCTTAGCCAATTTCAAGTATACAACACAATATTGTTAACTGCGGTCACAGTGCTGTGTGTTAAACTTCAGAATTTATTCATCTTATAATGGAAAGTTTGTGTCATCTGACCAAACTCTCCTCATTTCCCCCACCCCCTCAGCCCCTGGCTATCACCATTCTACTCTCTGATTTTGTGAGAATCTTTTTTAAAGATTCCATATATAAGTGATATTGTGTAGTGTTTGTCTTTGTCTGGCTTATTTCACTCAGCACAATGCCCTACAGGTTAATCCACATTGTCACAAATGGCAGGGCTTACCTTTTTATGACTGAATAATATTCCATGATATATATAATGGACTATACATATATGTATATATATGTATACACATATGCATATAAATGGGTAAAGAACATGTTATACATATATAATGGAATGTACATATATACGTATAACATTTTCTTTACCCATTTATATGTCACAGACACAGGTTGTCTTCATACCTTGGCTTTTGTGAATAACGCTGCAGTGAACGTGTAGTATAGATATCTCTTTGAAACAGTGAATTTATTTCCTTTGGTTATATACACAAAAGTGGGGTTGTTGGATCATAGTGTGGTTTTATTTTTAATTGTTGAGAAGCTTCTATACTCTTTTCCATGGTGGTTTTACAAATTTATATCACTTCTAACAGTGCACAAAGGTTCCTTTTTCTCTGCATCCTCACCATTTGTTATTTATTTTCTTTTCGGTAATAGACATTCTTATGTGTATGAGGTGATATCTCTTGGTTTTGAATTGCATTTCCCTAATAATTGGTGCTGTTGAGCATTTAAAAATGTATCTATTAGTGATTTGTATGTCTTCTTTGGAAAAGTATCTATGGAGATTCTTATCCTGTTTTTAAATTGAGTTATTATTATTGTTATTTTTTGATTTTGAGTTTTCTGTAGATTTTGCATATTAACTACTTTTTGGATGTATGGTTTGCAAATATTTTCTTTCATTCCATAGGTTGCCTTTTCATTTTGTTGATTGTTTCCTTTGCTATGCAGATATTTTTTAGTTTGATGCGATATCATTTACTTTTGTTTTTGTTGTGTGAAGTATTTTTAGTTAAAAATATGAAGCTTTTATATAGTAACACCAGTTTTAACTTTATGGGTTTTGCCTTCTGTTTTATATATAGAAAATCTTTCCCAACCCTTAATTTTCTTCTAGTTTACAGTTTTTTTCTATTAATACTTTAATTGATTTATAATTTATTCTGGTACAAGGTTGAAGAAATGAATAGAACTACTTGTTTCAGTAAATCTAATTTATTTATTTTCAAATCAATTTTTTTATGAATTTGAAATACATTCATGATTAGTTACTAGATCTTTATCTATTTTTTTTTTTTTTTAGAAATACTGCACTGTTAATTATAACTCTATAATATATCTTATATCTTACAGGGAAAGCCTAATATAAAGTCAAGTCCTTATACTCCACTTCCAAAGAAAAACTCTCATTAGGATTTCGGTTAGAATTGCATTAAATTTGTGGATGAATTTGGAAGAAAACTGATATATTTATAATGTAGACACTTCATATCCAGAAACATGGCTATTGCTACATTTTTCAATTCTTCTTTTACGTCCATCAGTAAGATGACCATTTCTTGTCCCATAACCCCAGCAGTTTGCTTCATTGCCCCTTGAGCAGTCTTTCTTCCTTATATCAAGAATACTACTTTATGGATAAATGCTATTTCCAACATTACCTGCTGCTCAACTACACCACTCACATCACTTGAGGTTTTGTAATTTACCTGCTCAATTTCACCAATTAGAAGCAAATCTGGCAACTGTGCATGAACTGCCAGTTCTTACACCGTCATGGAAGAATGGCTTTTCTACAATGGGAGAAAGAAAATTCCAGTTATTTTTTCTTTTTTGTTGTGGTGTGGTTTTCAATTAGTTCCTGAGATAAATTGTTCTGGCTCACATGTTGCCATTTTATGGTGACTACAGGGTGTGAGCTGAAGAGTAACAAGGAGAGTTCCTGTGACCATTTGTCTCCCTGGAGAAGCTGCATTACACCATTATGGGTCCATTCTTCTAGTGTAAGGCTTTTGGGGGAATAGCTCTTGGGGGAATAACTGAGACTATTATAATGTAGCACCCCTTTAATTAGCAGATCATGACCATGTAGATTGTTGTGTGAGAGCAAGACTCCGGCCCTTCTGAGACCATGGCCATACAAGTTTTAATAGTGGGCGGGTGCCACAAATGGGCACTGGAGAAAGGTGGACCATGGTGGAGGGCTGCGGGTGGAAAAAGAACGTTGCAGAATGACAAAGCTGGAGGAAGAGCTGTGATATTTTTAAAAGAGAGGATATTGATGAGAAGTTAGGAGAGCTCGGAAAATTAAACTTCCTTTTTGGTCTATAGCTTGTCCTGCCTAATTGTATAGAAGAATTGCATGAGGAATAGAGGGGGTGGAGGTCAAAGCTGCTTTTACAGTAAGATCCATTAAGTTTTCCTCTCACTAGCCCAGTCTCGGCCAGCTGAAGGCAGGATTATCAGTACTAAAGAGCCATCCAGCAGCAGGGCTCCTCCCACAGAAAGAATCCTTCCTGCTCTCATCGGTACAGTCATTTGTAGTGACACATCGAAATAAATAAACAGCCAGGCCACAATGACTTCTTTAAAATATCTTTTTCTCCCAAGCGTGATCATGAAGATAATCATTCAATACTGCATTTCTAATAAAATAGAGCCACTTTATTCTACCTAGTAATCTATGTGGCATCCATACTGATGTGACAAATTAAAAAAAATCACTTCCAAGCATCTACCTTTCCTGTGCAGCACACACAGCTGCCACTTGAAGTTCAGCTCACAATCCATTTGGTAAGTCAATCAATTTTCATTTTGTCTTCATCTCCTAGGTAACCAGAACATCCATCCAGTCCCTTACCAAGGGAGAACATTTAAAAAGTAATATGTATTCATAATTGGTTTTCTTCAAATACTGACTTAATAGAAAAGCAAAGAGCTACCCATGCAGTATTTTAAATCACAGTAACACAAATTTTCTTTGATTCTGGAGAGAGAGCTTGAGGAGAAACATACTATAGAAAACAACATCGTCGTATTTCAGTCCCTCATGATCTATCAGGAGCAAAAACTGCACCACCTGCTATGTCTATTATGTGTTTAATGTGAATAACAAGCATCCCACTGCTGGTTATTAAAACAAATTGTAAGCCATCTGACATTGTACTTAGAACCCATCCCTTGTTTCATGACTCTGAGAAAGACACAATTTGGTGGGAGGGTGCATTGGGGCAAACCTTTTGATGTGAATACAAGGCATCTGGCCTCAAAGGAAGTCATTCATCTCTTTCCTAATCCCCTAAAAAAAGCATTTTGTTAACAGTAATTATAAAACAGTGTTATTGGCACAATGTAGAGGACAAAAACTTGCAGCATTTGCAAAAAGCATTAAGTTTTGCCTTACCTGAATCCTCTTGGTGTGAGAAGTCATGAGAAAAGTGGAACATTTGGCATTTTTAGGAATAGCTCAAAGGCAGGAAGTCATGGATCTTGCTAAATTTGTTGATACTGCACGACATTCAAATTCCACTGACTGCACAGGCTTCAAGTTCAGCAGGGCCTACTCCATTGGCCTGGACACAGCTAATTAGCTTTTGGCTATGATTTCCTATGGAAAGTTCTACCTTATGCCTTATAGAGGTCCAACAAAAAGTATACATTGGAGAATGTACATTGGAGAAGAGTAATGTTGGCTAAATACTTACTAGGATTAAACACAAATATACAATTTATATTTTCATATCTACTCTGCTATATAGATCTTCTTTTTTCCCCTGATTTTTAAAATATATATTTATTGATTATGTTATTACAATTGTCCCATTTCTCCCCATCATCCCCCTTCACCCTGCACACCCCCTCCCACCCACATTCCCCCCCTTTAGTCCATGTCCATGTGTCGTAAGTTCTTTAGCTTCTACATTTCCCATACTATTCTTGCCCTCCCCGTCTATTTTCTACCTACCATCTGTGCTACTTATTCTCTGTACCTTTTCCCCCTCTCTCCTCCTCCCACTCCCCTGTTGCTGACCCTCATTATGTGATCTCCATTTCTGTGTTTCTGTTCTTGTTCTACTTGTTTGCTTAGTTTGCTTTTCTTTTAGGTGTGGTTGTTAATATCTGTGAGTTTGCTGTCTTTTTACTGCCATATTTTCATCTTCATTTTCTTACATAAGTGCCTTTAACATTTCATATAATAAGGGCTTGGTGATGATGAACTCCTTTAACTTGATCTTATCTGGGAAGCACTTTATCTTCTCTTCCATTCTAAATGACAGCTTTGCTGGTTAGAGCAATCTTGGATGTAGGTCCTTGACTTTCATGACTTGGAATACTTCTTTCCAGCCCCTTCTTGCCTGGAAGTTCTCTTTTGAGAAATCAGCTGACAGTCTGATGGGAACTCCTTCGTAGGTGACTGTGCCCTTATCCCTTGCTACTTCTAGAATTCTCTCCTTCATTTGAATCTTGGCTAATGGAATTATGATGTGCCTTGGTGTGTTCCTCCTTGGGTCCACCTTCCTTGGGATTCTCTGAGCTTCCTGGACTTCCTGGAAGTCTATTTCCTTTGCCAGATTGAGGAAGTTCTCCTTTATTATTTGTTCCAATAAGTTTTCCACTTGTTGCTCTTCCTCTTCCCCTTCTGGTACCCTTATAATTCGGATGTTGGGACATTTAAAGATGTCCTGGAGGTTCCTAAGCCTCTCCTCATTTTTTTGAATTCTTGTTTCTTCCTTCTTTTGTGTTTGGTTGTTTCTTTCTTTTTTCTGGTCCACTCCATTGATTTGAGTCCCAATTTTCCTCCCACCTCTATTGGTTCCCTGTGTGTTTTCCTTCATTTCATTTATTTTAGCCTTCATTTGTTCATCTAATTTGTGAGCAAAATTAACCAATTCTGTGAGCATCCTGATCCCCAGGGCTTGGAACTGTGCATCTGATAGGTTGGCTATCTCTTGGTCACTTAGAAGAATTGGGTCTGGGGCTTTGATGTGTTCTCCCATTTGAGCCATTTTTTTTTTTTTTTTTTTGGTCTGCTCACAGCTGTTAAGTAGTGAGGGGTGGAGCCTTGGGTGTTCCCCAGGGTGGGGCAGCCCAGTCACTGGGTAGTGATGCTGTATGTGGGGGCGGGGTCTGAGAGGGAACAATGGCACTTACTTC
>PVKU01000792.1:0-115758 GCA_004027475.1 Anoura caudifer | reverse complement strand
GCCACCTTGCACAGCCTCACTGGGTCTGCACCCTATTGCCACCCCATTCCCAGGGTCCGCTAGCCACTCTTGCTGGTGCAACTGGGTCCGCCAACCTCCACTTTTTCCTGCTGTGACTCTGCTCCTCTTACTGGTCTGGATGAATGGTTGTTGGACTTCCGTACGGTTCAATTTCCTATCTGTTCTGGTTGTTTTCTTGTTTCTAAATCCTTGTTGTCCTTAATTTTGGTTGTGTGAGGAGGCACAATGTGTCCACCTATGCCTCCATCTTGGCTGGAAGTTCTAGATATCCTTTTATGTCTTTTTCTTCTGCGTGGAAAATGAGAGGATTGTCTTCAGCTAACATGTTGATATGTAAGAATATTTAGTTATATCTTTATACACTACATACTGTAACTTTTTATTACAGTTTCAAATAGTTTAGGTGACTTTCAGTGCTGGATTTAAGTGTGCTGTATTCTAGAAATATCAGTTGGATACTAAGCTGAATGGTAGTTCTAAGAAATGTTCAATGTTGGTGTTTTTGAGGGAATCACATTCTTAAATAATACTAAAAAAGAACCCTAAGTAAGTTGTAGTGTAACTGGGCTCTTGCTGGAGAACACTTGACCATCTAAGAGAGCGTTTCATGTCTTTGGCCCAGTTGCTGGAGGGTTGGGAGAAGAGGTCGACTCCTTCAGGGTCTAAAGTGGGAAGTGAGGCTCCGAACCCAGGGCTTCTGCTGAACTGATTTGGTTGCTATTCCTCCTCATTAGTTTATTTTCTGTGCAGAGGACTTTGCACCTATGATCACACTCTGTCTTTGAGGGTCAAATTCAAATGCCTTCAGCTACGTTAAGGTTAAATTCTTCTCCAAGCCAGAAAAAAAAAACCCTTTTCTGGTAAGATCAAACATCAACTGTTGGTCAACTGAAGTGTAGAATGTAATATATTGTTTAAAGGGTAGGAAAAAAAAGGCAACAGAAAGTATACTCCAGCAAGAGAGAAAAAACTAAATGATAGTAGTTCTTCAGGAGTCTGCACCTTCCTGACACATTAATTTTGTTCTAGCAGATGTTAAGATTGTCTGTGCTTACACTTTATTCCTGTCTGTGGGCTCACTGCAGCCTACGGGCAAGAACCAGGTTCGGTTATCTTGGACTGGTCTGTAAGACCAGGTGCAGTGGATTAACAGGGAAAACGCAGCTGCTTAGCCTGGAGAAGGAGACACAGTGACGTAAACCAAGCCAGGGAAGACACTGCCAAGTGGCGTGATATAAGTAAAGAAGAGGCACAGTGGGGGTAAAGGACGAGAGAACCAAGATGCCTGGCGGGGCCAGGAGCAGCATTTGGTGGGCCTGGGAATGAGCACTGAGGGGATGAGTGTGTTTTTGCCATGCAGGCAAAGCAGTAGCGTGGCTGAAAGTTTAGATTTTCTCTTTAATGTGAGGAAGAACTTTTTTTAGTAATAAACACGCTCCAACAAAAACTCATATGCCTCATGAAGTCATGGACCTGGAGGTGTTTAATCAGAGACTGGTTGACTATTTTCACCAAATTTATGGAATAAATTTCTGTGCTCTTTGCATGAAACCTCTGAGGACCTGAAAAACCTGAATTTATATGAAAACTACCATAAAATTCTTAGAAGAATGTAAAGATTAAAACATGATTTCAGTAAAGAATTTTTTAGCTAAATATATATTTCTTAAAAAAACACAACTTACAATACAGCCATTTCTTTTGCTTGTGCAAAAATGTACATTTCATTCTGAGAGAAGACTGTGAAGAATTGGTTTTGTAAGCGGAACATTGAACAAGTGAGATTACTAGTGTCAGTTACACAGCAACTTAGGTTTTGTTTCTCACCTTTTCTTCAAATCCAAACTACGGAATTAACCATCTCGCTTCCTTGGGGAAAAAAATCTCAGGTGGCTTTAGTCTTCCAAATAGTCTCATTTCCATCAGCAGTATGTCGAGGTATGTGGAATGGTCATATAATTTTGTTTTAAAGTCAAAGTTTCTCTCCTTCCGCAGGGAGGTAGGTCGGCTGGAGTCCAGCACTTGCATGGGGGCAGTGGGGCAGGACCAGCTTCTTCTCTTTTTCCCACCTCAGTTTCTACGTCTCCTCCCTTTTCTTAGTGTCTACGTTTCTGGCTCCACCACGGTTATGCACGGAAAGGGAGTAAGAAAGGTTTTACTCGGCTGGCCCTGCCACCAGCATTCTCTGGGGTTGGCAGAGGGAAAAGGGTGGGTTGTAGAATCTTCCCGGCCAGGGATCTGCCCCCGCAGTTTCTTCACATGTGGGTGGTCATTCTCTAGCTGGTCATGTTGGGAAACATACATCATCCTCTCCAAATGGACTTTGTGAATCTTTTTTCACCATGCTTAAGTTGAGGAGAAAAGCACCCCCTCCCCTTCCAGTAGGGGAGGGAGAACTAGCCACAGGACTCCAATGTCCACCCCCCACCCCCTGCCCTGCAAGAAGTTCTCTTTCAAATATCCAGTTTCAATGTCTTAATACTTAAAGTGAGTGCTAAAATAAAAGTGGCGAAATTGGGTTTAATCTCCCTAACTGTTTTTGTGGTCTAGCAACTCTATTTGCAACATGATAATATTTGATATTTTTGACTTGTGGCCTTCATCACAACTGAGACTGAGTCCTGTTTTAACATCCTTCTGTTTTAGCATCTTCCTAAACAAACCACAATGGTGAAATTCACTAGCCGTACGCTCAATGCATAGAAGAATAGCAGAGGCTTGGGCACTGGCCTGTAGGATATAGGCGACTCTAACAAAACTCCAAGGGAGTTAGAGTCTTAAGGTATTTTGGGATGCAGAGTGCTCTTCTGCTTGTCTTTCCTGGCTTTCTGAAGTCCTATATGAACTTTTGTAGCTGTATGTTACATAACTGGGCCAGCTATTTAATTGGTCACCATTGCTGCTGGCATTTTCGTCTCTCATTCCAGGAATTCACTTTTTAATCTGTATTTTTGCCATGGTATCATTCATATAAGGGAAACACATTAGCTCTTTCTTTCTCATGAACTTTAAAAATCTTCCTTGGGGAATGAGAAAAAGATTCACCTGATTTTCTATGAAGTATTTCTCCTCATTCCATGGAGAAAGAGTTTCCTTAGCTTCCCCACACCAACAATAAATTATTAAAGAGGTCTCATGGGCAAGAGAGGGAAATGTGCTTCTGCTGACAGCACTGTGATAAATAATCATATTAGTTAGAAAAAATAACAAGGGTGGAAGTTCAGAATCCAAGCCTTGCTCTCAGAACAGCTTTATTTTTTCCACCCTGAGATAGGTCTCAACTTTCAACATTGAACTTCCTGGAAAATAGACTTGCAACCTGATCCTAAAGATTAGTTTAGCATTCTCTACTTTTTGGTCTTGTTTTTAAGGAGAAAAAGAGAAATGACCTTTTAAAAAATCAGGATGTGACAGAGTCAGAGCCCAGGGTTAGAGCAGGGAAGGAACGAGAGGCTATTGGTACGCACTGGGCAGGGGTCACCGGGCAGCACGGGAAGGTAGGTGTGCAGGTACAGGGCTTGTGTGTGGGGACCACACAAGAAATGCCGGTAAGGTAAGGCAGAGCTAAAGGAGACAGAAAAGCCAAGTGGCTTTTGAAGACAATAGCTGAATTGAAAACCAGAGGGCATTTTAAGTTAATGGAGGCAGAGCATCTGAGAACCAGGGACGCCACTTCAGGGAGTTTTGGTAATGATTTGATTAACATCCCAGGCGTCAGTTTTATTGGCTGTGCTGCCAACATGGGCAACTTTCCTAGGGGTGTGCTTAAAGAACCCATGAGGCTCTGGGAAAATGGCCCGTGAGGATGTCTTTCTTTTTGTTATAAATACAGTGTAATGACATGCCTCATTTACCAGTTAAAGCCATAATGGCTTATTCAGATCCATCATGCTAAGGATTGCTCAGGGACTGATGAGGAGACACATGTTTCTGCTGCCAGCAAATACATTTAGTCCTCCTTGCACAGTGCATTACATTGTGATGTGTGGGTTCTTCATGAGTTGTGAAAAGGCCTAGGAAGGGAAGGGATGAAATTTATGCCATGCATTTGGCCTTCCTCCCATTGATTGTTTCTCACAATTTTATCATCATAGTCTATTTCTTTGCCAAAAAAAGCAAAAGCAAATTTAATAATTATAAAATTTATAAAATAGGCTACTTGTGTAGAAAATACCTGGAGATGCTCTATTTTCCATCAATAAAATAATACATCAGTTTATGATTCTATCCTCTTATTTTTTAGACATGTCAAGTTATGTGAGTTAAATGATTAAAACTTAATATTGACCCTAGCTATTTAATCTTTTTAAAAGATTATTTCTCATATGAAACCAATGGTGAATATTTCCCTACAATAATTCACAATAGTTAATAGGCTACAATGAATAACTATTGTATATAGAAATTCTCATGAAGCCACATTTAAAAAAATAATTTTTCCATGCTACTAATAAGGCCAGTATGGAAAGGACTCCTAACAGATGCAATTCTAGTCTTAAAGATGTCAGAAATAGCTTGGTTCAAACGACAGCCATTTATGGTGTGCTTACTGTTTATGGTACGCTTAGCAGAGAGACTATGCTGAATGCAGCTTTACTGAAGTCCGCTTCACTTGAGTAGGCCAGATTACAGTGGTCCCCCTTATCCGCAGCTTCACCTTCTGTGGTTTCAGTTACCACACCCTGAAAATACTAAATTGAAAATTCAAGAAATAAATGAACCATCCCTTTGTCCCCACTGTGGACTCTCCCTGCTTTTTACTCATTTAGTAGCTGGGATATCAGAGTGACAGTTGCAATATCATGGCGCTTGTGTTCAAGTTCCCTTATTTTACTTAAAAATGGCTCCAGAGTGGTTCACATAACTTTTAGCACAGTATATTGTGCTAACTGATGTATTTTATTACTAGTTATTATTGTTAATCTCTTGCTGTGCCTAACTTATAAATTAAACTTTATCATAGGTATGTATATACAGAAAAAAGCACTATGCATAGGGTTCAGTGCTATCCATGGTTTCAGGCATTTCTGGGGGACTTGATATTTTCTGGGGGTAAGGGGGGGACTACTATCTCCCCATTTTATAAGTAGAGGAAGAAACTAATTTGCCAAACTGTTGATAAATGCAGAGCATGGATTCAAATGCACCTGTTTCCAATACTGCATGACATTTTTTAAAAAAGGAATCACCTATGATAGGCTCAGAGGGGAGCAGTTACAAGCCCAGACACTGGGGCCAGATGACCTGGCCTTTAACTTGGCCACTTTCTTGCAGCATGACTAGGGCAAGATGCACATTCACTTGCCTTGCCTTGGTTTTTTATTTGTAAAATCAGAATAATAGTAATGTCACCTGACTCATAGGGTTGTGGTGATTATCACAGGAGGTGATGTCTATGAGGCACGTTAGAACTGTACACAGTACATAGTAAGTGATATAAAATGTTTGCTTAATAAAATAAAGAGGCTCAAATTACACCCTGTACTGGTAGGAAGATTTATGGCAATTCTAAATAGCATTGATGAGGAATTTCTGTGAGTTTGTTATAAGCCATAGACCTAAAAAGATTTGTGTTAAAGTTACCTGGAAGCAATGCCAGATTCAGGAGAGAGCAAAGGACTACCTACTCCTTTAAATCATAACCACTTTTGTGTAAATTAGGTCTCACCTTCCTGAGGCACCTCGGCAGCCTCCACTATCACTGGTCCTGTTTAAGGGGCCGGGCTCTTTTCCAAGGCGACAGGATCCACACCCACACTGGAAGTGTGGAGTTCTCTCCACCTGTGCCTTTGCCCCAGGCAGGAGCCAGCAAAGAGGACTTTGCGGGCACATGTGACACGTGTGGCTGCTGCTTAGGTGGCTTATTGTATCTCTCATCCCACTCAGAAGTGCTGAGGGGCAAACAAACCCGAAGGAGGGAACTCAGGTGTGTCTATGACGATAGTTAGATTCGGCACTCAGTGCTAAACCTTCTTTCCATTCTGACCTTAGAATCAGAGCTAGTGGTATCTCAGGCTAAAGTGGTAAGATTAACCCTGGAACATCTCACTAAGGGATATCTTTTTATCAGGGATAACTTCCTAGAATGGTTTCATACGCATCATCGGTAACTATTTCCATACTTAACACTTCACTCCCAGGAAACCACGGGCAGGATCATAATGTCACCCCTGGTCCACTCTGTCATCCCTTTGCAATTCGGCAGCCTTGTGAGGCACTGAAGCAGCTTATTGCCTTCAGTTTGTCACCTTACACGTGGCCGTCAGCTAACAATTCTTGGCTTGATGGTACAGGTTTAACTGCGAGCCAAGCAACAAATGACGAAGGCCTTTTATTTTTTAGGTTTGGGGTTCAGTCGCACCATTAAACACAGATAGCTTGTGTTGATGCATTGAGAGGGAGAAATGAAAATATTCCAAGAGATTTCTATAGCAAATATTGTACACATAGTAGAGTTTCAAAACTCTTGAAGAATAGGTCTCGAGTTGAACTAATTCAAGAAAAAAGAAGACTACAATGCAGTTGTCTAAACAGCCAGTCAAGCAGACATGGTCAAACACCGTAGGACCCAGGAGTGTGCTAATTTAGAGGCGACTGAGGGCTGGCTGTAGCCTTGTTGAGAAACTAGTTCCTAAGAGCTGAGCAATTCCAGTATGTGGATCTGCTATGGAAAATATGCATATTTCCCTAAGAACTGTTTTTAGCATTTTTCCAATATGTATTTTCCAATATGTATACTTAGTCATGAGCCAGACGGAGAACTAAGAACTTGGGATTTGAGGCCCTCATCAAGCTGGTAGGCTATTAGCACTGATTTTCATAAACACTTTGGATTCATATCTGTAGTTATTACATTTTCATTATTTGATTAGGTGCATGCAGTGTGATGAATGTTTCAGAAGTATTGATGTGAAGAAACATAGGCATTTATTGATTACATGTGTTGACTAAGTTGCTTAAGGCATTCTACAGTTCCCAAGAGGACTTGGAACCTCCTTAAATAGAACAATTTGTTCTTTTCAGACTAAGTACAGCAAATAAATGAACAATGTAGCAGAGGTTATACTGGCAAAGAAACTTCCTGGAAGGCTTTTCATTTTATAGAAAAAATTTGGTGGCATTAGACATGGAACTTAGAATTTTTAAATCAGTAGAGTTTCAGTATTTTCCACATAGAAATTGTGTCATTAAACATACCTTGGATCAATGCTGGTTCAGGCAAAATCCTAATATGAAGTTTAGACCTGCTGAAAACTGATCAGTAAGAGAATAGTAGGATATTTTCTTGAATTTTATAGGTCAAATTCATGCACAAATCTTTCCTTACAATGTACAGCATTTATTGGGAAGAAAATGAAAAAAAAAAAAGGCATGAGAAGTATTGTTTCAGGGGAAAATAAGTGCTTCCTAGAAGTATTATAATATGTTAAGTTAGGAAACATTTACTATTAAAGTCTTATAATTTCCCCTGTGTAAATTGTTCCAATTTTTATAATGATAAGGGTCACCAAATCATATTTTATTTTATGTTTCTCTGTTGGCATATTGGTTCCAGATAAAAGGCTCGAAATTAGCCTCATCTGGTTACTCTTTGGAAAGGTTCATTAAAAGAGATGAAATGGCCCAGAAATACACTCTGATTACTGATGTTTTTGAAATAAACAACCCACTCTAAAACAATATTGAATTTCAGACTCTTTAAGACAATATTAGTTTTCACACATGTTTGCTGCATAGAATTCTATGCTGAGTAAAAGTGAAAAATATCAACATACTGTTGGTACATTGATTTTCTAATTTTTGCTACACCGAAGCATTGCCATCTCATATTTTTTCATCGTAGACAATTGAATCCAAACTTTGTTTATGATTCTCTTCATGAATACAATTGCGTACACTTAAATAGTTTAGCTTCACTGGTCATTTATTCATTTGTGTATTATAAACTACCATATATAGCTAAAAATGTGGGGTTTGTACTAAATGTGTGATGATTTTTTCTCTAGTTTCCTTTATTTTGAACTTATCTGCTCAATAATATTATTTCATTTTCAACAGTTCATTTTTATTGTATTTTTCCCATTACTATTTATCCCCCCACCCCCTCTTCCACCTCCACTTTCCCTCCTCCCTCCCAGAATCGCTGCGCTGTTGTCCATGTCCATGAGTCCTTTTTCTCTCCTGCTCAATCCCTCCACTTGGAACTCCCACCCTATAAGCTGTCATCCTGCTCTCAATTTATGTCTGTCTCTGTTTTGTTTGTTAGTTCATTAGATTTCACATATGAGTTAAATCATGTGTACTTATCTTTCTCTGACTGGCTTATTTCACTTAGCATAATATTCTCCAGGTCCATCCATGCTGTTGCAAAGGGTAAAACGTTCTTCTTTCTTTATGGCTGACTAGTATTCCATTGTCTGAATGTACCATAGCTGTTTTATCCACTTGTCCACTGATGAACACTTGGGCTTCATCTAAATCTCGGCTATCATAAATAATGCTGCAGTGAACATGGGGGTGCAAATATTCTTTCAGATTAGTGTTTTGGGCTTCCTCAGATAAATTCCCAGATGTGGACTCTCTTGGTCATAAGGCAGTTCATTTTTAATTTTTTTTGAGGTAACTCCAACTGCTTTCCACCGTGGCTGTACCAGTCTGCATTCCCACCAACAGTGCAGACGGGTTCCTTTCCCCCACATCCTCAGCAGCACTTGTTTGTTGATTTGTTTATGATGGCCATTCTGACAGGTATGAGATGATATCTCATTGTGGTTTTAATGTGCATTTCTCTGATGATTTGTGATGTTGAGCATCTTTTCATATGTCTATTGGCCATCTATCTATGTGTCCTCTGGAGGAGTGCCTGTTTAGTTCCTTTGACCATTTGTAATTGCATTGTTTGAGTTTTTTTTTTTGTGTGTGTGTGTGTTGAGTTGTATAAGTTCTTTATAAATTTTGGATATTAACTTTTTATCTGATGTATCAATGAATATGTTCTCCCATTCAGTGGGTTGTCTTTTCATTTTGTTGATAATTTCCTTTGCTGTGCAAACACTTTACTTTGATATAGTCCCATTTGTTTATTTTTTCTTTTGTTTCTCTTGCCTGCAGAGATATATTAGAAAAAATATTGCTATGATCAATGTTTGAGATTTTAAGGCCTATGATTTCTTCTAGGATTTTATGGTTTCAAGTTTGACATTTAAGTCTTTAATCCATTTTGAATTTATTCTCATGTGTGGCATAAGAAAGTGGTCTAGTTTCATTTTTCTGCATGTATCTGTCCAATTTTCCCAAACCATTATTGAATAAACTATCTTTAGCCTACTGTATGCTTTTGCCTCCTCTGTCAAATATTAATTGACTGTAAAGATGTGGGTTTATTTCTGGGCTGTCTGTCTATTCTGTTCCATTGATCTCTGTGTCTGTTTTTATGCCAGTACCATTCTATTTTGATTACTGTGGACTTACAGTGTACTTTCTCCTTGAAAGTACAAACCTAGGAGTTGAGGAATGATTACTACATGACTAGTGAGCACAATTAATTGGACTATAAAATATAAATTACAGAAATCAGATCAAGTAAATTCTATATATAATTCAGTTTTATAATAAAGCTTAAAAGAGGAAAATATGAAAACTGTAACTTCAATACTCCAAATTTACTCTTAATGCCATGCAACCTAATTGAAATTCACAATACATTGGAATCGTTGGCTGGTTTACCTTTTGAAAAAACACCCTTTGAGTCACAATAAGTTAGGCTGAAGGAATGGACACAGGACAAGTCAGTTCAGCCAGATAGGCAGACATGATCTACACTGTTCTGAAATCACCACCATGTTCAAATTCTCATATGGCCAACTTGGACTGTTCACAGAATCATTAAAAAGAAAAGTGATTCATCTCAGGGAAGTCATCTGGTGGGTCAAGTATTCCCTCAAGTAACTGGCTAAGTTTTATCTGGTGAAGACCTGCAGCCAACCTGCAGCCAGAGTTCTTGACAATTTATCACTGCAACTTACTTGTTTCTTCATCTGTGTCCCATATTTAAACTCTTCATAAGAGTCCCACTGATCGCGTCTCAAAATCTTAGCCTCCTACACCCTCTTTTTCAAATCTGTTTTTATTTAATTAGTTTCATTTTTCCATAAATATAATTTACTTATTCTATCTCTTTCTCCCATACATAAGGTTTTTCAATAATGTATATCATTCATAGGTCATAACTGGAAAAAAGCAGCATTCAAATCCCAGCTGTTTGAGAATAATAGAAACAAAAAAACATAAAAAAAACCCTGCTTTTTGAGGGAAGCCCAACATTTTTGAGATGTTCCAATGCTTCCGTTATGGGAGAAACTACCAGAGACTCAGTTATTCTTGCTAACACAGTAAAGAATTGCAGGCCAGTGAGCCTACTAGGGTGCAAGCAAAGTTTATTAATGTTAAGTTCTAACAGGAAAGCAAAAGCAAAGGTGGCCAAAAGCTGGGTGACTACCATCCCGATGGCCAGGGGCCAGGTGGTCAGAAGCCGGGTAGCCAAAAGAGATGGCCAGGGGCCTTCCCTGGCCAGAGGCCAGCTGGCTAAGGGTTCCCCGTGCTGCAAGAGAGCCACAAGGTCAAGAGAAGAGGCCAAGAGAGAGAGCCCTTTGTTCTGAGGACTTATATAATTGGTGGTGTGGGGATGAAGAAGTTACATTTTGATTGATGGGTAAAGGTGGTGCCAGCTCTCCCCTGGGGAGATGTGACTATTTAAATGTAGGTATGGGAGGGGGGTCGTCTGTTAGCCTGAATCCTTTTCTTGCTCCAGACTCTACTTGTTCATTTTGCATACATGGCCAGAGGCAAGCAGTTAGAGTTGTTTTATGTTTCCGCCGCCCCCCCCCTTTGGGCACTGTGTTCCTCTTCTCCTTTTCAAGTGTTGGGATGAATATACAGTCTCAAGGAGTTCCTTTTCCGAGCTAGTGGAGATGATACACACAGACTTTCAAGGGTTCCCTTGCCTCCTGCACTATCATAGTTTATTTGTTGCTTGGGACTCCTGGCAGCCTTATTGGAGCAGGCTCAGGATTACTGGGTCAATGTGTGAGCTTTTGCTTTTAGTCTCCTGTATTAAGTTGTTTGTTAGCTTAGGACGGTGAGGGCTCTGCCTTTATTTCTTCTCTGGCTGCCCATTCCACCGTAACACTTCCACTTAAGCTTTTTAGCACCAGCATCAAGAAAGATCCGTCAGCTTTTGACAGCTCTGTTTATTTAAGCAAAGTGAAATGAAAAACATAATGATTTAGCTTAGCTTTCAGGAAGCAAGATGCTTCTTTGACAGCATAAGTAAAACTATTAACAAGGACCACTTTGTGATGTTCTTAGGAGACATTGACTTCTGAGCACTTTTCCAAATGTTTTTAAAAAAGGCCTTTTTGATGTTAGTAAGGCACAATATTTGAAGGGAATTTCCCAGATTTATTATGTATATTGTATGTAATGCTACTAACTCCCATCCTTATTCTGCACTAGGGCAAAAGTGTGATAGAGAGGATCAGTAGATGGGGAGAAAAGTGATATTATATATATTTGTCCAAATATTTAATAATCATATTGATATTAAAGAGGTGGCAAATATCAGAACTTTTACAGATAAGTTGGCTGAGAAAAATTATAAAATAACCCTTCTACTTTTCAGCATTTTTTTGGAATAAGTTAGGTAGACAGTTGATCGTCATCAGTGTTGTGGTCTGAGTAGACAAAGTTCAGGAAAGAAAGGATAAATGGGTATTTTAAGGCAAAAACTGGAGTTTGAGATTTGAAGATTCAGGTGATGGGAAAGGATATTTTCTTCCATTGGATTTTAGTGGGAAGAGTATAAAAATATAACTTGGCATAGCTATTATTTTGTCTTACTGAAATTTTCCCTCTCCCACTAGTAAACAGAAGAAAATTTGTCCCAAATATTTAAAAGTCAGCTACAGCTCTTGCTGAAAGGCAATATTTTTTATTTTTTAAAGGATCCTGCTGTTTTTATTCTCTGGAGCTGAAGTTTTGTCCTTAGCTATAGAGTTTTGCCATGAATAAATCATCTACTCTCTTAGTATATGTTGGAAGGTGCCAAAGCTCAGGTAATAGGAAGATGTTATTGTACTTCTTCCTCTTAAACTGTTGTAGCAAAAACACAGTGACGTTTCAGTAAAGCAGGTTTGCCAGGGGAGATTTTGGGGATTTCATAGATGTGGGATACTTCAGAGTCTTCTATTTTGAGAGACTGTTCCACGGTGCTTCTTCACTACAGATGGATTTGGTTCACTCAACAAATATCGGGTGCCTCCTACATGCTGGGCATCATTCTAGGTGCGTCTTCAATATTCTATTTTTAAGTTGAAGGAAAGTGATGTCTTTTGATCTCACAAGTGCCCTAACTCTCCATTTGAAGTGAACCCATGTTGCATTTCCCCTGTTTTGACATGGCGAAGACCTAGAGGACACTGACGAGACCAGGAAAGGCTGGTGGCTGGTTGGTTGGACTCTGACAGTGTGAGTGTTCAGGCACAGCCAGTGGCATTATCACCCCACAGACACCGAAACTAAATAATGTTGTGACCGCTGCTCCTTTGCTCTCATTTGTCATCGCAGATATCTTTCCTTTAAAACATCATTCTCCTCTTTCAATTTCTATTGACAATCTCTGTGTCATACTCTTCTTTCACCCTCAGGTGACTGCAATAGCCTTCAATTTTCTCACTAAGTGATACTCTAGATTAATCTTGCTTGTGCATTACTATCAGTCTGTCCCTGTCTGTTGAAACATTATTAAAGACTACCTCTCCAAATAAACTTAAAGCATTTTGTATCATCTTTATTAATGTCCACAGGATTACAGAATAACTTCATTGGCATCCTCTAGTTAGGCAGGTAATTGCACGCTTGTGCAAGTTGAGGCCAAGAAGCTTAAAGAAGTGGTTCAAAGTTATTAGTTATTAGGAAGAAGTAGTGGAACTAGAACTGAGATCTCATTTTTCTTATTTTTTTTAAATTGAATTTAGTAGTGTGACATTGGTTAGTAAAATAAGTTTCAGGTGCGCAATTCTATAACGCATCATCTGTACATTGTGCTGTGTGTTCACTGCCCCAAATCATCCCCTTTCATCCCCTTTTCCCCCTTTTCACCCTCTTCTAGCTCCTCCCACCCCTCATTTGCTCTGGGAATCACTATACTGTTTTCTGTTTCTATGAGAACTTTATTTTCTTAAGTCTTTCACCTTTTTTCACCCAGACCCACAAACTCCCACTCCTCTGACATCTGTCAGTCTGTTCTCTGTATCTCTGAGTCTGTTTCTATTTTGTTTGCTAGTTTATTTTGTTCATTAGATTGTACATATTAGTGACATCATACAATCCTTGTATTTCTCTGACTAGCTTACTTAACTTAGCATAATACTCTCCAGGACCATCGGTGCTGTTGCAAAAGGTAACATTTCCTTTTTTTTTTTTTTACAGCTTTTTTTATATATTACACTGTGTAAATGTCCCATAGTTGTTTTATCCACACACCTACTGATAGACACTAAGGCTGCTTCCAAATCTTGGCTGTTATAAATAACACTGCAATGAACATAGAGGTGTATGTATTCTTTTAATCAGTGTTTTGGGTTTTTTCAAATATATTCCCAGATGTGGAATTGCTGGATTGTAAGGCAGGTCCATTTTAATTTTTTTTAGGAAACTCCATACTACTTCTACATTGACTTCACCACTCAGCATTCCTGCCAACAGTGTAAACGGTTCCCTTTTCTCCACGTCCTCGCTAACACTGATTTGTTGATTAATTGATGATAGGCATCTGACAGATGTGAGGTGATAACTCCTTGTGGTTGTAATTTGCATTTCTCTGGTGATTAGTGACATTGAGCACCTTTTCACATGTCTATTGGCCACCTGTGTGTCCTGTTTGGAGAACTGTCTATAAGGTCCTTTTTCTATCTTTTAATTGAATTTTTTGAGTGTTGAGTTGTATAAGTTCTTTATAAATTTTGGATATTAACCCCTTATCAGATATTAACCCCGTATCATTGGCAAAAATGTTCTCTGATTCAGTGATTTGTGTTTTCATTTTGTTGGTAGTTTCCTTTGCTGGGCAAAACCTTTTATTTTGATGTAGTCCCATATGTTTTTTTTCCCCTTGCCTGAGGAGATAGAGCAGAAAAATATATTGCTATAAGAAATGCCTGATATTTTACTGCCTGTGTTTTCTGGTAGGATTTTTATGGTTTTTGAGTCTAACATTTAAGTCTTCAATTCATTTTAAGCTTATTTTTAATTAACTTTGAAATTCCTTATGTTATTTGTTTGATTTTTCCAGTGACTTGCTTTACAGAACTAACCTGATCAGTAATGTACCCTCTATTGGCTTCCTTCCTTCCCCTGTCTCGTATGCTCACTCCCTTTTTTGGTATCGCTTTTCACATAAACCGTTTTCATTCAAATCCTCGTTTTAGTGTCTGCTCTGGGAACCCCAACTTAAGACAGTTATCTAGGATGAAACTTCACTCACACTGGTCATTCAAAAGTGGGTCTGGTATGGTCATTCTCACATTAGCGTTTACCTACTTACAGTTCCATCTACTAGGTCAGCTGCCCCCTGTCACTGTTTTAACATCCGTGCCTACTGTCTCAGGACTTCTCTGTACTTCCAGTTCAGTCCTTGCCAAAATGAAGCACAGATATTATTGATGCTGAGGTTCTACTTTGGTGGAATTTTTAAGACACTAGGTTATGGAAGGAGGTTGAAGAAGTATTCTTTGGTTTCCTCTGTTCTGTACCACCCAAGCAATGCCAAGTGATATACAGATATTATTGATGCTGAGCTTCTGCTTCCTTATAGTAAGACTGGTGAGACAACTTACTTGGACTGAATCTTCATTTCATTGGCTTTTGGGGATGGATACAAAGGGATTTGCCCAAATCATATATCCAGGCTCTGTGGACACAAGCTGATGGGTTATAACCTCGAAGAGGAGAGGTACTCTTATCCCTTATGTTACCTTGCCTGGGCAGTAACGCTGAGCACTTGCCATGGTAACAGGTAGCATTCAGTCATAAGTATATCATGTTATTGGGCTAAGCAAATGGGAAGGCTTTTATCCCTTCCTGACAGCAACATTAAGCTTATAAGGAGACATAGTCTGTGAACTTTGAAAGCATTGCGTGACTTTTTTGCTTCATGTGTTGAAATATGTACAGTTTCGGAGGAGCTTGGCCCATCTATTGCACGCTTCCAATTTTCTTCATAACCTGGTTGCTGCCTGCCTGCCTAGTCCTAATCTCGTTATTTGTAAATATGTAACCTAGGAAAACTACTTAACCATTTCAAGTGTCAGTCCTCTTATGTAAACAATGGAGATAAAAATGATTCTTTGTAGAGCTGACGTAAGGAAGAAATGGGCTGTGTCACATGACATGTTTTGGCCAGGGGAGTGGGGGTAAATATGACATCCACCATGCTTAAGCAGAAACTTTTATAGCATCACGATTTTCCAAGCTCTAGCATCTGTGTACAAGTTCCTAGACTATGCTTGTCACATAGTAAGCAATCAAAAATGCCAGTTATTATGATTATTATTACTATAAACTGTGTGTTTCTGGACTATGCTCCTAGCAAACGTATATGCAGGTAAGCATGGAAGTTAAGTGGAAGCAGTAGTGTATGCTATAGAAACAGATGGAGGGAATGCACAATTAATGTTCCAAAACAAAAAGTCTGTTTTTATTTTTATCTTTGTTTCTGTAATTATATGGACGTAAATCAGCTTTGCTGTAGTAACCAACAATGCCTGAATCTAGATGGCTCATAAACAAGGGTTTATTTCTCATGCATGTTACATAGAAGGGGTAACTATGGCTCTGCTCCATATGTCTTCTCATATAGGGCCACAGACTGGGAAACAGCCCCTGGGGGGACTTGCCTATTCTTGAAGCAGAGCGAAAGAGCAATAGAGCTTGGAATCTCATGGTGCTCTAAAAGTTTCTGCTTGAACATAGTGGATGTCATATTTACTGACATTCCATTGGCCAAAACATGTCATGTGACCAAGCCCAGAGTCCCTGAAGCTAGGAACTCTTCCCTTCCCATAGGAAACACAGGAAAGTCATACAAAAATGGTTGGGGGTGGATAATCTTCCCACAGGTGAGGGGGCTGGTGATTAATTGCAAACAATATATGATCTTCAGCAGATGGACTTTAAGGTTATTTTACGTTTGGATACAATTTTTCTTTTTTCCCCCTCAGGAAGTAATTTTGAAATTGTATAGATGGCTCAAACAAGTACTGATTTGAAAAGGTAACTGTGGGTTGCTGGTCATCTAGGGCATTAAACTGTATCAGTTTAATAAAATAATGGTGAAAAATTATAGTCTAGGTCAAGGAACTAGTTAAAAGAATAGAGAGGAAATAAAAAGATACCTACAATATAATTGACAGCTACAAACATTAGTCAAACTTGTGTGTTTTGATGTGCTTTCAAACTGCAGTTATATCCTAATGGATATATCAAGCACAGTCTACTTGAATGATTATCTTTAAACATCATACATCACTTATATGCTTAGTGTGTGATATGACAAGAAGCCAACCCCTTTTCCTTTTATTGACTTTCTTATTTTGAGAGATTAAAATAATTAAAATGAATTTAAATTTTATTCTTTAAACCCTTTAATTTTTTTAGCATGGGAAATTAGTTTCCTTCTTAGTGTTGGTTGGCTGTTTTTTCTTCATTTGTTTCACAACATTTGTTGTGTTCCTTCCTCCAAATTCATATGTTGAAACCCTAACTCCCAGTGTGGCTGTATTTGGAGATGGGGCCTGTAAGGAAATGATTAAGTTTCACTAGGTTATAAGGGTGGGGCCCTGATCTGGTAGGATTTGTCTCCTTAGAAAAAGGAGACACCAGAAATCTAGCACTCAACATCTTTCTTTCTCTCAGAAAACCAGGGGTCTCTCTTTCTGTCTGTCTGTCTGTCTGTCTGTCTGTCTCTCCTTCTGCTGCCCCCTTCCCTCTCCTTCTTTCTCTCTCTTCTCTTCGTGCATACCAAGGACAGGTCATAGCAAGAGAGTGGTTTTCTACAAACCAGAAAAAGAGCTCTCAACAGAACCCAAATTGGCTGGAAGTTTGTTCTTGGAGTTCTAGCCTCCAGAATTGTGAGAAAGTAAATTTCTCACAATTTCTCTTGTTTAAGCCACTCTGTCTATGTGTCTGTTATGGCAGCTGTGTAACAGGGTGCAGCCAAGGGGGGGGGGGGGCAAAAAGGGAGTTGGAACGGGGCCCAGAACTCAGGGTGTCCAGGGAATATTAGAGGGACATATAAGATGTCCTCACCCCCTCCCCCTCAGGTGTGAGTTGGGGGAAGGGACACATGGAGCAGGGCCATTGAGTTGTTTTGCATAGCAACTGTTTTGCAGATAACTTCCAGAACGGTCATTTAACATATCTATAACCTTTAACTGGTTTCATAGATATGTTAAACAGCTGTGGCCATACTTTGAGCCAGGGAGAAGGGAGTGACTTCCACCCAAGATGGAACTGGAA
This sequence comes from Anoura caudifer, assembly GCA_004027475.1. Lineage (NCBI taxonomy): Eukaryota > Metazoa > Chordata > Mammalia > Chiroptera > Phyllostomidae > Anoura > Anoura caudifer. Next base: position 98,163 of record PVKU01000792.1, on the reverse strand, counting down.
GGCAACTCCCTCTGTTTGCGGCACCTGCGTGAGAGCTTGGAGACGATTGGCTCCACACCATGGGGCCACACCTGCCCAGACTCACTATGGCAGCCCAGTAAAGCTGGAAGGATACAGGAGTGCTGGCAAGTGTAGCTGATTGTAGGAGGAGTCAGAAATGGGGCTGCAGAGGAGGATTGGCGTGGGGATTTAAACCCAGGTGTGGCAGCTATCGAGGAGAGATCCATGCGGTTTCACCAGAGAGCAGGACCCGCAGCTCCATGAGGGAAAATCACCATGTGGCTTTAGCAGAGAATTGCCACTCGGCTTTGCCCGAGTGGAGACCCTCTTGCAGCTTTGCCAGAGGGAGAGATTCCACGCGGTTTCACCGGAGTGCAGACCCCTGCAGCTTTGGTGAAGAGGGAGAGCCACTTGAGGTGTGCTTCTCTTCCTGAATTACAGATTAACGCGGTACCCTGAATTAGGGCAGAGGGAGATAGGAAGCACTGTGGGCAGCTGTGGGTATCGTAAAGGACTTTGATATTTTAATGGAGATGTTAGGTCGCTACTTTAACTCTGTATAGCATTAAATAAACATTTCCTTTCCTTTTCACAAGTCTCTGGCTTTGAGAGACATCTTTCCATAAGGCGGTGGACATAAAGAACCATCTGTGCTCTGTAACAGCTGGAGCAGATTCACACATCATTCAGTCAATATTTGTTGAGTGCCAGGCACTATTCTGAATGCTAGAAATACAGCTGTGTATAAGATACAAAGCTGTTGACCTCCTGGAGTTTGCATTCTAGTAGGGGAGACAGATCATAAGGAATCAGTAAATAAATAAATATACAACACGATTCAACACATAAAACCATGAAGCAAGAATAAAAGGTTAGTGTATTGTAAAGGAAAGACAACTTAAACACAGTGATCAAGAAAGACATCAAATAAAGTGACATTTGATCATAGTTTTGAACAAAGTGAGTAACACAAATATCTGAGATAAATATGTTTTAGGCAGGGAGATTGGAGGTGTGGTCAGAGGTACTGGAGCTTAGAATATACATGGCATTCGTTATAGGAGACTATAAGGATGTTGAATTTTATTTTAAGTGTGACAGAGCACTGTTACAGAATTTTGAGCAGAAATTTGTTTTGATAATTTGTTTTAAAATTGCAGTCTACCTGCTGTGTGGAAAATAGACTGTAAGAGGCCAAGAGTAAAAACAGGGAGCAGCTGAGCTGGCATGTTATTGAAATAATTCAGGTAAGAAATGATGATGACATGGGCTAGAATGGTAGCACTGAAAGCAGAGGAAGGTGGTCAGATTTGGAAAGTATTTTAAAGTTTGAGCCAATAAAACTTACTGATGGCTTGGCTGTGAGGCATGCAAGGGAGCGTAGCGTTAAGGATGATGCCTGGATATTTTTGGTGGAGGATTCAGGTGCATGCAGGTGCATTTTAATGAAATGAGAATGACTAAAAAAGTGGGGTGGGACATGTGGAGGACTGTTTTGGATTTATTAGTTTTGAACTACAAATTTCTCCAGTATAGACTGTCACAACTGTGTGTTCCTGATGCAGTCATTCCTGTAAGTCAGCCAGGCAACTGCTCGGCTAGCTGCTGCTGAGCAACGTGGCATCAAGGAATAGACAAGAGTCACACACAGTAACTATGCTATTCACTCAGCTTTTATTGAATGCAGGTTCACTCAAAGTAGAACATCAACATACATTAATAACCTATTCACATTCCAACAATCTAAGAGAAATACAACACACACACTCACAGCAATCACTGGGGGATAATGAACCCGAGTCCCAGGGTCTCAGTCTGCAGGTCTGGGAGACAGCATGGGGGGGTGGGTGGCAAGGGAGTTGTCAGCATCTTGCAAAGAAGTATCTCCGGAATCAGGAGGGTAGCAGGGAAGATGAAGTCCTCAGTCCAGCAGGGCAGAGCCTCCAGTGGCCGATGCCAAGGGAGATTAGGGTGGCATGGAGCAGCACCCTGGTGTGTGGAGCTCGGCTGTCTTAGCAGTGGTCTGGAGCTGCCTCAGTTATACCTTGAAAGAGGGGCACTCCACCCTCCCAAAAAGTTTTGGCACCCCTGATGCCAAGTGTGGAATTTTACCAGGAGCCTGTCTATGTGTGGTCTCACTCCGCAGACATGGGTGTTCGTCTGGGTATGTCTCCTTGCCAGATGTGTCTAATGTGACCTGAGTAGTTTCCCTCTTGAACCAAAGTGTCATGGCTGACTGGCAGCCATCTTGGTTGACACGAGTGACTGCATTTTGTTTTATGTACTTTACGCTATCTTGACTGGACAAATGCCATTTTGTTGGTCCTGCTTGCCACGTAGATATTTAGTGGAATGTCAGGAGGTGGGCTACAGATATGTATTTGGAGTTTGTCAGCATACAGGAGGCATTTACCAGGTGAGATTCCCCCCAATACAGAAGTTTTTAATAGAAAATTGTGTGTTTATTCTTATATGTTAAAACTTTAGTCACCTTCAACGTACTCTCCATTTGCTGCAACACACCTATCGGGACATTTTGTTCCACTGCTCAAAACAGTTTTGAACTTGTTGATTTTCTTGCCTTTTAGTGTTTTTTTGTTTCATCTCTTCCACATTGGCAAAACATTTCCCTTTGAGGACTTTTTTCACCAAGGAAACAAAAAAAATTGCTTGGGGCTAGATGAGGTGAATAGGGAGGGTGGGGCATGGGAATCATGCTGTTTTTGGTGAAAACCTGTGGAACGCTCAGCACAGTGTGGGCAGGTGTGCTCATAAATCACCCACCCTGAAATGGGAAAATGCATGGAAAGAATCTTCAAAAAAATTCGCTGAAGCTGAATGCAGCTTCTCACAATGATCCAGATGGTTCTTAGAACACTCACCTAGCCGGGAAAGCCTGTACTACAAGGGGCCTGCCCTCCAGAAAACAATTCCCTTTTTTTTGTGACCTTGGATGACATTGGTTAGTCTGACACTAGTTAGAGGACACAAGAGTGCTGGCTCCAGGGATACCCTGATATATTTAGAGGTCAAGCACAGGAGGAAGCCCCAGACAAGAGGCTGAGAAGCAGCAGCCAGGGAAAAATCAGAAGAGTAGTGGCTAAGTGACAATCAAGAAGTTCCTCATTCTGGTGTCACCGTGCCCCAGGCATATGCATCCCAAACGAACTGAGGCACTGCAGTCACACCCCTGACTCTGCTTTCCTATTCACCTGGTTCAGTTTCCCTTCAGACTGAGAAAGTGTAACAAGAGGCTTTTCTTGCTCTGCTGGAGTAAGGTAGACCAGGTCATTTTAGATAGAGGGCCCCTCAGTTCTGGATTGTATGCTAATAAAACATTTGACTATTTCTCCACTTTGACCCTCAGTGAAGTCAACTGTAGAGAATTTTTGGTGAGTTTATTTGAGCTAAACTGATGACAATTGCTGGGAAGCAACCTCTGGATGGATTGAGAAATGCTCCAGAGAAAGGCAGTTTAGCACCTTATTTTGCACATTAGAACCAAAGGGGGAGCCACCAGGAGGTTGGGTGATGTCCCTGGTGATCAATTAGGGGCCAGGGAGAAAGCATAGCGGGGAAACCTCTGGGACTGGATAAAAGGTAAAATGGTAAACACATACTTCTTTTACACAGGTGGGTACAGAGTAGTTAACAGTCAGCAATTAATACGACAGCAGTGACAACTAGAGGATTTGTTTTCTCAGCTTGTGACCAAGGGGTGTGGGGAAAAAAAGGGATGTTACCTTGACATTCCAATAGTATGCTATTGTAGATGCAAAAAGACAATAAACAGGCTTAGTTTAGGTAAAGGTTGACCGTTGTTAGGGAAAAATACTGGACTAAGATATGACTACCTGCTTTGAACTGCTTTTTGTTAAAAAGTTTTAGTTTAATTTAGTTTTTATAACTTTTTGAAAAAGATTTTATTTATTTTTAGAGAGTGGGAAGGAAGAGAGGGAGACAAACATCAGTGTGTGGTTGCCTCTCATGCACCCCGTGCTGGGGACCTGGCCTGCAACCCAGGCATGTGCCCTGACTGGGAACTGAACCGGTGACCCTTTGGTTCGCAGGCCAACACTCAATCCACTGAGCCACAGCAGCCAGGGAATAAGTTTTAATTTTAGACCATCCTTTGTGGATACTTTAGGTCTCTGAATTTGTAAGTCTGCCTCGCAGGCGTCCTCTGAGCTTGTCAGGTTAATATGTGGCCCCTTTTCTTCTATACAACTAAAAGTTGCTTAATATCTGTGTTATATGGCTTAGTTGAACGAGTGAATGGATTTCAGAGTGACAGAATTAATAACTTGAGTAATAGAAATATTTTAGAAGTTGTATGCGGAATCCACGATTTCCCTGCTACCTCACAGTAGATTGTAAGTAGTGGGAGAGCATATGGCATTGGAGGAAGGAGAACGAAGTCATCCCCCTGAGAGAAAGCACCATAGAAGGAATGTTCTGTACTGAGTCTTTGTGCACCCTGCCCCGCCAGTGCATGTGTGATGGTATTTGGAGTTGGGCCTTTGAAAGAATGTTGTGTATTTGAAGAATGTGGTGCATGTAGGGTCTTTATGGTGGGATTAGTGCCCTTATAAGAAGAGACACCAGAGAGCTTGCTTCTTCCCCCTCTCTCTGCCGGGGTTGTGCCGGGGTTGTGCCGGGATTGAGGGGAAACAATGAGAGGGCAGCTTCCTACAACCCAGGAGAGAGGGGAATGTCTCCAGGAACCACTTGCATTGTGATCTTAAACTTGCCATAGCTTTTGTTTAAGCCACACAGTCTATGATACTTTGTCATAGCAGCCTGAACCAATACAAAAGAGTTTCTGTCAAGGTCGTTGTACTATTTCCCTAGGACTGCTGTAACAAATCCCACAAAGTTGGGGCTGTAAAATGACAGAAAGTCTAACACCTTTTCTACTCTTCCGCAGAGATAAACCTGGGGAGGCAGGATTGGGGAAGGAGGGAGAAAGGCACGTATTAAGGTTATTGGTCATTGCCTAAATGCTTAAGTGAAGGTTTAATAGGAATTATTTGACAGCTATCCGAGAGCAAGAATGTGCCATAGCCAGCCCCGGAGCAGTTAAGAACACTTAAAGGAGAGGTAACCTACCCACTTCACCAGGATTCTTGGGTTTGGCCCATGTCGGGATACAGGTGGGCCTGACTGCTTAGAAGCAGCAACTGGCTGGGACCAGCTGAGGACAGCAGGTGAGACTGACTCACAGAGAGATTCTTCGGCTGGGGCTGCTCTCAAGGGGCGGTGTTGTGGAGGCTAAGCCTCTGGGAGCAACTGGGTGGCCAGTTGGCTGTGCTGTGTGCTAGATGGGAGGGATGTTATTTTTTGGGAGCCAGTTCCAGCTGCTAGTTATAGAGGATGAAGGCCACCCTGCGAGGTGGTAGGAGGCAAAGGTGGGAAAAGTGTGGCTTGGGGACAATACTGAGCTTGGGTAACAAAAAGGATGCAAGTGTATGGATCCATGAACCCCATCAGGAATGAAGAGGAAGAACCTATGAAAATACAGAGTTCTTGGCTGTGCATCTGGTTCTGCTCCTGTCCATGAAGACACAACTGGCTGGAGCAGGTACAGCATCTGACCCTTCTGACTTTGACCCCAGGTCATCTTTGGTAGATACAGTCTTGCTGGTTGTCTCCCCATACCGAATTACATTGGTAGGGGTCAGGGATTCTAGGGCTTAAAGCAGCACTTATTCTTTACTTCTTATGTGAACTTAACATTTTTAATTCACAAAGTGTAAATGTTTTTATATTCCATCTCTCTTTCTCATGCAAAGGCTGTGAGGATCAATAAAATATACAAATGGCTTTCTTGGAAAGACTTGCTGTGCAATAGAAATATGTCTTGGAAAGGACTTGAAAAGACACAGAATACTTGCTTTTCAAAGCATGAAAAACTAGTGATTAGCCGTGGTAAAAAAGAGAAGGCAGGAGACAGACAGTGTTCTCCCTCCCCCGCCCCCCGCCATGTGAGTAACTTTGGCTGCTCTGCAGTTTCTAATATGTATTTTTTCTCTGTGCTGAAATTGTTGGCCAGAAATTTTTGCTGCATTTCCACCTAAAACTGTCTTTTCATTTTCATTCCAACTCACAATCCATTTTGAAAATCTTTCTCATGATGATAATAAAGGCATGGCCTTATTTGTTTGCCTGGGAACAACTGGTATCACTTCTTCCTTTGATTCTGAATTTTAGATTCTGATAGATTGAACTGTGGGCATAATAAGGAAAGAGAAAAAGCAGGGCCAGGCACAACTCATGAATTTTGATAAAGTCTTTAAGACTTAGAATTTCAGATGAAATAAAGTTTCTAAACTGGTTTATTTATTAGGACTATACATGTAAGAAGACATAAAAGTTGAATATCATAAAATTTCTGCTTGGTTTGAAAATGAACCTGAGGTTGGCCTCAAGGGAGGACATTTGGTCCTTTGTTTCCTGGCCTAACTGAAAAGAGGCAGTTCTGAAGGTAGTGAGTCTACGGATGGCTCTTCTCTGAAACTGGCAGGCTCTATCTCTGCATCATGGGGGAGGAGGGGAGTGATGAGGGCCAAATTCACTGAATCATTCCTTACCTCACTCTTTGATGATATCACGAAACATTTTGCCAATCTTTGGAAATCCTATTTTACTGAAAAATAACACTCCTGGAAAAGTCCATGCAGGGCTAAAATAATATCATGAGACTTCTTTTTGGCTGATCCATGGAGGATGATGGAATTGTGCACTTTCTTTGGAGACATACCTTCTGCACTTCCCATCACTCACTGACCAGGGAATTTTACATTATGAAATAGAATACTAAACAAGACTGAACTACATGCATTTGCATTACTTAACTAATGTCTGGACCAACCTCGAAAACAGTGAATATATCTTGTCTCCTACTTGCTTGACCACGTCTGTACACCATATTTCCCAGAGCCAAAAAGACTCTACCCGCAAGAGTGTTTCTGCTTCTACACTTAAAGGGAAAAAAACCTTCAGTTTTTAATGTGGTTGTGTTGTCCATAATTTCTGCCATATCTAGTTCAGAAGTAGAAAGTTTTAGACTCAAAGCACAATGAAAACATAAAATTTAAAGGTAGACATTTATGTGTCTTCTAAAAAAATTTATCAAATAAGATGTTAAAACATCAGATAGTCTGGTTCAATACTGGTTACTTGGCTAGCTTAACCTTGTCATTAAACACATTAGAAAAAATTTAATGTGGTAAAACATACTCATAAATAATGATATTGTGCTGTATGGCTATTAAGGAAAGAATGATAGAAGAAAAATAATTGGTAGAGTCTTATGAAAATATTTTTTCCTCATCAAGAACCCTTTGGTTATGGTTTTATGTTTATGGAATTGGTGAGTATCCACACTTCGTAATGATTTTTTTCTGAGATGGAAGCAAATAAATGTCCCTCTACTTTGGATTCTCTTTTATTGTTGTTTATTGTAGCACAGATAACTTTCTCAAATAGAATTTACTTCTTTATGATTTTTTGGTTGTTTATCAGGGCTGCCATAACAAAATGCCCCAGACTGGGTGACTTATACAACAGTAATTTATTGTTTCATAATTCTGGAGGCTAAACGTCTGAGCTGAAGTTGTTGGCAGGGTTGATTTCGTTCTGAGGCCCCTCCTCTTGTCTGTGGTTGGCTAGCTTCGTCCTTAGTCTTCACAGGGTCTTTGTTCTGGGCATGCAGGTCTGTGTCCAGATTTCCTCTCCTTAGAAGGGGTACCAATCATATCAGATTAGGGCCTGCTCAAATGACCTCATTTTAAATTTTTTACCTCTTTAAAGACCTTATCTCCAAATATGGTAATATCCTGAAGTATTGATACTAGAGATTAGAACGTCAACGTTGGAATTTTGGGGGATATTAATTCAGGGCATGAAAATTGGTTTATTTCTAGCCACTATAATGTAGGTTCTGTGAGGTTAGGGATTTTTGTTTCTTTTGTTCACTTAAGCAACTATATCAGTGCCCGGGACATAATAGGCACTAAAATAGTATTGGCTGAGTGAATAAATGAATGAACCAGTCAAATAATGAAACAAGTTGAGTGACAAACACTAAACCTTAGAGTTTCTACATATAACAGATGCCACATTTGCTACTAAAGATTATTTGTACTTGAATTGGTAAGATTTGAGGCGTCTTAGTTATGCTTATTTTGGCATATGGGCATACCAGTAACATTTGTGGGTAAAGTCTGTAATTAGAAATAAGTAGCAAATAAAATGCCTTAATAATTTCAAAGTGAAAGAATAAAATGTACGTCAACTGTGGAGGAGAAACGGGGAACAGTAGGGGTTCCTTCATGCCAATAAAACTTTAAGGGCAAAGATTTGTAATTAAAACCGAAGTGAATTTAATCTCTCCTGCTAATTGCTCCTGCACTGTTAGCCTGTTTTCATCACACTAATTGACGGCAGATGGAACAGATGCGCGGTGAGACTGCAGCTCCACTTTACGGCAGTGTTGTAACCAAGGGGCCTTTCCCTCTGTTCTGTGCGTTAACATTCAGAAGATGTACGCTTTTGCTTTCTTCACACACCAGGATTGTTTCTTCTTTTGTGTGAGATTGATTAAGGGAGATCAACGTTTGTTGTATATAAATAGAATCTATTTGGTTCCTTTAAATCAGGCTTAAATAAGCATGTGTTTAGTGCCAACTATGCACAAGGCATAGGGGAGGCATAGTTTGCTAACTTCAAGGAGCCTACAAGAAATTTTATAGTCAAAAGGTTAAACGCACTCATTACTTTCTTTGGACAAATTTTGAAATTACAATTTTTGAAGTACATGAAGTTCAAAATCAAATCTCATAATTTTTTTTTTTTTTGTTGTTGTTTCAACAAAGGGAACTCAGGAATGAAGCAAGCAATACCTTTATTTTTTTTTCCAGGAAATAACACACCTTTTGATTAGTGTTCATATAGCAATTATAAAACTAAATAAGTCTCTTTTTAATTATAGATTTGGGAATCATTGAAAGAAAGCAAAGTACAAAGTATTTTATTAATGATGATAATATTGGCCTCTAGTTACATAGCAGAATTACATGTGAATTACCTAGAGTTTGTTATGACTTACAAATTTTAGATTTAACTTAGGTAATGAGAATTTCATCTTGAAATGAGTGTTTGGAAGCACCACCCAGTGATAATAATTCTTTAATTTGTCTAATTGTAGGCATGTACTCAACAGTGTTTATTGGAGATAGGGTTTGTAGGATTTCCTACCTTAAATTATGGTCTTATAATCAACAGTGGAGGGACCCAAATATTTTGTTTTGCTACACTTCTCACATTGTTTGAATCTGCTATGAAGGCAGATTGAGCCACTCCTTGAGTATTTCAAATTTCTTAAGTGCAGAATGAAATGAGTTCTACTGAAGGTAGAGAGAAGTGCACACACACACACATTTCTGGAATTTTAATCATCATAATTAAAACCATTGCTTGAGGTGATGTGCAAAAAGGCAACAATTCATGACACTTTGCATGTACCACGTAAGTAGAAGGAATTGGGTTTGCCAACATTCATATGAAGCAGATTCATATGAAGCAGATTCTTATGAAGCAGATATGAATCTGGGAAGCAGAGTCTCTTCTCAGAAAGCTTTAAAACACCTGCAGCCCCAGTGCGGACCTTGACGATGGCCTGGTGGGAGAGACACTGCCCCACTAAGTTGTGTCTGGTGTTCTGACCCACGGAAATCATGAGACAGTAACTGGTTGTTGTTTTTAATTGCTGAATTTTGGGTATCTTAGTATACTCATAACAGTGATCTTTTAGAAAACCCTTTTAAACTTCTGGCCAAGATGGAGGCGTAGGTGGACACACTGTGCCTCCTTGCACAACCAAAAATAAGGACAACAAAGATTTAGAAACAAGAAAATAACCAGAACTGATAGAAAAATTGAACTGTATGGAAGTCCAACAACTATTCACCCAGACCTGTAAGAGGGGTGGAGTCGCAGCAGGAAAAAGTGGAGGTTGGCGGACTGGGGACACAGGCAGCAGTGGCTGGCAGATCCCAGGCATGCAGGTGGTGGCTAGCAGACCCCGGGCATGGGCTGGCAACGCTGTAGACCAAGTGAGGTTGCGCAAGGTGGCTGGCTAATCAGGCGGTCCCACATTCGTGCACAGATAATCCAGGTGAAGGGGAAGCAGCAGAAGGGACTGGAATCCCAGAGAGAATGGAGCAAGTGCCATTGTTCCCTCTTGGACCCTGCCCTCACATACAGCATCACTACCCAGCAACTGGGCTGCCCCACCCTGGGGAACACCCAAGGCTCCACCCCTCACTACTTAACAGCCACAACCAGACCAAAAAAAAAAACCCCAAAAAACCCAACAACCCCAAAATGGCTCAAACAGGAGAACAAATCAAGGCCCCAGAGCCAATTCATCTAAGCGACCAAGAGATAGCCAACCTATCAGATGCACAGTTCAAAGCCCTGGTGATCAGGATGGTCACAGAATTGGCTGATTTGGGTCACAAATTACATGAACAAATGAAGGCTACAATAAGTGAAATGAAGGAAAACACACAGGGAACCAATAGTGATGGGAGGAAAACTGGGACTCAAATCAATGAAGTGGACCAGAAGGAAGAAAGAAACAACCAAACAGAAAAGAATGAAGAAACAAGAATTCAAAAAAATGAGGAGAGGCTTAGGAACCTCTAGGACATCTTTAAACGTCTCAACATCCGAATTATAAAGGTACCAGAAGGGGAAGAAGAAGAGCAACAAGTGGAAAACTTATTTGAACAAATAATAAAGGAGAACTTCCCCAATCTTGCAAAGGAAATAGACTTCCAGGAAGTCCAGGAAGCTCAGAGAGTCCCAAGGAAGGTGGACCCAAGGAGGAACACACCAAGGCACATCATAATTACATTAGCCAAGATTCAAATGAAGGAGAGAATTCTAGAAGCAGCAAGGGATAAGGGGACAATCACCTACAAAGGAGTTCCCATCAGACTGTCAGCTGATTTCTCAAAAGAGAACTTCCAGGCAAGAAGGGGCTGGAAAGAAGTATCCCAAGTCATGAAAGGCAAGGACCTACATCCAAGATTGCTCTATCCAGCAAAGCTGTCATTTAGAATGGAAGGGAAGATAAAGTGATTCTCAGATAAGGTCAAGTTAAAGGAGTTCATCATTACCAAGCCCTTATTATATGAAATGTTAAAGGGACTTATGTAAGAAAAAGAAGATAAAAAATATGGCAGTAAAAAGATAGCAAGCTCACAGATATTAACAACCACACCTAAAGCAAAAGTAAACTAAGTGAACAAGTAGAACAGGAACAGAACCACAGAAATGGAGATCACATGGAGGGTTAGCAACAGGGGAGTGGGAGGAGGAGAGAGGGGGAAAGGTACAGACAATAAGTAGCATAGACAGTGGGTAGATAATAGACAGGGGGAGGGCAAGAATAGTGTGGGAAAGGTAGAAGCTAAAGAACTTATGACCCATGGACATGAACTAAAGGCGGGAAATGTGGGTGGGAGCGGGTGAGCAGGGTGGATGGGGGAGAAATGGGACAACTGTAATAGCATAATCAATAAATATATTTAAAAAAAAAAACCCTTTTAGGCTTAGGTAAACCAGGGTAGGTTTCTGTTGTTTGTAACCAATAATATAGCAATTGTTACCAGGGGTGGAAATAGGTGGAATGTGATGTAGTAGGGACTAGAGGCAGTGAAAATCTTTTTAAGATTATGGGGAAGGAACCTGGAAAATCTTATATGTAGTATATGTAGTGAAACAGTCATTTAAATTTTTAACTGTGATCATTGTAATAAAATACCCTTTGAAGGCAAAACTTTGGGAAATCCAGTGCCTGCTGCCCCTGACAACTAGCAGAGGTATGAGGAGCTCAAGGAGTGTGAATGGTAGGGCTTCTTCAAACAGTACTGGACAGTTTAGAGAAGAATTGGTTTAATTGCCTATATTATCAGCTCAAGAAAAGGATGCTTTATGACTTTGCCAAAGATGCAGTAACCTTTTGTAGCCATAGGGTTGAACTAGTCAAGAGCCAAATGAATAGTTTGATCTGATTAGTTGATAAATTAGTGTATCATTTGGATTTCTGGTCCATGAGGTTTCTAATTCCAAAGTCTGGAAACAGAACTGGGATGGCAATATCAAGGGACATGTGAGGCATGTAGATAATGCTTAAACAGTCAACGCCTCCGAACCTTTTCTGCAACCAGTGCAGGCCTCTGATCCCTTTCTGAAAGAGTTTTTCTCTTGTTGCTTGACGATGCCTTAAGTTCTTAATCTGTGAAAGCATCCCTACTCAATTTTTCTTATTTTCACTATAATGATGGTTTAAATTGTTTGGTCAAACGATTAAAACCTGTGCTTAATGCTGGCCCATGTTTAATGAGAGAGAGATGCCAGAAATTCCATGGAAATAATGGAGAAGAAATAGTTCAAAGACTTCAGGAGACTGAAGCAATGGGGTGAATTTATTTAGTGTAACCCAGTGGGGCTCAGGATATACTTTATTTGCCAAGACCTTGAAAAATAAATTTGTGAGAAAAATTCCATTACCCTGGAAAGGGGCGTTAGAGGTGGTTCTCTGTAGGTTGGTCACACCATGAGATGCTGGGGGTACAACTGTTCTCTGGACTGCAGTAGGGATGGTTGGATTCTGGGGAAGCACAGGCCAGGGAGCAGCCCTTTACTGTCATTGACAAAGTGAGCAATAGGGTTAGCACAAGAACGGCTTACCTGCATCCTGTATTAGCTAGGGAGATGCAAATGGTTTACTGATCTACTAAGATCCTGCTTCATTTGAACTGAGGCCCAATGAATCACACTATTAAGGAATCTATATTCTTTTTCCTAATTGGCAAATGAATCAACGGAACAACTCGGCGTCAATGAATGAAGAGAATTTAAAGTACTTTTAAGGAAGAACAAATCCGCAGTGTAATTCTTTATTCTAAGATTCTCTACATTGTCCTGTTTCCACTTGCCATCGCAACTGTACCATTTTTATGATTAGTTGATACTGCCTGTGAGCAGATACTAATTTCTAGGATTCACAGTCCTGTCGCAGACTACCAGAGTAGATAGAAGCTTATGGAGAGTCGACTGATAAATAGAAATTTGACCGAAGCAATACTGCATCACCAAGGAATAGCAGGGATTAGTGTCACAAACAAATACTTGGAAGATGTGGGCATTTGATTCCTACCCCATCCTCATTTATCTTTCCAATATGGCTGGTGCTGAAGATAGATGAGTTCTGGGAAATAACAGGTGTTACTTCAGTTGCAGCTGCTGTTTCAAATGTGATCTCCTCATTGGAGCAAATCAATGGAACCTGACACCTGGTGTGCAATTATTTTTCTGAAAAAATGATTTTTGCTTATTTTTTTATTCTACAGAGCAGAAGATACCAGGATTTTATTTTATTTTATTTATTTTTAAAGATTTTATTTATATATTTTTAGAGAGAGGGGAAGGGAAGGAGAAATAGAGGGAGAGAAACATCAATGTGTGGTTGCCTCTCACACATCCCCCATTGGGGACCTGGGCCTGCAACCCAGGCATATGCCCTGCCTGGGAATTGAACCAGTGACCCTTTGGTTCACAAGCTGATGACACTCAATGCCAGGGCAGATACCAGGACTTTGAAAAGCTAGTATTGTATCTTTAAAATTTGACCCAAGAGTCCATCAACACTTAGCTTCACTATCATAATTATATTATGGTTATAGGACCTGGAAAGCAGTTAAGTGTGATGGTATGGCATGGACATGTCATTCATTCATTTTTTTTTTAATTAAAAAATGGCTATTGAGTGCCGATTTTGTGTCAGAAACCTTAGCAGAAAATGTAGCAAAAGAGAAAAAGTTCGTGTTTTCATGAGCTAACATAATAAAGGAGAAACACTGATAATAAACAAAGAAGCATGCAAATACATGCCATATAAAATTCTGATGAATCCTACGCAGAAAAATAAAATAGAATCCAGGGGAAAAAGAGGAGGTCAGGAAGTTTTGAATTTTAACTTAATGTCGGGAGATAGGTTGAAGTGATAGAGTGACATACCGACAAAAGCCTGATGGAAGAGAGGGAAAACACCCTGAAACTGTCTGGGAGAAGGAAGTTTCAAGTCTAAGGAAGAGGAAATACAAAGACTATCAAAAACAGTGACCTGCATTTCAAAGTCAAAGCAGCTGCTGCACAGTGAGTAAGGTGGAGACAACAAGAGGCAGCAGGTCTTCTAGGGCATTTTAGGGCCATCTCAGAGTGAGCTGGGAAGCAGATAATTCTGTGTGGAGGTGTGATGTGATCTGAGCTATATTTTTAAAGGACCATTCTGGTTTATGTGTAATGAATACACTAAGTGGAAAAGTGGATGCTGTTAGGACACTAAAATTGCAATGATTAAGAAGCAGCTGGCCGGGGAAGGTACAGCATCTGACATTTCTCTGACCATATTTCAGGTGTCAACTTAAATAATCGCACTCTGGATGTATTGTGAAAGTAGAGCCAGATAATTTTGTTGATGGCTTGAGTTTCTGGTGTAAGAGAAAACGATCAAGGATTTTTTCCTATCCTCACCAAAGGACATTATTTTTTCTTTGCTTTAGAGAGAGAGGAGGAGAGAGAGAAACATCAAAGTGAGAGAGAAACATTGATTGATTGCCTACTGTACGTGTCCTGACTGGGAATCGAACTGGAGATCAAACCAGCAAATTTTCAGTTTACAGACAATGCTCCAACTAACTGAGCCACACTGGTTAGAGCACAATCCAGAATTTTGACCTGAGATTAGACACAACAGGAAATGGCTACTACTCTTTGGGCTGGAGGAACCACTAAAGGAGGTAGTATTTCTAGAGTCAAAAAAGTTGGAGTCATCATGAATAGAGAGCCAAAGGGAGAGTTTCCCAGTGGATGCAGGCACAGCCTAGCTGGAGCAGAAATGATAGAGTTTAGAAACAGTACTGTTCATGACAAAACTGGACAAAAAGCAAACTACCCAAATAGGTGATCAGTCAAACACATTATTGTTTGCCTTGAATATGCCGTCACTGAAAACAGTAAATTAGATTGATGTCAATTGTGTTTTGGAAAATTCAGTAACTACTTTTTTCAGAGAGTAGAAAAGTGTATGTAAAATGATGTAATTTTTGTAAACATACCAATGTTCAATGCAGAAGCAGAAAAAGAAGCCAACTTGGAATCACATTGTAAGGAGTTAGCTTTTGCTCATTATCCTCTAGGAGAAATAAATATTCTATTGACTCAGTACACATATCCCACACAAATATATAGTCGTGTATTCTTACTATGTGAATGCAGGTATATTTTTCTATTTATCTCATGTTCTCATATTTTATCTTTTAAAATGCTGATCAAGACCAACTAATTGACTCCATGGACCACAGCTTGGTTAATGTTTATGATTTAAAAATCACCATTATTTTCACAGGTACACCTTAGGCAGTCCACCTGTTGCTTCTCCGCCATCACTCACTTTCTTCTTTTCTTCAGGTGATATGAAGAATTGATTCATCCTGTAGCATCCTGTGATTAAATAATTTCAACTCTAATTTAATAATTAACATGTAGATTTACTTGTGGTAAGATGCTACCAGGTAATAGTCCTGTAACTTTGACTACAGGACCCAAATGAGTATGACTTGAGGGTTGATTAGGACAAAGTTGTTCATTCCCAGCAGGATTATTATAGGCATGATAACCCATTTGTGTTTTACAGTTATATAAGTTATTTTGCATAATTCTCCAGTTTTGAAGAACTGGTGAGACAGGGCAATCAAGGGTATATTTATACGAGATACCCTGAGAAAACTCTGGGAAAGAATTCAAGTTTAAAGAAAAGAATCAAGATCCATCACACATGTTTAGTTTAAAGGCCTCTATTTTACATAGTCTCACAAAAATACCTATTAAGACACAGAAGCAAAGAATAAAACTCATGGCACCTCAAAATAAGTTTGATCATCAGCCTAATTCCGGAGTCTTAGAGGAGTTTCTGCTGACTGTCAGGTCTGTGAAATTGAACTAAGAACTGTCAGTGACCCGTCCAAACAATGACTCGGCGAGCCTGACCACTGTCTTCCTTCTGTCGTTTGCAGTATGACTGTGTTTCTGGGAATGCACACCTTTATGACTGCCACTAGGAAAGCACAGTGCAATTAGGCTGATGATGTTCTAGTCTTATGAGGTGACTCCTATAATTTATAATGATGGTAATGCTCAGAAAGCAAAAATTTTTTTAAGACTTTATTTCTCTCATTGTTTCATGAAAATTTTGCCTTGTCACATTGAAAGGTATTTGTTAGAGACCATAGGACATCCTCCTTTTTGTTCACTAAGTGACCTAAAAGGAATGGTGATTAAGTCATCACTATAGATCATCGTGGCTAAAGAAGACATAGTCGGTATGGTGCAACTTGAGTCCCACCATGGTCCCGACCACTTGTCATGTATCAGGGCTTGTTAGGGAAGACATCTACAGTGCCCCACAGCGTGAGTTAAGATAACAGGTTTTACTGGGGGAAGCCTACACATCAAGGACTAACAAGAGTGCAAGTGGCATGTGGTACCTGCATTCTCTTTATCCCTTGGAGATAATGCTGGTGCCTAAGCAATCTAATAGAAACAGAGTAGATTCACATTAGCACAGATGTTCTCCATTTCCCTTTTTACACAGTAATTGTGGGAGCAATATTGCCAGTGAGCCTACAAACAGACTACTGAATCACCAGGAAGTCTGGATTTAGATGCCAACTGTTCACATAAATTATCTGGGAAGATTTGCAGCCAAATACCTTTGAGGGGATGGTCCATAGAAAGTTGAAATCCCTTATCCAGGGAGGAGAAAGACACTGGTAACGTGGGAATTGGAGGCTAGATATAGTTTCTTTGGCTAGAGAAGGGGAGGGATGGTATCAGCTGGCTCAATGTTTAGGCAATTCAGAGAGGCCTAGTTGCTGTACCACAGTAAGTCATCTCAGATGAAACAGTCATTTCTAGATAAGCATTTTTTCACTGACCCCCCATAAGAAGAAAGAGGGGGAAATCTTAAGTTATGTTTGGGCCTTTTTAACATTATAGGGAGTAAAATTTACTAGCAGAGGGATTAAAAATTACTTTTCCCTTAAACTATCCTTTATATTTGTCCACAGGTTTACTATATTCTAGGCTCTTCATGTCCTTGTGTAAATCCATTTTCCCATTTCATATCATTCTCCCTCTTTTTGAAGCACTTTGCTTTCAAAGATACCCTTTCTTGGTATAGAATTCTAGGTTGGCAATTTTCTTCTTTTCATGTTTTGAAGATGTTTAAACTTAAATTGGTTTTGGTGAGAAATTGACCATCATTCTTATTATTTTTCTCTGTATGTAATGCATTTTTTTTCCATTCTGGATACTTTTAAGATTTTGATTTAGTCAGAGTTCTCCAGAATATGAGAATCTGCTATTAATTTTATTCAATTTGTTAATTTCTTATTTCAGACATTGATCTTTTTTTCAAAAATTCAGTTTGAGTCTTTTTAATCTTTCATATCTACTTATAGTGCTCAATCTTACTTCTCTACCTTCTTAAATGTATAAAAAATAGTATGTGTAGGTTTTAATAACCTTATCTACTAATTATATTATCTGGCATTTCTAATCTATTTTTATAAGTTAATGTCTTTCTCCTCACTATGGACCATATTTTCCTCCTTTTTCATGTGTCTGACAATTATTGACTGGTTGTCAGATATCATGAGTTTTATCTAGTTGGGTGCTGGTTCTATTTATTTTTATAAATATTCTTGAGTTTTTTTCTAGCATGAAGTTAGGTCGTGTGAAAAATGACCATTTAGAGTCTTGCTTTTAATCTTTTTTTTTTTAGGTGGGATCAGAGAAACCTGTGACCTTGCATTAATTTTGGCCCATTATAAGATGATACCTCAGACTGAGTACTCTGATGACCTCTGAATTATGAGATTTTTCTACTCTAGGTAGTGAGAAAACAAACTATCCCTTGCCCCATGTTAGGTCTGAAGAATATTAACTCTAACCCTTTTTTTGTTTTCTTCCTGGCTTTGGGTAGTGTCCTCATTCGTGTGCACTGATCAGTGTTGACTGAAGGCACAAGAAGTAGCCTCTGCATATTTCAGCCTCGCATTCTCTGTGCAGGTCTCTACTCTGACACGCTTCCCTGTGAACTCTGACCACCTTGGCCTCCTTGGACTCTTACCTATTCATCCAAGGGAGGCCTCTGGGCTCTGCTAGGTTTCTTCCCCCCTGCGTCTAGAATCTCTGTCCAGTAAGAACGGTAGGGCAAGGACTCACCTTATTTTTTTCCCTTTGTCAGGAATCAAAATTCTTCTTTCCATCTTGATTATAAACAGAAGTCTTGTTATATGTTATCTTGAGTAAAAATTTAAGGAAGTGTTGGAAAACTTTTGTAATTGATATTTATTATTTGAGATTATGAAAAGGGAGAAAAGTGACTTTGAGAAAACCTCTCTAAAATTTTCTTAAGATAACTAGAACTTCAATACTAGCCAGAATTCTAGGCAAGGTTCTGTCTATTGTAAATATTTTATTATTTCTGTGATATTGAATAATATTTAATCACTATCTACAATATTTTATTTACGCAAAGGCCACAGATTTTAGAAAGCCAAAGAACAAGTATTCTGGGATGACTGATTTTCTAGAAGGTTAATCCTCTCAACAAAGGCGTGAAAAACTCTAGTAGTATTACTTTCTGGAGATTGTAGGTTTTCATTAAAATATTTGTTTAGATTATCAGACAGTAGGAAAAGAAAAAAAACCTCTATTTTTACCCCAACAGGCGTACTGAAATAAAACCTGCTAGATACTAATAATTAGGAACTATGTACATAAATGTATACTACATCTTAGAAGGAGATTTAACTGACACTCAAGTAAATAGATAGTAGGGACAAGTAAAACCTATATACTCTGACTTTTAGAAAATTTTAGTTATGGAAAATGAAAATTTTATAAATAGGAGGAAACATTATAAATGGGGAAACTCTGAAATACATTTAAAATAAAGACAGGAAGAATATCTGGAAATGATAGTGGAAGAACATTCATTTAAAATTGTCCCTAGTAAGACAGAAAAAAAATATTAGAACTATTATCTTTTTAAAACATGAAGAAGATCTGTTTTCTATTAAACAGATACATGAAGTCATTAGGAGAATAGAAAAGATGGAAAGACAATATGGTGATGAAAAATACAATGTCAAATTTTCAGAGTATAGTGAAAAGCAGAATTGATACTGTGGAAGAATTGAAACAGTGATGAAGGACATGACTTATGGAAGCTCTCCCGCCATGGAGAGAATAAAGGTTGAGGTATAAAAAAAGTGAGTAAAGAAAGATATATGGAGGGAAAGGAGTTGTAGAATGCTTGGTAATTGTAGGGCATCTGACATAAATATTACACAATTAGTGATAACTAGAGCCTTAAGTGAGGAAAATACTAAAATTAAGAACATTTACTAATTAGTAAATATTAGTATACAGATTGAGCATTTTCTTTCCATTTATGCAAAATCAATGACATAAGTTTACATCTAGGTGCAACCTTACAAAATTTGGATGGGGGGTGGGGTGGAATCAGAAAAGGAAGGAAAAATCAGAAAAGTGTCTAGTACCTCCTTCTCTTGGGGGACAATTATTAAGTTGTTTCTAAAAGGACCAAAAAAAAAAAAAAAGGCTAGCCTCCTATTTTACCACTTCACTTCAGCACTAATAAAATGGAGTTGAAGTGATAGAATTTTGAGAGGAAAAATTTGAAATTTTGCATTTATCCAAATTAGATTTTATGTTATTATTTTTTTTTTAGACAACAGAAAGACATTCTTAAGTATCTACGGGCTCAGGAAATATATCTCACATTCTGATCAAACAAAAGGAAACCATAAATTAACCTCAGGCATTTGAACAATCAATAAAAATTACAAATTCAAGAAAAATGCCAATCACAGAAATTCACTGTGGGTGTTTCTTTAGTCAATTTCAGGAAGCTAGCTGGATATTATAATTTGAGTTGAATTCTGTGTCAAAAAGATTAAAGTTGTTTCTATGATATTTCACTCAATTGTTGTTTTTCTGGATTAACTCTGTTTCCAGTGACAAGAATGAGTGTTTCTTGTGCTATGTTACTCAAACCCTCTTTCTAAGGTTGATGACCACTTGAAATAATTAGCAAAATACCTGCTAACAATTGCCAAATTATTTACACTATGGGGACACTGCTTAGAAAATTACTGAACATACACACTTGAGATTAGAGCTGTTTAGAACAATATTACGGCCATCGGATATTTTCTGGCTGGTTTCTATGTCATTAAGGTGAATGTAAGATGACTTAATTTTAGACATTGAGTATGTCTAACAAATAATCTAGTGGCAAACATCAATCCCTTCTTCATGTTATCTTACATGTAGAGCTTTTGAATATTCTGTTAGTGATCTTTAGAAATCAGAATCTGAAATATGATCCTAGCTATGTAAACAAAATATACTTGAATAAAGAGATCATAAGGAAATACCTGGAAAAGTCTATGGGGAACTCAAAACGACTTCCTTATTATGAACGCATGGTCCAAACTGAAATTTCCAGTCACATTGTATCCCATTTTAGACTAAAAGCTATTTGGTACAGTGATCATTCTGATCTGGGGGATTCGTAAGGGTAAGGATTTATGCTGTCCTAATGTCAAGGCCGTTCTACATAATTCTTTTGTGTTAACACATTGTGAATAAACCTGAGAGATTTACAACTGTTATTTATTAACTCTTAGTGTATATTGTTTATCAAGACTGCTACCCTCCTAATGTCTTAAGAAAAGAGGTATTGTGATTTTGTATGAGAATGGAATAGAAAGTGTACATTTGTAGTTGTGATTGTTAGGGTTGAGACTGGGAGTAAGAAGTGAAATCTCAAGGTCACAGAATCCTATAGAAAATGATAGAAGTTCCACAGGCCTCTGGATTTGGACACCATGTATGTAGTCTAAGATCTGTAGAAGGGATCTTAGAATTTAATCTTTAGAACTCTAGAACTCTAAACTTGATTGTGCCCATGCACTTCTGGTTGTAATTTTTGGCTCCTCAGAGAACCTGACTATAAATGACTCAGTATCTCTTGTTGCTAATTGGAAAAACCCACAGCCCATCTTTATCTACCCTATCCTGATGCCCCCCCACCCCATCACACTCAGCTTTTGTATCATATTAATTATTTTTATTAATTAAAAAGTTAAAAGGACAGCAAAGGCCTTGGCGGATTGACCTTTAAAAGATTTATGGTTAGTTATTTTTCTATTTAGCTCTAACGAAATAGATTTGACATTTATATAGGCATCACCTTCCATTTAACATATACTGAGATTTAAATTGTTTTCGATTTGTTCCAAATGATCCTCTAAACAAGGGCCAAATTCAAAGGACAGTTTTTTACAAGTGGGTCACATTACACAAATAAGGATAAGACTTTATTCAGAAAATTCTTTTAAAAAAAGTTACTTAATTATTCAAAACACTTGTAAGAATGGATTCTTATCACTTGTTTGTTAAGAGGCTTTAGTTTGCATATGAAATAACATATTTAATAACTGCTTATGAAGGAACAGGGTGGGCTAACAGCAAATGCCCAGAATTCTCTGTTGCACGATTCTCCCTGCATTTGAACTGCCCTTTTCTGCACCTACATCTCTTATCCTTTCACACTTCATTATCTTTATAAAAAGAAAGGAGACAACATACAAAATTAATTTAAGTAAAGGTCTGCATTGCAATGGAAAGCCATTAGCTGGCAGCTGCCTACCAAAGCTCAGGCAAGAATCAATTTTAATTAGTATTTTTGGCTTTAATGAAAAGTGATTACAAAATTGGCATTTTAGCTAATACTGTTGAGATTTATGGTGACGTGATACTAATTAATTTTCTGTTGAATAGCTATCGGCCTTGAATATGTGCAATAAAATGATGTATTTGCTGATACCAGGGCTGCATCAGCATCTCATAACAAAAGGCTTCTTCATGACTTACAGGTGTATTTCACACTACTACATCTAAGGTACTGGATATTATTATTTTTTTCCATAAAATGTCTGTTATAAGCAATCAAATTTCATATCCTTTTATTAATCGGGGACATTTTATGTTAATGTACCTTGAATATTAGCCAAAACCCCTTTATTTCAAAAAAGCTTTCTTTTACTTAGTTATAAGTGGCATAAAAAGGACATGATATACCTTAGTTAGAAAATATTTAATGCATAATTTTTCTTCATTTCTTCACTTTTCCTCCTTTCTGGTTATACGAGTAAGTAGTTTGCCTACTGAACCTGGTCACATGTTTTAAATCCCCTTGGAAAGCAGGATGTAAAAAAGCTGTAAAGCTTAAAAAAGAACTAAGCTTTACAGTCCACTCTGCTCACAGGATTTGAGTTTCAAATGCCCTTCAGCTCGCTTTAATTGTGATTATTTTCTCCATTTTTTTAAAGAAGAAAATACTTTAAAATTATATAACTTTCCCCTATCGGCTGAAAATATGTATCCTTGTGTTGATTTTGTTTGACCTGTGAATAGAAAATCATTTTATTCACTTGTCATTGTTGACTGTTAAGACAGATACAGGGGGCTTAATCTAGTCTCAACTATAAGCATGGCGTATGGGGACAGAGGATGGTGTTAATATCCTGACTCACCAGTGACTGGCTTTGGGACCTTAGGTGGGTAAGTTAATCTTGCTATGTCTCAGGTTCCTCAACTATACAATGGAAATAACTATATTCATATCAAAATATGAGTATTAAAATGTATAAATATCTTAATGGAAACCACTCAAACAGTATCAATTATTATTTGGGGAATTAAATTCTATATGTTAAAGCATCATCTTATTTCTTACTGGAATATGTATGAACTTGGGTTATAATGTTTCACTGAAGATCCAAGTACAAATAATGGAAATATATTTTTGTAATTATAAAAATCTAAGTATAATTTAAGATTAAATTATTAGTAAAAATCAAAAATGATAGAAAATATAAAATAGAAACTATAGATTCTCAGACCTTTAGAATAGACTCAACAGAAGAGACTTAATTAAACAAATGTGTTATCAAGTTCAGTCTTTGTGCTTTTAAAAATGGGTGAACTGAAGCTCACAGAAGTTAAATGACTTGACTGATGATTCACAACTGGCTATCAGAGGAAGGGCTTAGTCAAGTCTATTATAGAGACAAATTTTATGACTCTTCTACAAGTGTTTTTGTGTGCCAAAGAGAGACAATATCACATCTATCCACTCCAGATTGGCAATAAATATATAAGATAAAGCTACCCTTTGTGGTCCAGGTTGGGGATGACGTAACATGGGAAGCTAAATGTAAACAGCAACAGCAGCAAGAACTCTTAGGCAGAATTCAGAGAGCTATAAAAATATTGCTTCTTTTTCTTGCCGGAAACATTAGACAACCTATCATAGGGGCTAATGGACAGTGTCCTATGGGCTTTAGGGAAAAGGCCACACTCACAATCTCATCTAAGATTTAAAAAAAACTCACAAATGTTCCTGCTAAAATACCTCTGGGAATATTTTCTATTTTCAAGATTTTAGGTTTGAATTTTTTTTTTTTTTAACAAGGAGGGTAATATACTTTGCTTTCCACAAAGTATTTTCAGAACATGGCACAGACTGAAATACACATTTGCTAGTCATGTATCAGATGAATGGCCCTCGTCTACTTGTCTTCCTCTGAAAATACTCTTCATCCCATTGGATTGAGATGGCCTTATCTTTGGGACCCACAAGATGTGTAGGAGGCATCCACATGTCTCAGAGCTGTGGTTATAAGAGAACGTGCTTTCTTGTTGTTAATCTGTTTCTTGGGCACTATAGAACCATAAAATTCTAACTCAGGAAGTAATATTAGTGATTATTTATTCTAAACCTCACATTTTGCAGAGGGGGAATGCAAAGCATGGAGGGCTATAAAACCCACCAATGCTACCCTGCCAGTATGACGCAGATCTGGGAACTGCAATCCAGGTGAGCAAATTCATAGCTAAGTGATCTTTCCTTATTCTACATATCCAACAGCCAACCCATAAGTTAAACATTTGCTTAAAAGTGTGCTTTATATCACATTACTAATGCGACTTGAATACCACTTAATATTATTAAGATTCCTTGTAAAATATTTTAAGAGAAAAGCTCTTTTGAGTACTAAGTGAACTAACAGAGAGGTGGTTCATGGGTGACTGTTTGGAGTTGAGTGTGAAGCACTGTTGAATTTTCAACATACCAGCTTTGGGCATTGCCATTATGTCATATTCATCCTTTTTGGCCCAGAAAACTTTATTTTGGCCGTGTATTTAGGGATGATCAAGTTCTGGCCATTTGCTTTTTTTTTTCACAATAGTCTTTTGCATACATCAAAATGACAATATGAAATTATAATGAGAAATTTAACTTCTGAGTAAATTCATTACTCTTTGCTACTGAGAAAAAAGTGTAAATGGGATGACAAATTCTAATTGTAAGATTGCATCATAGGTGCGGAACGAGGTAAATTGGTCGTAGCCCCTCAAGGATTCAGGTTACTGAGATGATT
The DNA here is from genome assembly GCA_004027475.1 of Anoura caudifer. Classification (NCBI taxonomy): domain Eukaryota; kingdom Metazoa; phylum Chordata; class Mammalia; order Chiroptera; family Phyllostomidae; genus Anoura; species Anoura caudifer. The sequence goes on along the minus strand of PVKU01000792.1, from coordinate 73,486 downwards.
CTTGATGAATCCATCTCCACAGTATAAGTGGAGAACAACAGAGCTGACTTCCAGGGCAGGCAGTCACGCAGGGCCTGCACGCAGAAGTTACTCACTTTTGGTTTTGTGCTCTGCTGTTGCAGTCTGCAGTTTTTAATAATGTCTTTGAACTTATATTTTCTATGTGAAGTTTGGTAGGGCAATGGAGTATGTCTGTGAGCAGAGGAGATACATGTAATTTGTGTGCCTGTTATTTTTGCCACTCCATTCTTATATTTCATTCAAGATGCTCTATGAGCACAGAATTCCATGATGTTCCACAGTTCAGAGAGACTCAGAGGTGGTTATTTGTACTGAGTGAGCAGGGCACTGACAAGCCAAGAGGCCATGCTTTCTACTTTAACCAGAGCTTGCTTAGAGTGCAGAAAGAGGGCAAGAGTGTTATGGGAAATACAATGACCAAGGAAACTTATATTCTTTCTCACTCATGTTACTTCCCTGTGTTAGCTAATCACTTAGGCTGAAAATTACGACATGGAAGGAAAAAGTGCAACCTGCCATTCCTGTCCTTTTCACTCCTTTGTTGCGTATCAGTGAGCTGAAACTACAAAGTGTTCATGAAATGTCCATGTATAATATTAGGAAGTAAAATAAAAACAATTGAGTTAATTTTGTGCTGTTTCACATTTCTGGTAAGAATGAAATACACATGCATGTATGAGCCTCAGAATATGAACTATGTAATTTTGATGATTTAACATGAGTTAAATGCTCTTATATTTGCATTTAAAATTAAATTTGCACAACATTACAATATAAGCAGCAAAATTTATGCTAATGATGTGAAATACTATTTTTTTCACTTAGAAAGTCATTAAATAGTAAGAACACATGGCAATTGAGAGAAGAAAGGTAAACCCTAATTTTTTAGTACCTTTAATGACACATTTTCCTGCTCTTTTAACAAGTGGCATTTTCATTTTGCACTGGGCCCCATCATTAGGTCTCAGTCCTGACTCACCATGATCCTCAAGAGAACAATCTTTATCATACTGGAGGAGACACACCACTATTCCTGTTTTAGGGCTCCCTACTTTCTGGATTTCTCTTTATCAACAGAAGAGGAAAAACACTTTTTCTCTTTTAGAGAGATTTAAATGCAATTGATTAAATAATCTTTTATTCTATCATTAGCAACTCAGTCATGTGTTTTTGAGAATGTGTCCTGGTCTTCTTGGTTAGATTTAGATTTGATTTGTGAGCTATCCTATCTCTAAGCCATCCTCAGATAGCTAATTGCATCCCACTTCATGTCATTGTCATGATGGCTAAATTTATTATTCAATAAATATTTATTGAGCAGTTATTACATGCTGGGCACTGTGCTAGGTGCCAGAGGCTCAGCAGTGAGTAAGATAGACAGGCTCTCTGCTCTCATAGAAATTTCATTAGAGTGTGAAAGATGAACAATAACAATGAAATTAAAAGGACAAAGTTGCCAGAGTTGGAGGAATGCTGTGGTGAGAATAATCAGCACAATGAAGGGAAGCAAGGAGGGGAGGTTATTTAGGGAAGGATGGCCAGTGAGGACTAAGTCAGGACAGTGTGTAATACAGGTGAGACCTGAATGATGAGTTTAATTTTGAAAGAGTGCTCCTCGTAGTGAAAAAAAGAATTACGAAGGTGAATCAGAAGGCAATCAAAGATGACTGCTAAGACTTTATTGCAAACAAATGAGTAGTAGTAATGGTGTTTATTGAAATAGCAATCACTAGTAGAGGAAAAGGTAACTTCTTTTGAAAGTGGAAATCAGGAGTCCCCTGGAACAGAATTAATGTTTAAAAATCCAAGTGGAAATGTTATTTAGGCCACACTAGTTGAGATAATGTATGCTAAAAGTCTGATTAATTGCACTTGTATGTTGATCAATAAATGAATGTGTCCTTTAACATTTAATGATGACTTGATTTTCTTAGTTTAGTTTTCAGAAGATAACCATTTTATCTCTTGGGGACATCACTTCACAACTACTATCACTGCAATAATCAGTTCTTGCCTTCATTTTTTTTTTTGTTAGAGAGACTAATGTTCTTTAAGGGCAAGGTTCCAAGAGCTGAGCTAATTTGCATGTCTCCATATTTGATATTTCTGCACCAATTCACAGGTCAGAGAGTGTGATTACAAGTTTAGGGCTAGCTTGCATTACAACATAGCAAGTGATTCCCTGCAAGTAAGCAATTTGCTGAACTTGATGATTGGCTTGAGTGCTCAATCCACCAACTAGAAGAATTACAAGAATCAACTTTTTGCCCAAACTCTACTTTAATCTTGGCTCAAGAAGCTTGAAAATCTGGGCATAGAGATGCTCTTTCTAACCCTTCTTTATTTAATCAATAATGACTCTGGCAGAAAGAAAAAGTATATCTTTTTTCCCCTAACACAGGTAATTGAATATTGCCTAATTGGATTAACTGAACTACTTTGTTGCCATAGTGATAGAAGATATATAAGAGGGCCAGCAGTGATAATTGTAAGAGAGAGATTATTTAATGTAAAATGAAGGATATAGGGCATGGGGGCCATAGCTCTGAATATGGTATTCCTTTTCAAAGTTTGAATCTATATTTTATATTAAAATGGAATGTTTTCAACTATTAAAATATATTCAATTCCCTCTGTGGCTCTTAACTTTTATACTAATTTAATCACTTTACATTGTTTAAAATATTTTAGCCTGGGCAGGGGATATCAGGGTAGCTTCTTTCCGATCAGAGTGGAGAAGAACACACCACTGGCCCTTCCCACATTTGTCATTGTAGTAAGTATAAAACCAGTAATACTGGGAAGGGCACACATAGTGTCCTTCTGGCCTCATTTGGGCTGGAGTCAGGATTACTCATTTTTATTATTTGTGCTAAGAGTATGAGTTGCTGATTGCCTTGTAGGAAAAGCAGCCATATTATAGGGAGAAATTTGGAGAAAAGCTATCAACTTAGGCATCATAGTACCTGGTCTGACCTAAAGCACTTCGGTGGAAGATGAGTATGACAAAGATTGATGAGGCTACACAATTTGAGTAGGAGGACAAGAGTAAAGGCTATTTTCAAAAAGGTGTGACATGGGTTCCGTAACTCTAACCACCAATCTTAAGAATATGGCCACCCACTCTGTCATTGCTATTTATTTATTTGTAGAAGAGAAGGGAGAGAGAAAGAGAGGGAGAGAAACATCAATGTGTGGTTACGTTTCACATGCCCCCTACTGGGGACCTGGAGCATAACCCAGGCATGTGCTCACACTGGGAATCAAACAGGTGACTGACCCTTTGGTTCAAAGGTTAGCACTCAATCCACTAAGCCATACCAGCCAGGGCTTTTTTTGTGTGTGTGCTATATCTTCACAGTCTTCAAGAAAACATTATACCTTTTCTTCTCAACCATTCAAGACTTGATGAACACCTACTATGTTCTGTGCTTGTGAAGAGTATGGGGATTTGTTGACTGTATGAGAGTTGTTTATGGAGGAAGGAGTTGGTATTGGTAACTGTTCAATCTGGTGAAAGAAGCCAACCTTAAAAACTCCTTAGAAAAAGAGGAAGGATTGATTTGCTTTTCTTAATACTAATGGCATTTAATTCTTTTTGCCCCAAATAGATATCAGGATCTATGACTTTTCATAGCTACATTTTGTTTGGTATATTGTTTTCCTATCCACAAATTTAGTAAAACCCTGCTCTTAATTAAAGTGGGAGATAATAAGAGTTAAAAATGAAAGACCAAAGGAAAAAATGTGAAGTAACAATTCTGAAATCCATTAAACCCTATGGGAAAAATTTTTGGCAGGATTTCTGCATATGTTTATTAAATCTATGAAAAAATCTGTTTATAATCTTTAAACCTCAAAATGAATGGCATGCCAAGTGATGAAATAATGCTTTCAAATGAGGAGTAAATAGAATTATCAAAACGCACAAAGATATTGATAATGCTGCAGACCAACAATCTTTCTGACTCCATTTTGCATTTTCAGTAGTTACAACATGTAACACGTTTGTCTGACATTCATCTTTCAAGGAGGGAGTTTGGAGGACCACGATGCAACCCACTTTCCACTGCCATTTTTAGATGGACGCATATAGGCTGCACATTTGTTTTAACATTCAGGACTTCAAAAGTTTGAAAAAATTAACAATGATTTTCACATGAGACTAAGGATACTTTATTGTTTAGTCATTTTAATTGTGAAAATCGAGATGAACACAATTACGAGTATACCATATAAAAACACTGTTTTCTGTTGGGAGAGAATTTTTACGACTTAGATTGTTCTTGCACTGTTTTTGCAGTATAAACAGAGCATAGTCTATAAGCTTCAGCCTCAGTAATGGCTGATGGTAATACGTCTGAATAATCTGATCAACCATTGAATGGATGAGGCAGACCTGAATGTGTTATAGAAGTATGATATCAGTCAAAGTTGTCATTTATGCTGATAAAAATAAATAAGTTTGACAAATGACTGTGAAAAATTTTAGAATTTATCTGCCTTTGTGAACTAGATTGACTGGATAATGGACGGATCTGGAATTCACACTATGCTGTGTTGTAACTATGAATTCAAGATCAAGTATAATTTAAATACATAACAACACTAGTTAGGAATATAATGGGATTTGTTTTTCCATTTACATTTAATTCCAGTTGTATTAGTTTGCTATGCCTTCCATGACAACATATCACACACTGTGTGGCTTAAGCGATGGAAATTTGTTTTCTCGCAGTTCTGGGGGCTAGCAGTCTATTATCAAAGTGTTGGAAGGTTGGTTTCTTCTGAGGCTTCTCTCTATGGCTGGTAGATGACCACCTTCTTCCTGTGCTCTCATATGGTCTTTTCTCTTTGTTTATGCATCCTTGGTATCTTTTACTTATTTTAGCTTTAATTTTTTTCTTTTTTATTTATTGCATAACACATCCTTGGTGTCTTTTATTTTGTGTCCAAATTTCCTCTCCTTGTAAGGACATCAGTCATATTGGATTAGGGCCCCTAATGCCTTCATTTTAACTTAATCACCCCCTTGTCTCCTAACACAGTTACATTTCGAGGTGCTTGGAGTTAGGACTTCAGCATATGAATTCTGGGAAGACACAATTCAGCCCTTAATGCCAGTGCAATTCACACCTCAACCATATTTGTTGAGCCCTACTGGCCATTAGCACTGAGCTAGGCACAGGGCATACAGTGGAGATGGGGTCTCTGCCCTCAAGGAGCTAACAGTTTCATGGAGGAAAAGGTCAGCTAAGAGTTCAGCAAACAGCTACTTATTTAACACGATGGTAATTGCTACTAAGGCAATGAAAAGCACATGTTGTGAAGACCAACAGGATGGGGGCAGGGAGGAAGCGGTGGGAAACCTGCTTAGGCGGGATCCTTAGGAAAAGCACCTCCATGGAGAAGCATTTTCTTTGAGGGAAGACAGCCTGTGTTAGAAAAACTCAAAGGGGGTCAGGCCGGTCAAGCCACAGTGAACAAAGGGCTGTGAAATGAGATCATTTGGCAGGTGTTTGGATTTGTATAGCCTCGTAGGCCTCAGGAATGAGTTTGGATTTTAAATAAATTGCAGTGTGAAGCTCTTGAACGTGTTGAAGCAAGAAAAGGATTTGTTTTAAAAATCTAATCATACTGTGGCTGCTGTGATGTGGATTAAAAGGGATGGTGTACACACAAGGAACCCATTTAAAGGCGATAGGTTGTTCAGGGCAGTGGTTATGATGGATTGGATGAAGGTAGTGCCAGTGCAGAAAAGTAAGGTATTAATAGATTCAACAGATATTATAAGGGCAGAAATGAGAGGACTTGCAGATGAGTTGGATGTGCTGGGTAAGGAGAGAGTAGAACCAGGAATGACCCCTCCGTTTGAGCAGCTAAGCAGATGTTAGTACATAGACTGGAGTGGCGGGGGATATTCAACAGGGAGCGGAGTTGGGGTAGAGTGTCGAGATCTAACAGTTTAGGTTTATTCATGTTGAGTTTGAAATGCCTATTAAGTTATCCCGGGAGAATTGTAGAGTTGTTCAAGTAGGAACATGTTATGAAAACAGAATAAAAAAGTATTTGAAGTTGGAGTAAAAATGTATCCATTTATTAATGATGGCTAGTCATCCAGAATTAAAATGATGTCTGTGAGCTTAAATAACTTGCTTTTAAATTAAGTTTTGACTAAATGGTTAGGTGCAGCTTTGTCTTTTTTTTCTCTATACAGGAAATGTTCCTCAATAGGATAAACGTTGGAAATTTACACGTGACATGGATTCCTGACTCAGTCTAAGGGCTTCCTCTTTGTGTTCCTATTTAATTGGACGGTGCTATTATTAAGGATGTCTCGGAGGGGCAATGTCAAGTTATTTGAAACTGAAGACTGTTCTGCTAGATTTTAGGAGTGTAATAGAACAGTATTTTAGAACGCAAATGAAAAAAAGTGCCAAGCAAAATGCTTTTAGCATGAGTTCGCAAATTATATATCTGGCAGAGATTTTAAGAAATGTTTGGCTTCCCTGGCTTTAGTGATTTAGTGAGTTTAGTGATTTACTAAAGACTCACTGTTAACAGTTTCTTAAATATTTAATGCTCTAGGCAGAAAGATATGGTTATAAAAAGTTTGCTGTTGATGAAAATAAATCATTTGGTTTACTCAAAATGATTGGGACCTTAAAAAGAACCTTGTATTTCCGTAAGTTAAGCAAGGCCTTTTTCTTATTTTCAAATGTTTCTTAATTTTGTAAATATTTTATAATGAAAAACAGTTGCCAGGAAAAGAACTAGAATCTAATATGAACAAAAAATGTGGACTTAGAGTCAAAGTATGTATTACAGAGCATCTTATTTAGTAGATAGATGTGCTAGAAAGTTGAATATAATTTTAAAGGTAGGAAAACTCCTTGGCTATTTTATCATTCTCAGCTTCTCTAGACGTTTGTTTGGCAGAAAGGATTCTATTTTCAGTAAGTAAATTGTTCCCAGGAATACCATGATGTTTATTTACCCAGAGAAGTTCGTCACTAAACAGATCAGTAGAAATCTTGAAATTTGTGCATACCAAAGGCTAATTTTCATTTACTCACTTAAGGCTAGTGATAATCAGCAGGGCATGCATTTGAGCTGTTTTCCTAATAGTGGTGATTAATTTTATAGGGCATTATAAAAAAAAAACCTTAAGGATTCCCCCCCCATTTTTTTTTTTTATTTTGCAGATGAAACTGAACTCCAAATAGGTGAAGTGTGCCACACTTGCAGCTGGTTAATAGAAGGACCAGGGCTAGAACCCATTGTTGCATTTTATATTCTGTTCTCTTTTTTTGGTAGAGAACAAAACACTTGGACAATTCCTTTGATAAAAGAACTAAGTTTGTACTTTGTTAGAAGTACTGACTGGGTAAGAAATCACTTAGTTTCTGTTAGGAATTTTTACCATCGATATAAAAAGATTTGCCAGGGAGGTTGGATTATAGATCCATGTGCTCTCACTCAAACACACTGGCATGTTTTGAGTAGCATTGATTCATCTTCCCCACTCACCCCAATTCTCATTGTCCCTCATATCAGACCATTTTGTCACCACTGTCCTGAATGAAGGAAACATCTCCTGCCAATATCTTGAGAGGTGTTCCCTGAAATGTTTGAAATAAATTTGTCTCATTTGATATCATTAACATGATTTTCTATAGGATAGCTCTGGTTGACAAGTTTAAATTAAGGCAATAAAAGTTTTAGACCCAAATGTGTGTACTTTTTAAATCCATGTCTAAATAGCTTTTCAAACATTGAAGAAATAGAAAAGTACGCAGAGTATATGAAATTTCTCACTATGCATTCTGCATGAGTCTCAATACATTTAATATTCCTATTTATGGTTGACAGAGCAGTTTGAAGCCTAAGCTCTTTATGGATTGTGTACATGATACAAAAACTGCACAGTATATCAGCATGAACATGAGAGGAAACCTACTTTGATGGAGCCAAATGTGCTTACTCCATAAGAACAATTCCGCCCAAAAGCTTAGGAAATGGAATGTAGACTATTATGAACACCTAAATGTAATACAAGAGGAAAGATGCAATAATAGAAAATACAACTTGGAGAATAAGAATGGGAAAATATATCTCTCTTGCCAAAGAATCATAGGATCTTTGCATCATTGGTGTTGGCACTGCTGGTGAAAGTACTGTTTATTGAAATGCTGATGTTGCAGTTCTGTACTGACCTCAGAAGACTTTTTGTTGCCTATCGAATCACCAAAGGCAGAGTAGCCAAAATAGTTTTGTTTGGTTTCCATTAAAATACTGACCTGGTCTGACACTGATTAATTTGTAGTGGCTGGAAGGCCAAAATTTTACAGTGACTTCACTGCAAATGAGATTGGTATTTTAGAATTGAAATTCCATTTGGTCATTGCCTGTATTAAACTCTCAAGTCATCTGACAAAGGCAAGTCAATAGCAGCACATGTTTGGAGAAAAACTGGAAATCTGTTTATCTAAATCTATCTATCTATTCATCTGTTTCCTAATATTTATTTTGGACAAATTTTCTTCTGCTTCATTTGGGAGGAGGAGAGTGACAAACACACAGAATAGGTAAGGAATTGTGCAGGAGGTAATAGAATGTTTTGCAAGTTTGAGGACTGAAAAGCACAAAGAAGAAAGCAGCCCCAGGCCAGCCCATTCCAGGGTAATTGTACTTATATCAATTGTACTTATATCAATGCAGACATATCTCTATATTTCTGTCTCTTCTATCTCCCTATCTTTATCTCTCTATAGCTATATATTCATCATATCATACATGTAATATGATATCATATGACAATATGGTATATATAGATAAATAGATACAATTTATTATCATATAAGCTATATAATTGATAATACACATCACAATCAAAGCATGCATATATATCATCACATGTACATATGATAAACATGATATCACATGATATATTATCTATGATGAAAAATATTTTTATATGTATATATGTGTGTGTGTGTGTGTGTGTGTGTATAGAGAGAGATCAGAGAGGTGAAAACCAAATCAACCAGCAGTGTGAGAGAGTTGTTCTAATAAAATATCAAATTTAAGGCCAAATGAAAATATTATGGAATTTTTTCCAATTGTCGTACGGCTTATAACTACATATTTATTAGTTTGGCCTCAGAACATTATGCATATGTAAATCTGGTTAATAGGCTAGTTTAGAAAGTCAGCCACTAATAGTGAATCAATACTTGCCCCTTCCCCAGTCATTAGCCATTCTATGGTAGCAGAACATAGTGGGATTATAGGAATTTTATAGAACATAATTGTGGTGATTCAAGTACAGAAAAGATTCTGGATTAGAGTTACCTGGTCATTGTGTCCTCAAGTTAAAGAGAAACTGTGATAGGGGTGTAATAACGGCTCTCCTTCTGTCTCTCGTGTCACATTCTCCCAGTTGGAATGGTTGGTCCATCTGCAAGAATGACAGCTATCTGGGGATCTTCCTTCCCATTTCTTAGGGGAGTTCTTGTACTTAGCCCACCCCACCAACTTTTTAAAGCTCTTGTTTCCATATCTTTCTTTCTCTTAGATATTTTTGGTAGTTTCTTGATGAAGGATGCTTGGGAAATAATTTTTGTGAGACCTTTCATGTCTGAAATTATTTTAATTTAATCATCATGCATTACTCAAAGACAATCAAGCTCTTAAAATAGTGAAATATGTTAAAGGCATCAAATACAAATCATAGTGAGATCTTTAGCTCAAGCAATTGCAGCTGTAGAAGTGAATGGGATAAAAAGAGAGGGAGCATCAACAAAAGACTTCACAACTTGGTATTGGTGGCAGCAATGATGAAGATGATGGGAATAAATGCAAAAGTAGGCATCGGGGAAATATAAAAGTTTAAAACATGTAGATTTTGACACTCAAACATGTAGATTGGTACTGAACTGTGCTATGTCTAAACTTGACACAGCTCAGGTTAAAAGTGATTCTGTTTTATTGGTTCTCACTGTTTATGCTAGCCAAATACCTGAAACAATGAAAATGATAAAAATACTGTGTTTAACAGAAAATAATGATCAAAATAAGTCATTGAACATAGACTCATGGGACAAGGCATGTCACAATGTGTTGTTATGTAACCCTTGGACTGGTTCTTGATAGAAGACAAGGTAAATGAATTTGGCATTGGAGCAACAAGAGGGAGGACAAGGGGAGAAAGAATATAAAAAATGAAGAATCACCAGACTGTAAAAATGATAAAGAGTGTGAGTTCACTGACAAAGACTTTCCAAAAAGGACAAAGTATAAGCTTTTTTTCACAAAGCTATCATTTCAAAAAATATTTTGGTGTTATTTAATTCAGGTGTCTGCAGACCAAGTACAAACTTTTGCAAATAACAAGCAATGGCCCAGACCCTTCTAGGTTTAGGGGTTGGCACGTTAATTTACCTGCAAAAACAAAGCAAAACACAAAACTATACTAAGATCAAGGGGAGAAAAAAAGAAAAATGAGCTCCTACAGAAAGCCGTCATTTCTTCTCATTTTGAGAAAAACAGTACTGCTTTATGACATAGGGATTACGATTTCAGAAAACCTTCGAAAAGAGTGACAGAAACGTCAGGATATGGCTGATTTGATGAAAGTTCCAAAAGTGGTGGCTGAACTGAAACAACACTTCAAAGGACCGAAGGTGGAATTAGCATGAATTCAAAAAAGTCTAAAAGAGAAATAATAGAGATGGTTTTCAGATTAGACCGTTGTTGACTATCCAGTTGACTCTCCAGCTGTGTTTATCATTCATGAATCCCTGAGGAGCAAAGGAGCAGAATAAATGTAGGAGAACTGCTGGTTGACTCAGAGTTCAGAGAGAAAAATGCAGAGAAAATGGCAGAAAGTACTGGAAGGATATGTCAATGGAAGAATGAACTTTGTAATTAAGATTCAGTAAGCGTACTGCCACATTTTACTGACTTCCTTTCATTTATTCACTGATGATATATTGAAGACGAACAGCATGACATTAATTAATTTAAAGTAGACTGTCCTTATTTGTATACAGATTTTTCTCTGGGAAGAATAATTGATTTAAGAGAGAATCAATCATGTGCCCTTGGGCTAAAAATAGGTGTGTTTGCAAGAAACCCACCAGGGTCATACTCTGAGAAAAAAGTAAATAACCACAAGTATTTCAAAATAAATGAAATTTTCATGAAGAATTTAGGTTTTGCTTGTTTGAATAATAGTGAATTAAAATACATTCAGGATACACACAATTTATAAACATATAAAGAATATTATTATATGATTAAAGAATTATGTAAAGAATATTACTGAAACAATATTTAAAGAACAGCCATCTCTGGAAATACTGCCATTTGTGGCAATATAGATGATTCTGGAGGACATTATGTTAAGTGAAATAAGCCAGTGACAGAAGGGCAAATACCACATCATCCCATTTATGAGCAATCAAAAATGATAAAACTCCTGGAAGCAGAGAGTGGAGTGGTAGTTGCCAGGTCTGGGGGGAAACAGGGAGGCGTTGGTCAAAAGGTACAAAGTTTCAGTTATGCAAGGTGAGTAAGTTCAGCATAGTGCCTAATGTTCATAATACTATATCTTATGCTTAAAAATTTGTGAGGAGGTAGATCTTAAGTGTTCTTATCACAGAAAAAAAACTAAATAAAAACCTAGGAGGATGCTTTTGGAGGTGATAGATATGCTTCTGGCACTGATTGTGGTGATGGTATCATGGGTATATAGTTATCTCTACACTCAGCCAGTTGTATACACTAATATATACAGATTTTTGTATGTCAGTCATACCTCACCCAGATACCTAGTTTAAAAAACACTTTAATTGGTTTTCACGGCTCTTAGGATAAAGACCAAAATTTTGAATGAAGTCTTCAAACCCAAGCATAGCCTGGCATCCCTCCTCCTCCTCTGCCTCTCTTTGTTATATTCATATTTGTCACTCCTACTTCCTATTTATTCACACTATTCTTCAGTGTGATTTTCATCATTAATTGTCTTCTCATTAAAGGTTATTCCCTTTTTGTAGATGATCTTCCCATCTTTCCCCTAAATTCTTCCTCACCTTCTACCTCTACTCTTTCTTGAGATAGTAGATCAATCTTCACTTTTTCTAAGACTCTTCCATTGGCCTCCAGTCCTGGTCAAAGTTTCTTCTAAATGCTTTTCTATTTTAGTACTCATCTCAATGATAATTTATTTTAAATTGTGGTATACTTATATAGTTCCAGTCTCTCCCATGAGAGCTGCTAGAAGGCTTAACTTTGTCAGTTTTTACATAGTAACTTATTCTTGGTGCCTAATACAATGCCTGATGCAAACTAGTTATTTGAGAGGTTTTGATAAAATTAATAAAAATGAATCTGAATTAAACATTTGTAGGGAGTGTCTATCTCATTAATATTTTAGTGGTTTATAGTTAACTAAATTAAATGAAAGCAGAATAAACAAGAATATTGTTATTAACACAAATAGAATTGTGGCTTAAATGATTTATATTTGTGGTACTGACAGTTACCCTGTTGTTGGGTGTTATCTGAATGAAGGTCATTTGCGAATCGAATACAGCTCAAGTTCCTGAAAATGGTGGTTGCCACTACCAACTGAAGAGGCTAAGTTTTATGGGTAAGGTCCATGGGAAAGACTGATGCTTGTACACATTGATACTATCATGGTTATCTCACCACATCTTGCTCTTTGAATAAAATGGCTCATGCACACAAACATGTACTCACCCACCCACAGATTCTTTTGGTAGTCGATCGTGCCTACTTTCCAACTCAAGTGTCCATCATCAGTTTTGTGTTGAAATAGGCACTAAAGGCACTGTAAGCTGCCTGGGGACATAGGCCTTCTCTTTCATCTTTGTATCTTCAAGCTCTAGTAAAGTACTTGGCTCATAACATACACTGAAAAAATTATTGTATGATAAATGAGTGAACTTAATGAATAAACAATGTACAAAAGACATGAACCTCTATGATCAATACATAATGCACACAGTTCGCTCAAGGATATTTGAGAATTGAGTATGCTGTATGTTATTCGGATACTTAAAAATTTGTGTTGGTAGTGTTATTTCTTTCTTGATGAGATGATGAGTAGAGTGTTATTTCATAAGGGAAGGATTTTAACTGAAGTGTGGCACTCCTGGAGATTGCAATCAAGATGCTGATGAAGTCCGAGTAAAGAGCCAGGCAGACGGTCATTACATGAACATTTTTAAGAAGCTTAGAAGAAGAACAGTGTTTTAGCAAAGCAAGTGACCATTTATCATTCTGGGGCATGCATTAAATGCAGTATTGGAGACAGAGTTGATAGAGTGTGAGAGATGATGGCTCTTTTATTTTCCTTGGCAAGAAAAGCTCAAGTGACATTTTGGTTGATTGTTTGAGGGTATTAAGAAATGCATTAAAAATAAACTTTTAACATGAATGCTGTGATGGCACATTTGGGAAGGAGGAAGCCCACAGCTGGTAATGATGCATTGTGATTTTACATAAGCCACCTAATTCAATTACCTGTTTCATCGGAAAATTTGAAAGGCTACTATTTGTTATGTTTCAGGGACCACCCACTATGTAAATCCATAGCAAATTTTAGTAGAGAGGTTATGGAGGATTTTGGTACTGATTTCTGACTGTGAAACTCGGTTAGAGTTAATTACACTTAGAAACTTGTAATTTCTTTTTTATGCCCCCAACTCATGATTTATGCTACTAAATTTACATCTTTTTGTGAACTATAAGGTTATATATTTTATTTCAGGTTATTAAAAACCTAGGAAACTATGTACTTGATTTCCAGTCTTATTTCATAAATATGTAACATTTCTTTTCCTGTAAACTAAGAGTTTCAGGCCAGAAATTGCTCAGTTGTAAGAGGGACTCTAGCAATTTTCTTTCTCTTAATTACATAGTTTTGTATCTGATTTTTAAACTGCAATAAGGGAATATCTATTTTTGTTTAATTCATATTTGAATATTTTATTTCTCTATTGTTTCTTCTCATGTAACACTACAGGTTTGAACTATCTTTTCTAGGGACTGGTAACTGCTGAGAGCCCATTCCTCTCTCTCTAAGAAGAAATCTTATAACAACTTGTGGACTGGACCTTGGAATAGGGTCAGAAAAAATCATATAGGGAGTAGAAGAAATGTTTCTGCTCTTACCCAAATAGATATGCTTGAATTCTTGCTGCCATGTTTTCTGGGAAGTATATAATTTAGGGAGCTGTAATGGGATAAATTATGACTTCTCCAAATTCATATGTTGAAGCCCTAACCTCCAGTGGCTCAGAAAGTGATCTTATTTAGAGAGACAGGGTGTTTAAAGAGGTAATTAGAATGAAGTTGTTAAGCTGGACATTAATCCAATCTGACTGGTATCCTTAAAATAAGAGGAAATTTGGAATAGAGATACCCAGGCCATGCACAGATGGATGACCGTGTGAAGACACAGCCAGAGAGTGGACATTTGCAAACCAAGGAGAGGTCTCAGGAGAAATTAGATCTGCTGATACCTTGATCTTGGACCTCTGGCTTTAAAAACTGTGAGAAAATAAGTTTTTGTTCTTTAAGTTGACCAATCTGTGGTTATTTGTTATGGCGGTCCTAGTGCACAGTTACAGGGACGTGGAAGCTACTTAGTGAGCTATGTTTCATGCCGGACAACACCAGAGGTCCCCTGTAGGATACAACCTCAACACGTGTTGGTATCACTTTCAAGCAGTTTAGAGAGATATCTGAGGTAGGGGGAGGAGACTTTTCTTTGAAATAGGAGTATAAACTTTGTTAAACTGTGTCTTCCAAGAAGATAGATACATTGAAATTCTAATGATATGACCTTATTTGGAAATAGGGTCTTTGTAGATGTAATCAAGTTAAGATGAGGTCATAAGGATATGACTGGTATCTTTCTAAAAAGAGGAAATTTGATGAACAGGCACACATTTAAGGAGAACACCATATGAAGATGAAGACAAGATCAGAGTGAGGCTTCTTCTGTAAGTCGAGGAATGACAGAGTTTGCCAGCAAACTACCAGAGGCTTGGGGAGAAAAATGGAGTAGATTCTCCCTGACATGCCTCAGCAGGAGCCAACCTTGCTTGTATCTTGATCCAGAACTTCCGGCCTCCAAAACTCTGAGATAACACATTTCTGTTTGAGCCACTCAATAGCCTTGGGAAACTAATACAACCTTGATTTGGCTTATTTTACTTTATAATTGAGAAACCTGGATGCCTGAATCATAAAACTTCACTTATTATCTCCAGTAAGGTTCTCTAAGCATTGCTATTCTGAGTTTCTTGTTTTGTTCTACCTGACACGTTCTTAGCCAATGGTCTAGCCAGAAAGTTCACTTGTGATGAACTCTCCAACTTTCCTTTCTTTATACCTAAAGAGTTGCTGGGAAGATTTAAAAAAATATATATGGGTTCATTTAAGCATTCACTTAATTTAGATTCTTGCTCTGTTTAATTTCTCCTTCCTCCCAATCTCCAATCTGTCTTTTCTCTCTCTTTTTTCCTCTAAATACTGGGTTTCTGTTTTAATTTTTTTCTTTCTCATATAAAAGCATAAAACTATACACATTAAAAATTTCACCCTACCCTCAAACTATAGTCCCAAATGATTATTCTTTTCTTGAAGACCAAACCTATATTTGAGACCAAACTTCTTTAGATGTTTCAATTTGCTTTCACCATATCGTTCCTTGAACTTCGCCTCTCTGTTCAGGTGGACCTTATTCTTGTGCCCCATTTCACCTTGAAAGTGTTCTTGTTGATGTTACTAAATTGACTTGACCTTTTGAAGTTCTTATCTCACTTGGCGTATATGCATTGTTGAAAATTTCCTTCTTGAAAATTCTTTTCTGAGTTATGAAGCACCATTTCTATCCGCCTAGCTGGCTGGCCCCTTTCAATACCATGAGAAAAGTTCTCTCATTTTAACTCTTAAATGTTGAGGTTTCCCAGGTGTGAAGGACTATAAGGAGTGTGAGATTTTACTTGCAAGTTAACTGTTACTTGCAGCTACAGTTTCATGTGATTCTTTGGACAGATACAAGGATCTTTTTACTCAGGACATTAACAGTGGCTAGCGAATCAGCATTTGCACCATTCTGTGAGCTCTAATTGCCACAGGGTGACACAAACGCTCGGTGAGTTTTGTTACAGAGGAGGAGCCCTGGGCTTAGAAACCAAATATTTTGTAATGACCTGTAAGTCTGTCTGACTGTCACCCTACAGAAAGACATTGCCTTATTATACTGGGTGGTAACCAGACCTCCTTATGCTCTGGAGGGAGACACTAACTCCATCTTCTAAGGTTATTAACTGTACAAGCACCTTTGACAAGATAGTCCAAAACAAAGGCCATCAGTACCTCTGCTTTCAAGATATGCAAAACCCCCAGACACTCAAGGAGGCCTTTCTCCCAACCCCCAAAATGTGTCCTTGGCTCTCCACATACATCTGTGTGCTCTTATTGGATGACCTCAGCTCCCTCCATACTTCAAACACCATTTGCACCCCGCTGACCTCTAAAACACTCACTGTCTTTAAGCTCTAGTTATGGCAATTTGGATGTTAGTCCAAAACAGAACCTTTGTCTTTACCCCAATTATATTCTCATTCTGCATTTCTCAGTTTAGTAAATGCCACCAATCTTTACTTATTATGCTAAACTAGTAAAATTGCAGCTATTATATGGCTGTCCCTCCCCTTCTCTATAATAAGTCAATAAAGCCCTGAGGGTTTTTCTCAATTTTTCCCCAATTGTAAGTTCTCTTTCCCATCTCTGTTTTGGTTCCAGCCCTCGACATCCTTCTCGGGACTGTGTAACTACAGCTCCTTAATTGGTTTGTCTGCCTCTGATCCCTCCTTCAGTTCTACCCTTTGCATGGTTACCTGAGTGATCTTTTTAAAAACATATCTATTTCATTTCTGGCTCCAAACTCTTCAGTAATTCCCCGTATCAATGATACTGCATTTTTTCTTGTTCCCTAAAGACTGAGGTGTGGATGGATTTTTCACCAAGTGAAGAGTGGACAGAGACCTTATCATTGGAATATATATTTGTATTGTATTTAGTAATAAATAGTACATGCCTATATTTTATATACTATTTAACATTCAAAATGAATTTTGTATATTTTCACCAATACATATTACATAAGTCACATCTTTCTTCAAATATAAATCTTACTTTTGTATATAATGCTTCTACTCTGCTGGTCGGTCGACAGGTAGTAAAAACTTTATTATGAATTTTACAAATAAAGTTCATTTAGTTCTTTCATGGAAGGATATAGTAACCTGTTTACACAAATCTATTTCAAAAATGGTTTAACTGCATTACAGAACAGTATGACTGAGTATTCAGCTACTGGCTGACCTTAAAGTTTCTACTTCTCAAAATGTTAGTCATAAATTAACAAAAATATGATGTAATAATATATGTAGCTGATTGAAAGGCAACTTTTAGAAAGTCCTCTAATTAGTTAGAAACTTTGCTATGGCTTCAGTGTAATTTCTGTCACAATGTGCTTAGCAGTGACCATTAGATGACACACAGTTTGTCATTTGAAATCATGGTAAATCTTTTTCAGGACAGAAATAGCAGTTGGAAAGATGAAACCTTCCCCCCACCCCGCCACTCTTCTTATTTTAAAAGAGTTGGCATTATGAGGTGCAAGAGCTTCAGACTTCAGGTGGGGATTAAAGAGAAAAGCTCTAGAGAAAATGAATTGAAAGAATGTTAGGTCACAGGGATGACATTATAGCATAGAGGATACAGTCAATAATATTGTAATAACCATGTATGGGGCCAGGTGGGCACCTGAAATATCGGGTGCCCACTGTGTCTAACCACTGTGCTGTACACCTGAAACTGATAGAGAATAATGCTGAAGGTCAACTGTAATTGAAAAATAAAACAATTTTTAAAAAATGTTAGAAGTTATGCTGAATGGAAGAATTTCAGTGAGATTGGAATTTGGATGGTTGTAAATTATTTAAGTGAGTACATTTAAAACTGGACAGTATGGTCCCAACTTTGTGTATGCCTAGTGATAATCCTGCAGATATTTTAAAGAATAGAAGAAATATATACTTAAGGTAAAAAAACAGGAATGAATGGAAATCCGCATGGAAAATTTTTGTTTTACTGACTGTGCTGACAATGACGTGGATATACCCTTGCACATGGAATTCCATCTGCTTGGTACAGGAAGAGTCACAATCTCCCACCTCCCACAGGAGTGGAGAAACTCTTACCTATAAAAGTTTTATTTTTACATTTAATAGTCTTTTGTGATTTCAAAGTAGTTATATTGGAGTTCATTATAATAGCATTTGAAAAATGTTGATGTCTCTATGTATTATGATGTCGCATTTATTATTAAAGATTATGTATTGATATAAAAAAGCTAAACCTTAGGAAGACTTTTTTTATGAGTGTATAATCTCTTTAGTAACAATAACATGAGATAAGGAATTACTTTGGGGACAGGAACCACTATAAACCATCACAATGTGGCCTTGTGACACCCCACTTGCTGTGACTTTAGTCTCTGTGGATAATGAAGTAGCTATTATTAATGTCACTACATTGGAATTTGAGATAGATGAAACATTAGTGACTTTAATCTAGAATACAAGGTTAGCACTCACCTAAAGGTTTTTAAAGTAAAAATACAGTGAAAATTTGAGAGTAATGCCAACTAATCAATTTAAAAAATGACATCCATGAGATGAATAAAAAATTTGGGAGCAGGTGAAATTGGTTGTATTTTCAATTAGTTTCAGGTTGTAGTTTTACCTTAATAAATGCATCACTTGCAGTCTTCTTGAGTGATTATCTGTAATCATCATTCATCACTTGCATCAGTAATATATGGCAAAGGATGAAGCCTTTTTGTACTTCCTGTGATTATATTAAACTGATGTAAACTTTCAGTAAGATTCTATTATTTGTCTCCTTTAAGTTTTTTACCTTAAACCAGTAAACAATTTCCATTTGTTTTATCTCTTACTATATGAGTTCTAATGATTATTCAAGCAACATTATTTACCTGAATTTAAAAGTATAATACTCATATTAAGATTTCAACTAATTTCTTTCAAAATATAATTTTTTAGGGAAGAAAAAATGGCTAAGGATGAAAAAATGATTTTTCTCTTCCTGAGGATATATTTCACTTGGTTTACCTCCTTAAGTCAGATACACCCAAATATGTTTATTAGTGATTTGTTATATTTGTTTGATTATTCAATTCACTTGCATATCACATATTATATTATTTGCATATTATATAAAAATTATATTTATCTTGATGCAATTTATTAAAGTGATGACCTTTACTTTTATAGTATAAGGAGTTAAATTTCATAGTATTTTTTAAAGTTCTTAATAAATCTTTATTATTTTTTAGACAAAGCCCTTGCCATCATATTGTGTTAGGTGATATGTTAGAGCTATAGTTTCTAACATTTTTCATTTTATTGCCAGGGCATAGCACAATATCTAAAACATAATTGATGCTTAATACTTATTGGTTGAATGATGAAAAGTTTAATCTGAATATCTATAAATGGAGACATTATTAGTTTTATTGCTGTTTACATTTTTCAGTCTCTTCTTGAAGATGCTCCTAATTCTTGGATGAAAATATGAGGTCTGTCCAGAAACTATCCAGCCACATACTATGAAAAATAGAGACATTTATTGAAGAACATACAAGAAATATTGTACACAGGACAATGATGCCTCAGTCCCCTTCACAGTAGGCACCTTGGGACTTCACACAATTCTTCCAATCGCCATCAGCTCCTTTGTCATATTTTCCTGAATCTCATCAGTGGCCTGAAATCTCTTCCCTTTCAATGGTGATTTTAGTTTGAGGAAAAGCCAGAAGTTGCAGGGCATCAGACCTGGGCTGTAGGGGGACTGAGTCACCTGGGTGATGTTTCACCAAGAATCTCTGCACAAGACATGATGCATGAGCAGGTATATTGTTTTGATGAAGCTGCCAATCACCAGTTATCCATAGCTGTAGTCTTCTGAACCATCCAAATAGTTTCTGCAGAGGCATGTTCAAACTTAATGTAAAATTTGATGCAGATTCTTGCTCTACTTAGTCATTTTGACTCAGTCATTTTGAATGTGACAGCCACACAGTATACATGCTCACTCAATGGTGTCTACCACCCCCACTGACTAGTACAGTAAAGTCATCATTGTTCACACATGTGCATTCCATTCCACTCTCCTTGGCTGCCAGATTACATTAGTGTCATGGAAACTGTTCTTGTTAAATTGACAATAGCTGGTCTTTTTCTGGACAGACCTTATATACTACTAATAGTTTAATATATATTACTTAATCTGTATAAAAAAATAAACTTGTGAACATAATTGTTCTCCAGTTGGCATCCCTAGCCCATTTTATTTATTTATTTATTTAACATTTTTTCTTTCTTTGTTTAAAATTTTAATTATTCTTGTACAGTTTTCTGTCTTTTACTCCCATCCCAGCCCACCGCCCCAGCCCTCCCCACCTCCCTCCCATTTCCACCCCTCCTAGTTTTTGTCCATGCGTCCTTTATACTTGTTCCTGTAAACCCTTCCCCCTTTCCCCTGAAATTCCTTCCCCTCTCCCCTCTGGTGATTGTCAGTCTGTTCTTTAATTTTTCTTGTTGCTGTAGTAAATGGGATTTTTTCCCTAGTTTCTGTTGCTGATATCTCATTGTTGGTATATAGAAATGCCCTTGATTTCTGACTATAGACTTTCCATCCCACTGTTTTGCCAAATTCAGTTATTAGGTCAAATAGTTTTTTGGTGGAAACTATAGAGTTTTCTATGTATACTATCATGTTGTCTGAGAATAATGACAGTTTTACTTCCTCCTTTCCAATTTGGATGCCTTTTATTTCTTTTTCTTGTCTGATAACTGTGGCCAGAACTTCCAGTACTATGTTGAATAAGAGTGGTGAAAATGGATACCTTTGTCTTATTCTTGATCTTAGTGGGTAAACTTTTACTTTTTGTCCATTGAGTATGATGTTGGCTGTAGGTTTCTTGAATATGGCCTTTATTATGCTGAGGGATGCTCCTTCTATTCCCACTATGCTGAGTGTTTTTATCATAAATGGGTGCCAGACTTTATCAGGTGCTGTTTTTTAAGATGAGGACTATTGTTTGTAGTCCTCAAACTGGAAAAATGGTACAAGATACTTAATCAATGGCAGCTTTGATGATGATGATGATGATTGCTACTGACCACCCCACCCCACATTGGTCTCTCTCACCGTCTGCCTGCTGACAGGCCCTCTTTTGTTTTGTGCCCATTATCATCTGTACATGATCCCTGTGTCTGCCTTCATTGCAATCATCTATGTTCATCTTCCCCCTTTTCCCACTCCCACCAAGAATGCGCTTTGCCACATGTTATGCAAAAAGGCCCTGAAAAAGGAGGAGAGAGTTAAAAATTATCACAGTACAGTGTGTAATTAGGAGCAGACTATTGGGTTTCTAATCCTGCCTCTGCCATTTTCCTGCTGTCTCTCTCTCTCTCTGAATAAGTGGTTTAGGCTTTTTGTGCCTAGGATTCCTCAGTTGTATGATGGAAATAATATTTACCTTGCAGAGTGGTTGTGAGTATGAAGTGAATTTATACATATATAGCTTCTAGAATATTAAATCTATTAAATAATAAGTACTCAATAGTCTTATTATGATGAAATAGTTTAAAGACTTTTGAATTATTAATAACATTTCTGTTCTCATAGCTAGAGTTTATTTTATTTCTTCTTATGTTTTTATCAGTCAATATTCTTTTTTGTTAATATATTAAAATACTGAGTTTATTTCACATGAATATTTTTGTCTCCCCACCATTTCCATTTGTCCGACCACCACCACTGCTATGTCCTATCATAACACTCCATGCATACTTAAAACCAAGCAAAGGGTAGAGTTCCTTCTTTAAAAACTAAAGAGGCATTTTGGACAACACTTTCTTGGCAATGAAACCTGGACAACATTGTTCAGACATGGTAGGGAAAGTTCTTGCTCTGCATTATAAAAAGGACAGCCAGATATCAATTGTTGCAGAAGTGAAACAAGACAGAAAATTTTAACAAATTGTTTAAACTATTTTCTTAACGAGACTTCCTCCACTACTACAGATCTTGAATAGCTTCCTGCTCAGTCATCCGGAAGCAATTCTTCATGCAATTGTTGAACTTGGCTTCCACTTTGGGAAGTGAGCCACCTTTTTCTATACTTCCTTGCATTTCTGCTTTCAAAGTCTTTTACAGAACTAGGTCCTTTTGTTGTATGAGGAGTTTTTTTCCTGTTTTCTGAAGAATTCTTGACCTTTTGATCTTGGTGTTGATGGTTTTGAGTCTTTTCAATTCTGGTTTGATTTTTGTGCATTTTGGGCTGGAGTATCTCATGTAGATTTCTTTACTGGAGTTTTTCTTCAGCTTCTTCATTCTCAAAATCATCATCATCACCTTTATCACCATCATTGTTTTCATCATCATCAGCAGCAGCAAGTTGTACTTTTTTTCTATGGAACCTTGCTACCACTTCCAGGGGCAGAGCACTTCGCAGACATAGTTAGGAGTTTCACATCCTCCTCCTCTTCATCTTCTGACTCAGCATCTTTCTCTGCAGCTACTAAGTGCTGCCCATTAATATGTACAGGCTCTGAACCACACTTCAACCATAAGACCACAGGGAAAGTTATTTCAAAGCCACCAATGACAACCATTGGCTGTACAGACATTTTCAAAGTTGCCAGTGTTACTTTAATTGGACTGCCTTCATAATTCATTGCCTGTGCTTCAACAATGTACAATTCATCCTCTTCACCATCCCCTAAACTGTTTGTAAACATAATTGGTGCTAATTTTCGTCATTATCTACCTTAAAGTGATAATCTTTATCAGCTTTGAGTTCACAACTGAAAAGATAGTTCTGGGGCCTCAGAGGACTCATACCCATGTGCATGGAATTTTCCATGGGGTGGTGGCACACACTTAGGTGGGAGAGAAGGCAGACAGAGATAAACAACTTCTTTTTTGCAGAACAGATGCACAGGACAGAATCACACTAGGAGTATTCTTATCTGATAATGAATTTCTCAAAGATGAGAGCATGTTATTCATACAACAAAAATCATCATGCTTTTTCACTTTTTCACCATACATTACTTGCTCCATGCTATTTTGCTGCATTTATTATGTCTTTTCTATGTGTCAGGAACCTTGTGGATATTGTGGCATTTTATTCTCAAAGAGCCTAGAGAGATAGGTAATATTTCCCATAACTGAAGAATCATCAGCTCAAAAATGTCAGATAACTTGCATGTGGTCACATAACTACTACTATGGATCAGACCTAGAGAACGTTTTCAACCAAAAACATCTTTTCTCATCAAACTGTTAAGGAAATGCACATGTATTTCATGCAATTCAGAAAACTTACTTCTCAACACCATTTCTTTGTCAGTTACTTGTGGATGTGCTCAAATACAGTGAGGGAGTCAACTATGAAAGGATGGCACAAGACCCGGGACTTTAATTCAGATCCACCTCTGAAGGGCAGTGGCAGGAAATCCCCAGATGATTTCAGTGAAGCAAGGTTAGAATAGGTGTTACTTGATTGGAACAGGAGAATGGGGGCTCCAGAAGAGAGCCAAATAAAAATATGTTTTGCATAGTTCTGGTATTTGGTAGAGTGTGGATAAACCTAAGGGTATGAGAAAGGCAGATTATGAAAGAAACAATAACCACAATTAGAAATTCTAGGAAGAGT
The DNA here is from genome assembly GCA_004027475.1 of Anoura caudifer. Lineage (NCBI taxonomy): Eukaryota > Metazoa > Chordata > Mammalia > Chiroptera > Phyllostomidae > Anoura > Anoura caudifer. The sequence continues at coordinate 49,608 of PVKU01000792.1, read as the reverse complement.
TAAGCAAATTTAATTGTATAAGAAAGGGCTCTAATAATAAAATCCTATGTAAATTTAAGTGAAAAAATATTTACGTAGTCTGAATAATGTAAAGGCTGTTTTTTCATGTCTAAGATATTGAATGAACTATAGATAAAATGTGGAAGGACACATTATCAACCTTAAAACTTTAGAAAGGAAAGGCAGAGTTAATAAGAGTTGAAGGTGGAAGGCAAACGGAAGTAAGGGAATGGACAGAAGTGTTAATATCATCATAAGAATAGAGTGACAATAGATTACGTGTGGTTAGTAGAGGAAATAAGAGAGGAACATAAATATAATAGAGAAACTAAAAGCAGAAATATAACTGTACTAGGAGATTCGCATAGGGCATGGAAGGAAGCAGATGGTGGGTGTTTGGTTTGCAAAAGAGCTAAAACATTTTATTGTATAGTTGGAATTGAATATCCAATGCCTAATGTTGATAAATAATTATTATTTAGTATATTATTTAGAAGTACAAGGATACCTGGAAAACTGATAACAGAAACAGTTTGAGTGTGTTGACTCTCTGGAGGAATGGAGTTGGTTGCATAGGAGAGGATGTAAATCACATAACGTTTTAATCTTGTGCATGTATTGCTTTGATAAGCACAAAAAAGTAAGATCAAACAAACTGAAAAGAGTCAGCCAGGACCTTATTAAGATTTTGCCAAAGCTTGCTGAGTATGTGTACATACAAATTATCTGTGGCAGTACCTAGACACTGCATTTGAGAAACCCCTTCTGTCTTGGGAATTCCATTTTATATAGAGATAGTGGTTTTAAGGTTTTTACTAACTTTAGGCAAGTTCATAAGTGTTTGAGATCTAGGTTTATTCAGTGAATTCAGGCACTGGACCAGAGGCAGAGATATGACTAGTGTGGGTTTAAGACAATACAGTCTTTATTCTAGTTTTAAGAGTGTTTGTTTTTCTTAATTAGAACCTCTATGATGTGTTAATCTTCCATTTTTTTTTCTATTTTTTCTATTCCTATCCTTTAGTCATCTTAGGATTTTTAAAATACTAACTATGTAGTGATTTTTTTAATACCCAAGGACTTGGAAGGTAGATATTTGAATATATTATTGTGAAAAAAGTTGTCTGGCCTGCATTTAAAAAACCATAACAATTGAAAATATGTCAATACTGAAAAACAGAAACATTTGTGAAGCCAGTAGCTATATTTTTAACACATCTATTCCCATTTACCACAATTTTTTTTTAGGCTGATGTCTGTACTTTGAGTATATAAGAAAGTTTTTCATCCATGGTAAGGAGCATTAATGAAATTACTGTGTAGCACTTTGAAAAATGAAAGAAATCTACATTTGGTTTCCATTATGAAATCTATATTTGCTTGGTTATGGTCCAAATTGTTTTTGAAAAGTATATATTGAACTGAGGCAGATGAAGTGGTCCAAAACTTAATAAAAATAAAACAGGAAAATTAAAAGAGAAAATTTACAATTAAAGATGACTAACTGTTGGTTACTCAGGTCTAAGTATTGATACTAATGAATGTTATATAATTTAGCAGATGTTGCCAGATTAAAAAGATCTTTGAGTATAAGCTCAGCATCACAGGAGACAGCTGCTTTGCAGTATGTATTTTATATCTGCCCTCATTTCCTTAGTCTATTCCCTTAGGGTACAATTTCACTTCTAGGGAGACTTTTCTGTACAACTTCTGGCTTTTCATCCTTGTCACTCACACAAGTAAGGCCCAGTACTTTCTTTTACCATTTAAGAATTCTGCCTTATGTTCCTTTACTTAAATATTTTCCATACCTGTCTGCACAGTAAGTTACTACTGAGGACTGCACACTGCGTGTTTGTAAGTTTTGGCTGGATTTAACTGCACAAGGAGACTAAATATACTTGTTCATTACATCACCATCATGAGGTAGGATTTGAGGAGGAAATAGGCAACATCTATTTTATCATCTGTAGGAAAAAATATATGAAAGCCTATTTTTATTCTGGTTTATTTAAAATATATTCTTTTGCACGGTTTTAAAAAGTTTTAAAGCAATTAATGCTAACTTTAACAGGGCTGTTTTAAAAAAAGTTACTGAAAAAAAACCTCACTGAAAACAGTGAGAGGTAGATTGTGAAAATCTAAAGAAATACCCATTGCTCTTTAGAATTTTCTAGCTCATTTACTGATTTCATAGTTTTTAGACAAGTAGGACCAGCCATAAAAATGAACATGTGAGAAGAGCCAGGGTCTAAAAGAATTACCAGGAAGAGAAACGTAATGTTTTAATTTAAAGGATAGAACTTGATGTTAATATCAATGCCTACTGCCATCGGCTACAGCACTTTAACATTTGAGGAGGCTAATGATCATTTTGCTGATAGAAATGCTTTCTGGATTTCTCTGCTGAGAAGCAAGATGGAAATATTTAGTGCAGGCAGGAGCAGCTTTGGTAAATGGGATACTATAAAACTTAAAATATGAATTGGAACTGAAAGTAACAATATTAATTTCCTTGGCATAACTTTCTGCTTTCTCATCCTAAAGTTTTATTTTGGCTTGAAGATAGCAATAACACTGTGCCTTCTACTGAAATCAAAACTTAAGATAGATTATTTTGTCTTTAAAAATTATATTATAAAGGACTAAGCATAGAATAGATAAAACAGTATTTTAATTTAATGTGAGAGTGCATTTTGGAGTCAGAGAACCGAGATTGGAGATATAGTTTTATTTGTAGCCTCTTCTTTCCTAAAATAGATAAAAAAATAAAATAGAAATAATAGTATTTATTTTAATGGATGGTTGTAATAATTAAGTAAATTATGAGAAAATGAAATATTTTAGGCTATAATCTTTTATACAAAAATCAGGTATTAAAATTATAAAGAGACTGACATTTTGTTTATGTAAAAATGTTTTCAAAATATAAATATCTTAGAGTCTCACTGGAGGCACTATGAAATTATAGGCCTTGATGTTAAAACAATCTGAGTTTGACTCCTTATTTGAACACAAGTGGTCTCAAGGAACCAATCAATTTGTTTAATGTCTTTTTTGGTTATCTGTTGTGTAAAACACCACACGTGAACCAAGTGCCATTTTATCATATCTTGTGATTTTGTGGGTCAGGAACCTGAGTGGGCACAGCTGGTGCTTCTTCAGCTCCATGTGGTGTTGGCTGTCCCTTGGTGGTGTTCAGGTGGCGGATGGGTTACATGGGGGTGCAGCAACGTGACTTGTCGCGTATGTCTGGCACCGTATTGGAGATGGCTGAAAGGCTGGCTCTGGCAGGGTAGCGGAACACCATGCTAGTGCCTGTGGCTGGCAGCTCCAGCATGTCAATCTCAGGAGAGCTGAGCTCCTTATAGGGAAGCTGGCTTTTCCCAGAGTGAGCATCCCAGGGAACCCGTGCAAAAGCCTCAAGGCTTCATGTGGCTTAGCCTTAGAAGTTCCAAAACATCTGGTCTGTCACATTCTTTTCATCCAGGGAGACACAAAGTCCAGCAAAAATTCAACAAGAAAGAGATGCGACATCACCCCTTAATCTATCACAACACCTCAGAGCCTTGGCTTTGCCCTTCTGTAAAGCCTACCCCCCAAAAATTGTTGTGAAGGTCCAATGAGACAATGCCTTTCCAGTGCCTCTCATAGAACCTTATGAAGGAAAATTCTCCTTTCTTCTTCCTGCATCTGGAGGTCATATTTGCTCATGTCACTAGGATACCTGGGAAATCCTGAAGTAAGCACAGCTGCCCCCTGAGCATTCAAAAAAGCAGTCAAGTGAGTTTTTGTATTTCAATCACAAAAAATACCCAAGACTCAGACCCCATAGGCTCTTGAGCTTAGTGTAGACCAGTTCTCACGGTTGCTTGTTTTTCCAGCCTACAGCGAATTAGGAAGAAAAAAATAGAAGAGAGCTAAACTGCTTAAAAGAGACACAGCTGAAGAACCTGGAAGGCAAGGGGGCAAAATGTGTAGAGCACAGGGCGTTAGAACTCTAGCATTCTGGGACATTCTAACAGAATAATAGAAAGCTATAAACATCTCTCAGTAACTATTGTTTGACACCCTGAGTCACCAATTACTGTTCCTAATGATTCAAGTAACACAAGTTTAAGTTTTGTTTTGTGTCTTCTGTAGGTGTAAGATAATGTGTAATACATTTTAGAAAGATTTCTAACCATACTGGTTAACATTAAATGTGTAAAGTCATTCGTTTTAAGATTTCTTACTGATGGAGTTTTCCTTTTTCTATGGTGCTTTATATTGTAACTGATGCATTTCATTATGATGCCATGACATGATATGGGAAATATCTGTCAGTTTGTGACTGCCTAGTGCTGAACCCTCTTTCTGTGTTTTGGAGTTTTTTACCTTGAGTTCTGGTGAGACTCAGAGAGTACCTCCCCATAAGAAGTTGGAAAGGGCAGATATTCCCTCTCTCAGCTCTCTTGGCATCTAGCGGTAAACCCATGACCTAGTTTTAACTAGTCACAGCCTCTTCATACGAGGAATCACGATGTAGTGATATAAAGAATCAGGGCCTTGGAGAATCCATGGGGGAGACTGGTGGTCACAGCTGCGTGGCAGCGTGAAGGGGCAGCCTCTAGCACTCGCGCCAGCTGGAGGAGGGCCAGCTGTGGTGTGCACACCGGACTTGTTTTGTCGCAGGACTTTACTCTGATTCTAACTGGTGCCTGCCCTCATTATTTGTGCCTTTTTCCAAGCCAGGTTCTGCAGTGTTCCCGGCAATTCTGTGACATACTCAACATTATCGCGCTCTATATCTTTTCTTAAATCAGAGTTGGAGTCTGTTTCTTGAATTAAGGATACTGATCATTATGGAACTTAATTACCCAGAGTTTTTGCAGGTCACAGACCCAAAGGGAAATGTTAGCTGTGGTTTTCTATTCTGGCTCTACATTAGAATGCCCTAGAATGTTTGGAAAATAACAGTACCTTATGCCAACCCAGACCAATCACATTGATTATCCAGGGGTAGGGTCCAGGTACTGATACTTAAAAAAAAAAAATCTTTAGGTGATTCTAATCTGGGAATTAATACAGAAAGAGAAATTCAATGACTGGTGGGGATGTTGAAGTGGATTAATGATGCATAACCTGTTCACCCATCCCCAAATTATATCCACTAAAGAGTCCCAGAATATACTTCTTTACCAAGGCTTTGGGTGACTGGCATTCTTGAAAGTCACTCTTGTAGCTGCTCTCGCTAAACTGGGTAGCATTTGCCAACTAGCAATACCTAATTTCCAGGATCAAAGGAAGGCACTGTTACTGTAATAGCTTGCAGGTCCTACCCAATGATCACAATATTGGTCCAACTGGGATTTTTGGTATTGCCAAATTAACCATGGGTTCTAGGACTAAAGTGGATGTGAAGTCTACATAGTTCTCATTTGATTTGTATAAATGGAAAATTTCCAAGAATGGCAAATGGAAGTCTGACTTAATTCATCTTTTTTTCCTAAATCAAATATATTGGAGTGACATTGGATCGGAAAACCATATAGGCTTTAAGTGCACAACTCAATAAAACATCGTCTGCACACTGCGTTGTTCGCCCATCCCCGCCCCACCCAAAGTCTCCTTCTGTTCCCCTTTCCATCCCCCCTTTGCCCATCCCACCTTCTTCCCATCCCCCTTTCCCTCTGGCTATCACTATACTGCTCTCTGTGTCTATGTGTTTTATATATATTGGCAGAATCCATTCTCTTATTTCCTGCCCTAGAGAGCAAGAGCTATTATGATAAAAAGGACTAAGTGGAAACCTCCGAAGTTCCCTCTCCCTAATAAATAGTACATTGAAGGGAAATACAAATATTAGTGCCATTTTCAATCTTGCAAGAAACAGGGGTAATGGATTCTTCACACTTCCTTTTAATCTGCCAGCTTGCCTATTACTTACAGAGGCTGGCTATGAACTTCGAGTATGCCAGTGCATTGCTGGGAGCTCCATCAGACGGTTGCTCCTGTAGCAGCTGCAGTTTCCAGATGTGGTCTCTTAATGGGAGACAGGCAATAGAGCAGCTAGCTCCTGGTATGCAGCTCTCAGTCAGGCTAAACTTTTATACTCTCCCCCAAAAGCAGAGACTATCAGATGAATTCTGTTTTCACCTTGAAAAGACACATGTCTGTCAAAGAGGAAAGGCAAATCCCCCCAAATAAAGGGACTTATGAACTTTGTATGAGCCGTACTAGGCCATAGCAGGCCCTCCAGGCACATACTGTGCAATGTGTCTGTTTTGCCACAATGCCATCCTTCCCTCAACTTATGTCTTATGCCTCAGGAAAGTTGTTAGGGAAGGTGGGCCTAGCGTGATTGGAAATGCACTGTTGCAGCGTGATGACTGACTCAGGGATTGCTTTGAATGGAAATGGAAAAGAGAAAATCTCCCCATTGGCCCATATGGTCTGGACAGAGAAATGGCCTGAACTGAGCAGCTACATTGCTTTCTGGACCATGGCTAATAGTTTGCTGGTGAAATTAAGGAAACTAAAGGTAAAATTATAAAAGAAGTATAATGTATTCATTATACATTACACATTATAAAATGGATATAAAACTGTTTGATTCCCCTATGAAAGCGCATCAGAAGGCCTATAGTGGAGAAACCATTGATAAGCATCTGGAAAATATTGTAACCAAATGCAGGTCTGGCTGCCTGCTGCTTCGAAAGCCAATACTCAAGTGGCAGGTGCTGATACAGGAAAATGGTTTTACTCAGGTGCCGGGAACCTGGAAGATGGGAACTCTCCTCTCAAAGCCCATCTTAGCATCTCAGGTGTCCCGGCCAGTTCGGACAGGGGAACCATGGGAAGAGGGGAATGAAGGAATTTCCGGCAATGTGCAGTTTCTCAGGTCTGCTCTTGGTTGTTTGGATGCTGTCCCCTATGTCCGTCATCATGTAGTTCCATTGCTCCATCCGCAGGTTCACTGCTGATATCTGGGGACAGGACGTGCAGGCCGAGTTTCTGCTGGTTCTGATAGCAGTTGATGATGCTTGCCCAGCTTCTTGGGGTCAGGGTCATTCCTTGGTTAAGCAGGAGCTGCAACTGCTGAGGTCTATAAAACACTTATAAGGAAGCTCTCAATACATGAATCTTTTAGGAGTTTGTTAGTGCAGCCTATTCTATAATTACCACCTGATTAGTATATTGTGTGTACTTCAGTCACTTCAATATTAGTATATTGTGTTCACTTTAGTATATTGTGTACAACCTTCAGGTTGAAGATTGATTGTATTAGATGCTTCTACTGTATAGAATAGTTATTCTGCACTGGGATTTGCTTGTCCTGCTTTTCACTCATTTGATAATCTGTATACTTAACTGATTTCCTTTTATACCAACCTGAAGTTTGTACACAATCTTGTTCCTGACCAAGAAATTCACCCAGATTCATTGATTTTAGCTTATACTCCATGATCTGTTAGCTGTTGGCCTCTCACAAAGGTACAATGGTTAAACAATTATCACGGCTACTACGAGGTCACAGTTTCATGCTTAGGATATTGCCTCTAGGATGCATTAGATACTCTTAATCAGCAATTAATATAGGATGTTTATCACTCACTAATTGATACAATTGGGAATGACATATTCTTAATGACAACTGATTGTGTGCCTAAAACACCATGCTCTACTAGTGTTGAGGGGTTTGAGCTCAAGGGAGAAATGTTTCCATTAAGGGACACAGTGAATTCTATGTTGAATCAGATGGTAGGACCTTACCTAGCCATTTTGGACTCCTCAAGCCATTAAATTATCCATAAAAAACAAGGGCTATGATGATGGCTCTAATGATTGATTTCGGCAGCCAAGGGTAATAATATAGGTGATATACATTAAAGGATGGGAAATATATGAATAGAACACACCTGATACCTTGGCTGCCACAATGTACCACATTGTAAAGTGGTTTAATTTTATTTTGGCAGGACCCATTATAAATTAGAAGTTGGTCACTCCACAGGGAAAAATCTAACCAGCTAGCTGTTGGGAAAAAATCATGAGAAGGAAGAAAGAGGAAGGGAGTCATTAGAACAAAAACAGCTTTATGAAAAACTATAGGTCCAAGATTGTAGTTTCTTCCCACTTTTTCTTCTTCTTTCAGTATGTGTGTGTATGTGTGTGTGTATGTAATGCATACATACATGTTTATTTCTTCTTATTTCTTTTTTCTTTCACTCTTCTTTATGAGGTAGCTTGTTGGTGGTTAAATTTATAGTTTGGTACTCATATCACAGAACATTGAAATAGGATCATGGCAGACCTATAGTTGTAAGAGATTCATGGCTTATAGCAGAATGTTGATTAAAATTAAAATTTGGATCATCCCTCCTTAATATAAAGGCCTAGGTGTTTTCAGCATATAGGTAATAGTTATTGCATTAATTATGTACAGAACTTTTAAACCTTTAAAATTTGGGAAAGGTTGTATGTGAATATTGCATAATGAAAAAGATGAATTTTATTAATTATTTGGTTTTCTTGTCCCCGGAAATCATCTCAACCTCCTTTTCCTATATTTGGGAATTGCCTGTCTCATCACTCATGGAGGAAGGCAGAGATCATATCTTTCCTTTATAGAATCTGGAGAGCAGACACTTAGTGCCCTAGCTTTTCCTCCAGCTAGAATGGTAACGTGTGACGTAGGCTTGGACTGTTGGATGCAGTCACCATGCGATTGCATCGGTAATTAATGACTCAAGCAAGCAAAGGCAATAGAGACTTCATTTTGGTAGTAATGAGCTGTAGCGGCAGTGACAGCAAAATCAAGTTTCCAGGAGCAGCTGTGGCAGTGGTCCAGGAATGGCATCAAGTGTCCAAGTTTGGCACTCGGTTTATACGGGACACTTTTTGGCATGACTTCTGCTAAGGTCCTGGCTGCTGTTTCACGTTTTTCATTCCTGTCTTTTCTCATACATGTTTTTTCCCCACCTTTCTAAAGTTTGGGAAATTTTTCTAGATGTTTTGGGCTGCAACATATGCTTTAAATAATTTTTAAATATACAGGATCGAGCAGAAGTAATGCCTGCTTGAATGTGGTTGGTAGGGTATGTGAATGTCTCACATGAGATGGAGAGCAATTTGAATATTTCAGCTAAAATGTCATATGGTGTGATTGAGTGTGATATTGTTATGCTGCAGAATTACACACTTATGATTTTATAATAAAAATTTGGTATGGGTGATCAGCTCATAAAAAGGGGGGCTTTTTTTTGTGCTGGACCCTGTATTTGAGTCAACAGGTTTTTTTTTTTTTCTCTTGCATGCAACTACAGTTTTGACTGGTGGAGAAGGGATGAAAGGCAGGATGCAGAAGGTGAATGAGCATTTGTTTTCTCTAGGTGACCCAAGGTGGCATACCTAGAAAGAGCTCTAAATACAAGCTGTAAAAGGCCAGAGGAACCAGAACACATTTCATACACACCGTAGTTTCCTCACTTGATCAGGAAGTCTGGAGTTAATGCACTCTCTTAAGGTATCGCATGAAAGGAGACCATAGGTAACTGCAAAGTCAGAAAAAAAAAGTAAGGTGCTTTGCTGATAGGTTTTGGGCTGAGAGTATGGTGCTGAGGATGGGCACAGATATATGTGATGGGCTCTGGGGATGTTATGCATTCTTATTTGAACATTTAGGGTAAAGCAAGTGACTCTAAATGTGATTAGTAGTAGCTTTGCTATTATTTCGATTCTCCCAGGCTTTACTAACTACAGGTAAGTTTACAACAGTATTAATAATCCAGTTCCACTGACTTTTGCTTCCATTTTCTCATGTAAGTTCTCTTATGTATTTTCAGGACTCTCTGGGGGTGTCTGCCATTGTAGTTAAGTGAAGATGGACATGAACTCTTTGTCACACTTTCCATTGACAGGTTATTCTGTTCCCTCCCCCCTTGATTCCAAGTTGGCTCTGTGACTTGTTTTCAACAGCAGAATGCAGCAGAAGTGGTGTTGTGGAGTGGCTGAGGCGGGCTTAAAGAGATCTGCAATTTCTGCCTTCACCTCTTGGAATGCTCCCTTTTGGGGCCCAGCTGTCATGTGTGGAAGAAGCCGTTTGGAGAGAGTGGGACCCAGCTATCCCACTCACCCCAGCCAGCAGCCAGGGCTGAGCTCTGCCAGGCAACATCACCAAAGCCTGGCGACTTCCTGACACAAAACCTATAAAATAAGTTGTAGTGTTTGTAACATGTTTTAAAATGGATGTGAGGGAAACACTGTTATTTGTTCACCAGTATTTGGAATAAGTTAAAACTCCCCATTTCGTAGGTATAAAGCACGAATCACAGTACAGGGGAGATGGAACACATTCAAGCAATGGACCTTCCATGTACTCAAGGTTCTCCCTCACTTTCAGTGACCAAGGATTGTGGTTTTTATAGTTTTTCTCTATTGATATAAACTCACTGAATGGCTCCTTCCTTTTATAGGATTTGTTTTTTCTGCAGAAGCCTACTCAGTACTGCTTTGAATAGGGTTCTCTTTTTCTGCCTGACAAGTTCTCCGGACACATTCATGAAAGAAAGGTCTGCATCCGTTTAGATTCAAGCTAGGACAGTACCGTGCTAGGTGGGTATTTAAGTATAATGCAAATTAGAATTACAGACCAATATTGAACTTTCACCTGCACTCTCCATGTTTGAGAAATACATCAAGTGAATGAACTGATACAATAGGTCATAACTGAGCTCCTGTAGTGTCTTTATAGTAACTCATATAATGTTTCCCTTTGTGGAAAGGGACTTGCACATCTCAGACTGGCCACATATGATGCTATGAATTCATATCTCATGAATCAGTGGGTAAGCGAGGGATCATCTGTTTGAGGCTGGGCTTGGCTGAGGCAGCTGCTTCATGAATCTCTCTTTCTCCTTGTTAAGCTGACAGCCTAGCTCAGAAATATCCTCATGGCGATGGAAGAAGCAGCAGCTGTCTGGCTGGCCAGGCCTTGCTCTCTGCTGTTTGGCATGAGGCAGCACTTACTTCACTTGGGACATAGCCGTTGAGCCTGGCCCCAGGATGTGCGTGTCTCTGAAAGGCGCAGCTCACCTCCATGATGGTGCCTTCTTGTGCCCTCGGGCATTCTGGCATTCTCCAGTGTCTGCACACTGCAGGAGTCAAATGGCAGGCCCCAGCTGGACTCAGGGTGGCCAAGGATGAGGAGGCTTACACCACTGCAGTCAGGACGCTGGTACAAGTCATGGCTGCCTCTGGGCCTACCAGGGTCCCCAGCACATGAGCAAATCAGCTTAAGAATCCTCAGCTGCCAGAACATGTGCAGGCTGGTGGCTGAAAGGGACTCTGGAAGCCTAGCAGGCAGACAAGTCCTATTTCTTCATTGAATGTTTCTTCTGCTGCCCCAACAGAAGGCTGATCCTACTGTGAGAACACCCCTCCTGTAAGTCTCTCAAATACAGGCTGTTTCATCTTCTATAGCCCATGAGTCCTAGAATTAGGAGATGAAGGCTGTGCCTTTTTAAAAAAATCACTCCACTTTAACTATTCTTGAAAGGTAATCAATGTAAGCTAGTTGAATTCAGTAGATAATATCAGTGGTATTGGACCTTTTGTACCACTTTCTTAGAAATATTCTTTTCCTTTGGGTTCCTTAGCACTCCCATCACCTTTCTAACTTTTCCTCTTAGGACTGTTTTGTATATCTTCTGGCCATTTGTTAAATTTTGGTGTTATTTAGGAGTGCATGCAAAGTACTCTTTTCTTTTTATGTCATTTATAAAACTTCCTTGAGTGGCTTCAATGACCAACTCTGTCCATGTCTTGAATGAAGCAAAGTCTTCTCCTGAGATCTGACCCATGTGGAAATTTCACGTAGCCCTTCCAAATTTAAGTAAAAGTCAACAAGTTCTTTAAGTCTATTTCTCTTTTTGTTTTTTTTCTCCCTTCATCTCCATTAGAAATATCAAAATCCAACAGAGTTGGCTAAATCAAAAGCCAGCTTCCACACTTCTACCCCCACTCAATCTCAAGTCCTACTGAAATTTTCTTCTAAATATCTCTGGGAGCTCTTTACTTATCTTTATATTACCACCATTGGAGTTCAGATCAATACCGTCTAATTTCTAGATTAAGTCAAAGATTGGGCTCCTTTCATTTTTTAAAAATTTATTAGAATTGAAAGAGAAATGCATCTGTTAGACTAAGTGTTCCCTGACCAAGGCTATGTTTTCATGAAAAGGAAGTTGGAGAGAGGTGTCTGAGATGAATACCAGGTGCTGGGTCACTGGGCAGGGGGAGACCTGATCCAGGGCCCCATCTGGGTACCACTACTCCACTGAAGTGGAGATTCATCCAAGATGAATCACTAAGTGGGATTCATCCCAGGGATGCAAGGTTGGTTCAATATTCACAAATCAGTAAATGTAATACATCACATAAACAAAAGCAAAAACAAAAATCACATGATCATATCAATAGATGTGGGAAAAGCATCTGATAAGATTCAGTAGCCATTTATGATAAAAACACTCAGCAAAGTGGGAATAGAGGGAGCATTCCTCATAATAAAAGCCATATATGAGAGACCTGCATCCAACACCATACTCAGTGGGCAAAAACTAAAATCTTTTCCACTAAGATCAGGAACAAGACAAGGTTGTCCACTTTCACCACTTCTATTCAATATAGTATTGGAAATCTTAGCCACAGTGATTAGACAAGAAAAGGAAATAAAAGGCATCCAAATTGGAAAGGAGGAAACAAAATTATCATTGTTTGCAGATGACATGATAGTGTACATAGAAAATCCTATAGACTCAGTGAAAAAGCTGCTCGACCTAATAGATGAATTTGGCCAAACAGCAGGATACACAATCATTATCCAGAAATCAAAGGCATTTTTGTATACCAACAATGAAACAGCAGAAGCAGAAATCAAGAAAAAAAATCCCATTTGATATAGCAAAAAGAAAAATAAAATACCTAGAATAAACCTAACCAAGGAGGTAAAAGACCTGTATATAGAAAACTATACAACACTGAAGAAAGAAATCAAGGAAGACACAAACAAATGGAAATGTATACCGTGCTCATGGATCAGAAGAATTAACATCATCAAAATGTCCATACTACCCAAAGCAATTTACAGATTCAATGCAATATCTATTAAAGTACCAATGGCATATTTCACAGACATAGAACAAACACTTCAAAAATTTATATGGAACCGTAAATGATCCTGAATAGCTGCAGCAATTTTGAGAAAGAAGAGCAAAGTAGGAAGGATCACAATACCTGATGCCAAACTGTAATACAAGGCCACTGTAATCAAAACAGCCTGGTACTGGCATAAAAACAAGTACACGGACCAGTGGAATAGAACGGAGAGCCCAGAAATAAACCCAAGTCTCTACAGCCAATTAATATTCGACAAAGGGGGCAGCAACCTAAAATGGAGTAAAAACAGCCTCTTCAACAAGTGGTGTTGGGAGAACTGGAGAGCTACATGCAAAAAAATGAAACTTGAGCACCAACTTACACCATACACAAAAATAAACTCAAGGTGGATAAAAGATTTAAATGTAAGCCGTGACACCATTAAAGTCCTAGAGGAGAACATAGGCAGGAAAATCTCAGATAGTTCACACAGCAACCTTTTTACTGATATGTCCCCTAGAGCAAGGGACATAGAGGAAAGAATAAACAAATGGGATCTCATCAAAATAAAAAGCTTCTGCACGGCTAAATAAAACAGTATTAAAATAAAAAGAGAACCAACTGTATGGGAAAACATATTTGCCAATGATACCTCAGACAAGTGTTTGATCTCCAAAATATATAAAGAACTTACACGACTCCACTCTAAGAAGACAAGCAACCCAATTAAAAAATGGGCAAAGGACTTGAACAGATGCTTCTGCAAGGAGGACATACAGAAGATCCAGAGACACATGAAAAGATGCTCAATATCGCTAGCTATCAGAGAGATGCAAATTAAAACCACAATGAGATATCACTTCACACCAGTCAGAATGGCCATCATAAACAAAGCAACAAACAAGTGATGGAGAGGTTGTTGAGAAAAGGGGACCCTAGTGCACTGTTGGTGGGATTGCAGACTGGTACAATCACTATGGAAAGCAGTATGGAATTTTCTAAGAAAACTAAAAATGGATCTACCCAGCAATTCCACTGCTAGGATTACATCCTAAGAACCCTGAAACACCAATCCAAAAGAACCTATGCACCCCAATGTTCACAGCAGCACAATTTACCATAGCCAAGTGTTGGAAGCAACCCAGGTGCCCATCAGTAAATGAATGGATCAAGAAACTATGGTACATTTACACAATGGAATTCTATGCAGCAGAAAGAAAGAAGGAGCTCCTACCCTTTGCAACAGCATGGATAGAACTGGAGAGCATTATGCTAAGCAAAATAAGCCAGGCGGTGAAAGACAAATACCATATGATCTCACCTTTAACAGAAACCTAATCAACAAACAAACAAACAAGCATAATATAACCAAAGACACTGAAATAGAGAACAGGCTGACAGTCACCAGAGGAGAGAGGGGAGGGAATTTCAAGGGAAAAGGGGAAGGGTTTGGAGCAACAAATATAAAAGACACATGGACAAAAACTAGGGGGGGTGGAAATGGGAGGGAGGTGGGGAGGGCTGGGGCGGTGGGCTGGGATGGGAGTAAAAGACAGAAAACTGTACAAGAACAACAATTAAAATAAAAAAACAGTATGTGCATTTACATGTTTTCAATTAAAATACAATGTTTGAAGCACATATGTTTTATTTTAATGATTTTGCAATCATTAAAAATTAATTAAGATTTTTATTAATTGACAAACTATATTAATTGCTTTGGATAAGAGGGCTTTTATCCTAATCCATTCAATCAATATTTATTGAGCATCAAGTCTTTCAAAGCTCTTTTTAGAGTATTGTGCAGATGCAAAAAAGGGACAAGAATGTCATTCTTAATGAGCTAGTAGTTTGAATGAGATTAATGCAAATCATTCAAAGTAGAGGGTAATAAAAGAGACAATGTCTTTCAATTGCCTGCCATTCTCCAAAAACACTAATAAATGTTGTCAAATATTTCTCAAAAACCATATTTTAAAAGATTTTATTCTAAAAGTTATGAAAATCTGTATATTGTCTGAATTTGGCTTATCCATCATCATTGCAAATCACTCTGTTAGTAAAAAATATAAAGAATAGCCAGCACTAGGGTGATTCTAAGATGTTAACAAATAAAACTTAAGTGAGTCTTATATTTCATCTAATTAACTTGACACTTAGTCTATATGGAACTGATGATTCTTTTCTAAGTAATTAACCCAGGAAGAAATGATGCTGCTTCTAGTAACACTGAAATGAGATACTCAAGGTGGTCCATTTCACTTGTGGTAGACCTGGAGCTAGGATCCAAGCCTCCTGATTCTGAATGTGTGAGACTTTTTCTCAAATAATGAATATTGCTGTAGATAATGACTAAACATACCAGGACCTGCTAAAATTAACTGCTGTGATTGGCAGTGAGATACAGAATTTCAAAGGTCCTGAAATGGTGGTTGCAGAAGTTTTTCCTTAGTGACTAGGAGAAAACATTTTCTAGTAGCTGTTGAGTAGTCCTACAACCACTGGAGCAAGGAAAATATGTATTTGTAGGCCTTTGGGAATAAGAATTATTTTACATTGTGCGGATGTATTATTAAAAGTATGAATGATGGAGTTATGTCCAGGATGCAGTTATTTTCTCACTTGTCTCAGAGTCAGACTACTGTGTTTGGGGTAGAAAATGGAGTGACGATATTAATATTGGCTGTGTCAATCTATTTCCTATGGCCATCTGTCCTCTACATTGTCTTTACTTCCAGTCAGACGCTTGGATCTCTGAACTGCAACTATTGAGGGAGCCAATTCTATTGCTTTCCCCTCTCCTGCCTCAGGTGAGGTTTCTCCATTTCTTCACAGTAGGTCAAACTGACTCATATGAAACATTTATTGGAAACCCAAATGAACCTGTTTGTTTGTACCATCCTGTTAACAAATATGTATATGTGTTTGTGTGTGTGTGTGTCTTTGTGATTCTGTATGTCTATCCATCCGTCTAGATCTACATATATATTTTAAAAATGTTTTCCTACCCTGTCCATAGCTAATTACATTTCTTTTTTATTTGGGTCTGATCAATTTTGGAAAATGTCTGTGAATAACCTCATAATATAGTGGCCTTTCTTAACTGTCCTTCCATTTTAGTCCTATTACATGTAGAAAAACTAAATTTCTGTATGCAAATTGCATTTATTTTCCATATGTACTCACACTCCAATACAATCATCATGAAGAGAAACACAGTGAATATCTCATTTCTTTTGAGCCTGAGGAATAAGATGATAAACAGCCAGTTGTCTTTCACTTACCTCTGATTATAAGGCAAGGATTACATTTATGAAACATTAAAATTTTTCCAAGTTTCCCAAATTATCTTATTTTTTATCCTAATTCACTGGCCATTCTCTCTCTCTCTCTCTCTCTCTCTCTCTCTCTCTCTCTCTCTCTCTCTCTCGGCAAAAAAATGGCTTCCTAGTGTGGATGTCTGCCCCTGGGTTTCCACTTTCCCATTTCCCTCTGTCCTGCCATGGAAGAAGTCCAACTATGTCCTCAGCAAGGACAAAAAAAGGAGAGTCTAGAGTTTCTGCTTCATATTAAAATTCAGTTCTGGAGCCCATGCAGTCCGCCACAGGTCCCAGTAGCTGTGAGACCCACATGGTCACACGCTCCCAGACAAGACAGAATGTGCAAATGCATGGGCCAAGTGTAGGTTCCTGAGAGAGAGAGAGAGAGAGAGAGAGAGAGAGAGAGAGAGAGAGAGAGAGAGAGAGAGAGAGAGAGAGAGAGCATCTTTGTTCTCCTGGGATTTTGATGGTCCAAGTGCTTTTTCAAAATGCCCAATCAACTCCCCAAGTTTTCATGGGCTTTGATAGGTTTCCACCCCTTAGTTAGACTGACAGGCCTCTTTGGGCAAACACCTCCCTCTGCATCCCCCAACAATCCACTACCAGAGCAGAGAAGGGAGGAGTGTTAATCTCCTTGGTAGAGAAATGCTATAATCCCCTGGGGTGTGAAGCTGTAGCTTCCTGGTTGATGCGGACCCTGGCCCCTGGGTCCAAGTGTTGTGGCTGCGACTGACAAATTCACACAAACTGCAGACATCCTGTGGAGAATAAGGGACGGCATGGCCACTCCCTGAGTGAGAGAGAGGGCCCTGACCCCTGCCTGGACAGGCTTTTATTGCTTTTCTGGGCACATTATAACCAGGATTGTCCTCATTTACTATGTGCAGGTTCACTGTAGGTGATTACCTTTTACAGATAACAAAGGAAAGAATGTTGCTAATTACTTCAAAGAGAAGGATGTTGCAGATCAAGGAGAAAAGTGGTTGAACTGGTTACACTCCATACTTGGGAGGTTTAGCACAGACTTTAGGAAGTTAAAGATACAGTAAGTAAACTACTTACTGTAAACTAAAGTACTTTAGTAAACTAAAGTACAGTAAACATTTGCTGCCTCAATCCAGGGTGAGGGAGTTTTAGTAAAAGCCAGTCTAATAGCAGCCTAGGTACAATGCAGGCCTGATTCCCCACAGGAAAACCTAACCATGGGTTTGGATCCTGTGTGCTGACCTTGCTCCCCACTGGTCTTTCCGAGTAGGGGCTGGGCTACATTTCCTGTACCACTTGGAACAGTTCCCTATATCTGGTGAAGAAAATAGGCTCATGCTCCCCAGTTTGTTAAGCTCAATGTCTAATTCTCTTTGCTTTCTTTCTTTCTTTCTTTTTTTAAAATTATTATTCAGGTATAGTTGTCTCAATTTTACCGCCACCACTCCCCTCCCCCCACCCATCCCCACCTTCCATCCTTTGGCTTTGTCCATGTGTCCTTTACACAGCTTCCTTGATGACCCTTCCCCTTTTTTCCCGTGTTATCCCCTCCCCATCTGGTTATTGCCAGTTTGTTCTTAATTTGAATGTCTTTGGTTATATTTTGCCTGCTTGTTTGTTTTGTTGGTTAGGTTCCACTTATTGGTGAGATCATATGGTATTTGCCTTTCACCACCTGGCATAATTTCATGCTTATTTCATTAGCACAATGCTCTACAGATCCATCCATGCTGTCGTGAAGGGTAGGAGCTCCTTCTTTCTTTCTGCTGCATAGTATTCCATCATGTAAATATACCACGGTTTTTGATCCATTCATTTACTGATGGGCACCTAGGCTGCTTCCAGCGCTTGGCAATTGTAAATTGTGCTGCTGTGAACATTGGGGTAGATAGGTTCTTCTGAATTGGTATTTTAGGATTCTTAGGGTATATTTCCAGCAGGGGAATTGCTGGGTCAAAAGGCAGTTCCATTTTTAGTTTTTCTGAGGAAATTCCATACTGTTTTTCACAGTGGCTGCACCAGTCTGCATTCCCACCAACAGTGCACCAGGATTCCCTTTTCTCCACAACCTCGCTGGCACTTGTTTGTTGATTTGGTTATGATGGCCATTCTGAACTGTGTGAAGTGGTATCTCATTGTGGTTTTAATTTGCAACTTTCTGATGGCTAGTGATGCTGAGCATCCTTTCATATGTCTCTGGGCCCTCATAATGTCCTCTTTGGAGAAGCGTCTATTCAGGTCCTTTGCCCATTTTTTAAATTGGCTTGTTTGTCTTTGTGGAATTGAGTCATGTGAGTTCTTTATATATTTTGGAGATCAAACCTTTGTCCAAGGTATCATTTGAAAATATATTTTCCCATATAGTTGGTTCCCTTTTCCTTTTGCTGATGTTTTCTTTAGCTGTGCAGAAGCTTTTTGTTTTGATGAAGTCCCATTTGTTTGTTCTTTTCTTTATGTCCCTTGATCTAGGGGACATATCAGTAAAAATATTGCCATGTGGAATATCTGAGATTTTCCAGCTTATGTTTTCCTTTAGGAGTTTTATGATGTAATGACTTATATTTAAGTCTTTTATGAATTTTGAGTTTATTTTTATGTATGGTATAAGTTGGTGGCTGAGTTCCATTTTTTTTTTTTTTTTTTTTTGTGGGTAGCTGTCCTGATCTCCCAACATCATTTGTTGGAGGCTATTTTTAGTCCATTTTATGCTCATGCTCCCTTTGTTGAATATTAATTGACCATAGAGACATGGGTTTATTATGTTTCTTTGGTCAATGTGTCTGTTCTTATGCCAGTGCCAGACTGTTTTGATTACCATGGCCTTGTAATATTGTTTGATATCAGGTATTGTGATCCCTCCTACTTTGTTCTTCTTTCTCAGAATTGCTGAGGCTATTTGGGGTCATTTATGGTTCCATATAAATTTTTGAAATGTTTGTTCTCTTTCCGTGAAACATGTCATTGGAATTTTAATGGAGGTTGCGTTGAATCTCTAAATTTCTTTGGGCGTATAGGTATTTTGATGATATTAATTCTTCCAGTCCATGAACACAGTAAATGCTTCCATTTGTTTGTGTCTTCCTTAATTTCTTTCTTCTGTGTTGTGTAGTTTTCTGAGTACAGGTCTTTTACCTCCTTGGTTAGGTTTATTCCTAGGAACTTTATTTTTCTTGTTGCTGTATCAAGTGGGATTTTCCCCCCTGATTTCTGTTTCTGATATTTTGTTGTTCATGTACAAAAATGCCTTCGATTTCTGAATATTGACTTTGTATCCTAATGGTTTGTCAAATTCACTTATTAGGTCGAGTGGTTTTTTGGTGGAGTCTATAGAAGTTTCTATGTACACTATCATGTCATCCAAAACAATGACAGTTTTTTGCTTCTTCCTTTCCATTTTGGATGCCTTTTATTCTTCTTTGCTTTTTTTTATTAATAATTAGCTAAATACCAATGGTAAAATTCTCCCCTAAAGACCTTAAACCTTATGATCATACAAAGGTAAATGGATGAAAGTCTAATATTCTGTAGCTGCTTCTTGCTGTTAGAGGAAGTAGTCCTGCCTATCCCCAGACTCAGAATATCTTCCAATTTTCTAAAGGAAGAAAGGAGTAAAAAGGGAAAGAAAGTGTTCATGCAGGGAGGAGGGATTTTTCAAAGTTAGGTCAGTTGGCTGTCCCTGGGAGGTAGTATACACAATGTCTAGAGGATGATGTTATCATCTAAGGGATGGTACCGTTGGACAAGTTGGCCTCTTTGCTGTATTCAGGGGGTGACAAATTTGACAAGAAGGTTAAAAGGCATAGCTCAAAAATGAGGAGAATTATAGCAAGTAAAAGTCTGGTGACAGGAAAGGACTAGGTGAAAGAGGAAGGGACTAACTTGATGTATCCCAGATTAAGCTACTGGAGTGGCTTCCCTGGAGTAAGGTATATCACACCTGTATGAAGTCCTCCTATTTACCAAATTAGGCTGAGGGGAATAATCTAAGATTTTCTCTTCTGAAGAACTGTGGGCCTTTTCTGTCTGTACCATTAGGCTAGAAAAAGAAAGGCAGTTTCAAGCAAAGCCTATTGACAGCTCCATATTTCATAGACTCAACCATCTGTCTTTGGTGATTGTTTCCTTCTCTCAAATGCTTTTAAAGTTCCTAGGTCCCTGTCCAGGAATCATCTCTGTACCTCCTGTTGGTGATCTCATTCATCTCCATGGTTTTGAATATTATCTTTAAGAAAATTAT
Organism: Anoura caudifer; assembly: GCA_004027475.1. Lineage (NCBI taxonomy): Eukaryota > Metazoa > Chordata > Mammalia > Chiroptera > Phyllostomidae > Anoura > Anoura caudifer. Next base: position 28,926 of record PVKU01000792.1, on the reverse strand, counting down.
TTCTTTTTTATGAATTTATTAGGGTGACATTGGTTCCCATCCCTACTGTATCTAGAATTCTAGATTGATATAATCAACTAGTTACTTAACATTTCTACCTAATACCAAAGAGCTTGGCCTAGCTTAAGCTCTTATCTCTTTCATATTCCCTGAAACCTGCTCCTCACTCATCTTCCTCATTATAGTAAATACTGTACTGTATCTCTCTCCTAAGTGATTTAAGTTAAAAACTGAAGCTGTTTTTGATCTTTCTGTTTTCCTCATGATCATTATCTGATCATTTGGACACAATTTCCTTGCTGGTGTTCTTGTTTTGGCACTTGCAGCCCTACTATCCTTTCTCTTTGTTGATTCAGAGTGATCATGTCACACTTGTTTTTAACTCTCTTAGTTAAAATTCACTCCTTATCCTGATTTATCAAGCTTACTCAGATCCTGCCTATTCTTTATTCTTTTGATTAATTTCATGCTGCTTTCCTTATTGCATGCCGTACTTCAACCATAGTAGACTTAATATTTAAACCAATTTCTGATGAACAGCCATCATACAAGAATGGTCTTCTTCCTGATATTTATGCCTGTTTCTGATATTCAGATCTAAGCTTAAATATCACTTTTCAAAGTGGTCTCCCTGACCTCCTAAACTAAATAAAGTAGAGCAACCTTTAGCATTATCTAATTTCAATAAGTACATAGTACAGGTCAATAGTTAATACTTTTTTCTCATTGACTGTTTCTTTCACCCACCCATGCTTCAAAGTTTATATCTCATGGCTGTAGATATTTGTCATCAGTTTCAGGAGCTTAGTAAATATCCTATCATCTATCTATCTATTTATCACCTATCTATATTATCAGTAAATAAATGAAATGTGTGTTAATCCAGGTGAATTATAACCTTTAAGGAGCAACTATCATTTTAAATTTTCTAAAAATGGTAACATTCTTAATTTTCTAAAAATGGTAACTAATCTCTATTCGTGAAGAATTTAATTTTATGATTCATAAAATAACTATGAAGTTATGAATGCCTAAAGTAGTTCAATTTAACTAATCCAATTTTGCCATTTTATTGATTTGTTTTGTTATAAAACTACACACAAAATCATATATATAAGACAAAATGCATTTAAAATTACCACTGGACACAGGTTCCTTTAAAAATCTTTTAATATCTTTTAACATTTTACACTTTTTTATAGTTACTGGACAGAGTCCACATACTGCATTATATTTTTGTAAAATATGGGTTTTTACTGAAGAAGCATAATTAATTTGAGCAGTTTAAATAGAAAGTTAGCATATTGTTTTTCATTTTCTGGAAGAATTCCTCTGTGAGCTTGAGTGGCTAATTAAAAATCTGTGCCAAAGTTTAGCAACTGAATAACTATAAAAAAAACCCACCAACACATTTCTGCTCTTTTTTTTTGTATTTTAACAGGCTCCATTAATGGCAGAAATCTGTATTAATGTGGATGTAGAAGTAACATCAACAAAGAATAGAGTAACATTGAAAATAGCCTTACCTAAGAATGAGGGTAGTTTACAAAACAGATGATACATGCAGATTGGAAATACAACACTCTTAAAGCTAATGGCTGGATATTTACAAAATGCATTCATCAAATGCATGTACATTTCTGCTCATCTCTAACAGTGATGCTTCAGTTCAAAGTGTATTCATTTACCAAGTTTAAGGTGTCACTAATCATTTTATATTTATTATTTGATATAAAGCAACCTATTCTCTCCCATAATCATGTTCATTTAATTGATGTGTATACAAGTTCACTCAATTGTGCTTGGATGATTTTGGCTTCTGTATGAGATTACTGACATAAGCAATTGGCTTTTCATGTGGAAGATTTAGGGCTCAACCGCTATGTTATCTGACTAAGCAACAGAGTGAGAGCCCAAACACTTTCATGCACAGACTGTGTATAAGGGTATAATCAGGGAGGACTTACACAAAAGGTGAGCTGAAGATTTCCTTCAGGAGCTTTTGCAGGGGTTCTTTCCCTCCAGGTGACCACACTCACAGGGTACTATGGTTCAAGGTATAAAGTGAAAGTCCAATATTATGTACTGCCTTGATACCTGGTGAAATTGGGAGGGCTCATTTGGCTTAACTCCAAGTTCCCACCTTACTCTGCTCTTGTTAGATGAGATCCCCTAGCCAAGCAGACCTCCTCATTAAGGAAACCAGGCAAAGTTCCTGCTTATCCATGAGCAGCAGGTTTCAGTTCCCTGCCAGCCTATGAAATCATTCAAACAAGCCAATCACATCCTTCCACAGGAACTGGGGTCACTATGCTCTCTTGATACTGCAGAGCCTACCTCCCACAACCCCTGGTTGTTTACTCTGTCCCTGGGTGCTATCCTGTGTGACTCTCCATGGCGTACAGTGTCCTCCTCCCTCTGTGCTGTGACTGATAAATTGCTTTCCACCTCAGCTGTCCAGTGTCAGGCATCATGTGTTCAACCATCCCTATTACCCTAAGGTAGGGGCTGAATTGGAGGTGTTCAGAACAGGTGATGCTCCCTTGACCTGCACCCCAGTTTTTCTCTGACCTTTCCCAAATAGGTTGCTGTCCAGCATCCTTGGACATCTTGCTATGTCACTGCTAACCTAGTACTGTACTTGGAAACAGGCCCTTCTTGTATCTGTCCCTGAGGATCACACAGTGGCATGTGGCTGATAACACAGACTCATCTACACAAAGGTACTTTAACTGACTTTTGCTAAGTGCAGTTATCACAGATTAAAAACAAAACCAAACAAATCCCAAGGCATTGGATAAATTGGGCAGGGCTAGAAAGTGGCAGAGATGGGGTTAGAGCCTATAAGTGTGTCTAAACACAGAACTAGGATCTTGAAAAGCACCCTGCCCTGTAGTAAACATTCATGAACATGCAGGTGTGAGTGTTTACACTAATCAAGTGTGGCACACTGATGTGCAGCCCTAATGCTTTCTGGTGTGCAATCTTGTACCAACTGTCTGATCTCTCTTTTGTTCTTTTTAGAGGTTTATTATAAGGATTTAATATATTTAATAAACAAATCTGTTTTATATCTTATTGTATTTTGTTCATATCAGTTGCTGTATATTCCACAGCAATAATTTTCATGAAAAAAGCTTCCTTAATGATAAAAGGAGGAAACACTGGGGGTTTACTTTAATAAAATTCTATCTTGTAAAAGATTTTAAGAAAAATAACTGTTATCTTAAGAATAGTTGATCTCTTATTAACACTCACCAAAAACCTGACAAAGGAAGGATTTTTTTCCCCCAGCTTTGCGTCTTTACTTTATGGAATTGCTCTGGTTTATCGCTCTGTTATTCCAACACTAAGTTGACATTTTCACAAGCCTTATTAATTTTCAGAATTATTCATTCTGGCAGCATGTGTTAAGAATGCATCGTATTAGAAAGGGGTATGGGATGGGATGGAGAAAAGCGGAAGTGAATTGCATATTTTAACAGATTAAAGAGGAAAACATTATGCAACAGCACCAGGGGAAACCTCATGAATTTGAATAATAGATGGGGAAGGTTCCTGAGTTCGTCAGAATATTAGCATCTCTGTAATAGGGCTTGAGACTTGGAGGGACCCTGACAAGTCATCTGGCATTCTCTTCTTTTCAACAGGGCCTCAACTAAAGCAGTTCAGACAGAAGTAAAAATACATTTAAAATCCTCTGTAAGAGGACATTCATCAAACTTTCCCTATGGAACACTTACCCTTGGGGATGTCATAGGCAGAAGTCAAGTTTCTGATGGTAACAGAAATGGTGTGATGTTCCTGGAATGTGGCTGATGAATGCCTGGTAGTTACAAAGCAAAAAAGGTCTGGTAATAAATGCAACTCTGGCATTTTCTCTCTGTGTGTGTATGTGTGTACACACACATGCGTGATCCCAATAGAGCCTGTATCTCTAAGATAGAGATCTTATTTCATTTAGATTTTTTCTATTTATTGATCACACACACACACACACACACACACACACACACACACACATCGAGTTGTTGTTCCACTTATTTATGCACTCATCGCTTGTTTCTTTTATGTACCCTGACCAGAGATCCCTTAACTCAGGTGGATTAGCAGATCAGGATGATGCTCCAACTGATTGAGCACCCAGCCAGGGGGATAGAGATCTTCTTGAACAAACATATTTTGGAAATCCAAGGAGTTTCTTTCTACACATCGATTTTCATGGTGGCAAAGATACGGCATAGACTGCAAATTAGTGTTTGTGTCTTAATCAGTTCCCTACCCCTGCAGCTTTTTGTAAAAAATGTAATCGTGTCTATAATGGTTAGTAAATAATCCAGATAGTTATTTAAATTCTTTTGACTTCAGTTTCCTCATTTGTGGAGTGGTGATAATAACAGTATTTCTTTTTATCAGAGTGTTATTTTAATGATTAAATTAGACAATTGTCATAAAGTACTTATTATTGATACCATATCTAACACCTAAGAAGTGCTCAATAAATGTTAGCTACTATTTTTATTATTATGCTGAGTGTTCACAGTCTGGATGGCATAGATGGCTGGTAGGACTAGTCCCATCTTTTCTCCATCTTTGTGTGTAACCAGAACAGCTTTTAACTAGTGAAATGGGTGTTACAACAGCCAGAGATGTTTCTGTGCATACTTTAAGCAGGGTATAGAGTGTACATACTTTAGAAAGTCAGTCCAGGAGCTGAGGGCTGACAAGCCTGGTTCTTGGGGACTTACAGGCTACCTTCAAGTCAAAATGAAATCATTCATTGTTCAACATTTCAGCAGAGTGTTGCAAGATGAGCTCTAATGAACTGGCCATAGTAACAGGCATTAACTGATCTATTTGCAATAAATCTAGTCTTCAATATAACTGAAGGAAGCACAAGATCAAATTGTAAAAGGATATACAATATTTTCTCAAATACTTTAGCTTGGCAAGTGCTTTTTTCATTCTTTGGGACAGACAGATATAGCTTAGTTCCCAAAGCAGAGTGTTATTTATTTACACACTTGCTGAATCCTTTCAAAACTGAAACACTTTGAAGGTTTTTTTTTTGGTCTGCCATGTCTATACTCCTTAATTTTGTTAACAAATATGTTTTAGTTAACCCAGGCTGCCATACAAAATACCAGAGACTGAGTGGTTTACACAACAGAAATTTATTTTCTCACAGTTCTCGATGCTGATGTTTAATCAGAGTGCCAGCGTGGTCAAGTTCTGGTCGGGGCTCATTTCCTGGTTTGCACGCTTCCATTTTTTTGCTGTGTCCTCCCATGATGGGGCAAGCTCTCTGAGACTTTTCTTATAAGGGTACTAATCTCATCAGACCTGAGTCTTGCCCTCCTGACTTAAATACTTTCCAAAGGCCCCATCTCCAAATATTGTAACACACTGGAGGCAAGGACCTTAATATATGATTTTTTGCTAGACACAGACATTCAGCCTGTACCAATATATATATATTTTTTAAATTCTCGCCCAAGGAACTGCTTACTGATTTTTGAGAGAAGGAAAGGGAAGGAAAGAGAGAGGGAGTGAATATCGATGTGAGGAACATCAACTAGTTGCCTCTCATACGTGCCCTGACCGGGACCAAACCCACAGCCCAGGCATGTGCCTTGTCTGGGAGTCAAACCCATGACCTTTCAGTTACTGGACGACGCTCCAAACAACTAAGCCACACCAGGCAGGGCCTATCAATATGTTCATATAATGAGACAGAAACATTTGTTTCATAGATAGGCAATACCACAAGCAATTGGAAACATTCCAGTATAAATCTACTCATATACTTAGCTGATTTTTTTTTTTCAGTTCATGTTCTGGAATGTGGAAAAGAACCAGAGTAAACCCAGCCTAACTAAATTAGAAATAAAGATTTATTGTTGTTATGTACTGACAATTTGGGATTCTTTGTAACCTCGGCATCACCTAGAGAAACCGACTAACACATACCTAAGTGATCTATGAATTTGCTTTATTTATAAAGGGGGCAAATGATACAGACAATGGAAACAAGATATAAAAGCCTTTTGCCTGCACTCCTTTCTTATTCCCTCTATGGGTATCCGCTGCCACTGCTTGAAGTCCATTATTGCTGGTCTCCTTTCCATGCCTGTGTGCGCAGTGATTCATAATTATTTAACTGCAATAGTCTACTTCCCAGTTTCATCTAGGATGCTTTTGCTATGTGTAACAGAAAAAATCTTTTGGAACTTTACATAAAATTAATGTCCATGTGGATTAAAGAACTAGACATTAAAAATTATGATGTAAGTAGAAGGAAATTCACATATACATGTATATAATTCAACACATGACTTTTTCATTTCTGTATTTTTCTGTATAAGCTTTTATTCTGGACATTCCTCACAGGCAGTTTGTATAGCAACCGGTGTCCCTTGGGGTTGAAAATGGGTAACTTTGCTGTCTAGGAAAATAAAGGTAATATCTTTTTCCAATAAAAATATTGGGCAAGTTTGCTTGCAGCCTTCTTTATAACATGGGGGATTTATAAGATTGGAAATGCTCAGGGGTGTTCCACTGTGTGCGTAGCATTCATCTAGGCCCTGAGCCAATGGGAACCCATGAGAACATGAAGCCTGCTGCCTCCGATGCTGTGAGTAATAAAGTCCTTTGTCTCTGATCCAGGAGTCTCATGTTTTCTGCCAGCAATAATGAAACTGTGTCAGAATGCATTACTTTTCCGGTAGGTTAAAGTCTCAGACTCTTCACAGCTCTGGAATATATCTATAGCTACTACCATATTATCGATATCAATTACCTATGCATCAATCAATCAACTTATCTGTACCTAGAAATACAACTGAGCAATTGGCTTTGGCAGTGGAGATAAGCTTTCTAAGTGAGATGCACATTTCATACGGAGAAAGAGGCCATATAATGCTCTCATGTACCTTTTTATGTACATGCCTATGTTTGTCTACATGAATTCTTCAGTGGTTCTCCAGAACCTTCATGATTATGGCAAGGTTTTGTTGTTTTGTAGTAATGTAGGTAAGCATGTGTTTCTTTTCCTGATCTTGGTGTTTTCTAACACTTGGATGACCTATTCTTCCACTGTTAGTTTATGGATCTCTCAACCGCTGTTGATAAATAATGGTGACTTCACTCTATAATCCATCCAGGGAAGGGTGGAGGTGGTTTGGTGAAGCTGACGCCACTTCGGTAGTAGTACCTCTAAGTCTGTCATCACTTCCTTGGGCCATCTTGCCTTATTCTTTTCCTTCAGACCGATGACCATATAGGTAACACAGAGCCTGCAACCAATGGCCACAAAACTCTCAGAGTGTTAGTACGTGGGCTGAGGGGCTGAGGAGCAAAGATAGACGCAGTATAGACTTGGTAGTCTATATTACGAAAGTGAATTTTTTTTTAGACTGAGGTCTAAGACTCTTTTACCAATTTTTCCTTCTTCAGACATTTATTTAAATCCATCATGCTGGGACTCTTATTTGCTCCCTCAGCGTACTTCACTTCTCTCACAAGAGGAAGATATTACATCTTAAGTCTTGCAAATTTGGATGACACTTTAAGATTTAGCCAAATGCTAATGGATCTTTCCCTTGATCAAGCCCTAAAGGGTGTAGGATGGGGTCTTAGTCCTTTCATGCTGTTATAACAAAAATAGTTAAGACTGGGTGGCTAATAAACAACAGAAATTTATTCCTTGCAGTTCTGGAGGCTGGGGAGTCCAAGGTGTCTGGTAATGGCCTTCTTCCTCATTCACAGGTGGCTATCTTTCCGCTGTGTCCTCACATGTCCGAAGGAGGCAAGGGAGCCCTCTGGGGTCTCTTATAACAGCACTGATCCCATTCATGAGGTTTTGCCCTCATGAACTAATCACCTCCCAATAACCCTTATAATAACCCACCTCCTAATAACATAATACTGAGTGAGGTGGGAGATAGTCAGGAAGGAGGAAACTCCAGAGGTGCCCCAGGGCTAAGATAAGGGAAAACGACACCATACAGGACAGAGACCCTTTCTGGAAAAGCGCTGAATTATGGTGAATCATGAATACACCTGCTCAGAAGATGCTACATGACCCCTGCTTTATTATAATAGCATTATAATAAATTAACACTCTGCGACCCTCTTCCCTGGTGGCCAATGAAGGATAATCATGGGAGACCACATGCACAGTAGTTTTAAAGTAATATAACTACTTGTACATGCTCAACAAAACCCTGCCAAAACTAGGCAGGAAATATCCGCCCTATAAGAATAGAATCCCTCCAGCCCCTGAGGTCAACTTCTGCTCAGCGTTGGCCCATTCCCGTGTTCTGTGGAGTGTACTATTGCTTAACAAATCTGCTCTCTTTCTGCTATAATCTCTCTGTGTGTTCGGTTCAATTTCTTGTCCATGATCACTAAGAACCTGGTTACCTGTGCCCACCTGTGACATGAGGGTTAAGATTTCAACACATGAATTTGGGGGAGACACAAACATCCAGCCCATAGGAAATGGGAAGGGGCATTAACACCAGTTCTATGTGAGTCTAGAGAGTGATAGTCTTTATTGGGTTACCTAACGCACACATATCGTGTCAAGGTGAAAGTTCATAAAGGAAAAAATTAAGTTAACGAAAATTTGTTTTTTCTTATTAACCTGGCTTTGATATTTTTCTGTTTGGAACAATAGATTTTACCATTATTGAGATTAAGAAGAATTTAGCTTTTTCTTGACCTATGCAAGCCATGCTTGCATTATAAGAAACCATACTTACTGTAAGTGAATGTCCCTTTTGCTGTGTCTTTTTTTTTTCTACTGAAGTGTGATGGTGCCAGTTCTGATTAGAGTCTCTTATTCTTATATAAGATAAAAGTTCCATTTCATCCTATTACACTTAGGTTCTTATTTAATCAAGTTTACAATTTGGCCGTTGACAACCCTGTTAATTTAATTTTCTGCTATTTTTATACAGGCCCTCTCAAGTTCCAGCTCTTTCAAACTCCTAAAAGTTCCTTACTGTAAGTTCTTGATCTTCTTCATTGTCTTGAAGATCCACTCAAACAAAATTTTAGAAGAGATTTAAAAATAAACAGATGAAAACAGAGTTGCTTTTGTGGAAACAAGGCGTGACCCCAGCACTTTACGTAGCTATCTTCTTCCATCCCCAGTTCATGGGCTGTCACGTTCCTACTGAACTCTGTCTGCGGATCTCCCACTCCTTCACGCAGACAGAGCCTTGTCTCACATCCGGGTTTTCATTATTGGGGGTCTTTTGTAACCCGCATCTTCTCTGCAATGTCACAGCAGTCCAGTCACGATCTACCATAGTACGTCATGCTGCTCTACAAGAGCAGGTTATCTCTCACTAACGCACCATCAGATACTCCTTGAGTACAGGAATCACTCATTTTGTTTTCCTTGGGCCTAGTGTAGTACTTAAGACATGGTAGGTATAAATAAGTATTTACTGAATGCACTAGCGGATAAATAAGAGTTTCTAAAATACCATCTCTGCCTTAAAACATATGTCCTTTGTGTGTTAGCTTTACTCCACAAATACAATCAACTCCTGACTCTCCAACATCATGGAAGAAGAGGAATAAAATGCACAGCATTAAGGTACTTTGATTTGGAATTGGAATTCACTCTTATTCTTAATGAGTAATTATCTTTGATTTTTTCAGACAATTACAATGTTTTGTCCAAAGTACTTGAGCCCTATTATAAAGGCAACTCAGAAGAACTTGTACACTGTCTAGGTGTGCTGTTTATATCCTCTTCAGAACAAGTCACCTCTGAGTATTTTGCCTGGACTCTGACAATTTTCCCCAGAGAAATAATTATTTGTTACAAGTTACAGTTTCACTTAGTAGTATATCCTGTATTTGTGTGCAATTGTGTATGTTTGCTCACAATTACAGGCTGGGGCAGAAAGTGTGTATGGTCTAAGCCATGTAGACTATTTACAGAGAAATAGATATTCTCAATAAAGAATTTGCATTTATACACATACATGTTTCTATATATGAATATGTATATATAATATATATGTATACAGGGTAGGGCAAAAGTAGGTTAATCGTTGTTTGGAAAACAATATAATTTTTAAATAATAATATAAGAATAAACTCTTGCATACTCACAATTGTAAATCTACTTTCGCCTCACCTGTATTTAATGTATATAATGTACAAGTAGTTTTTGTTATGAGGCACTACTGTTGATTAAATTTGTACTCCCAATTCGTTTGTTGAAGCCCTAGCCCCGAATGCGATGGTGGTTGGAGGTGGAGCCTTTGGGAGCTGGTTAGGTTTAGATGAGGTCCTGACGATAGTGGAGCCCTCATGATCAGGTTCATGTTTTTATAAGAAGAGACATCAGAGAGCTCTGTCTTTCTCTTTCTCTCTCTCTGCTATGTGAAGACACAGCAAGAAGACAGCCATCTACAAGTCAGGAAAAAAGCCTTCACCACAACCAGACCATGCTGGCACTCTGATCTTGAGCTTCCCAGCTTCCAGAGCTATGAGAAGTGTTGTTTCAGACACCCAGGCATTTTGGTATAATAACCAGGGCTGAGACAGGCACACTGTATACTCAGTCTCAGTGTGATAATCCTACCAGGTGTGCCTAATTTGAATTCCAAATGCCACTTACTGTGATATTTAGAACAAAAATTATTTTCTGCTCATCTCATTTCACATTTGCATGACACTAAATAATTAGTTTTTATAACCTAGCAATGGCTTGTGCTTGATATCTGTAGTACTAAGCATGAATGAGAGTTGTCCCAGGTATCCAACCAGCACCCGGTCCTCTACTATCCACTTAAGATGAGATAAATGCGCTGTCCATATATGGTGTGAAGCCAGCATACTCTCTTCAGTATTTCTCTTCACCAGGATTTTCAAAGAATTTATGTTGTCTTGCCACCTCTACTTCTCAATTTTTTCTCTTACTCTGTTGTTTATCTATTCACATTGTTTCTGTGATGGCTGTTTTCTCTCCACCCAAATTTCTCTTTGTTATTTCCATCCTACAAAGAAATCAGCTAAAAATGACTATCATTATTAGTATGTTTAAATTGAAAGGTTCAGGGTAACGGATGAGAATTACAACACAGCCAATGACATCTACCTGAATATGGTAAATATCTCATGTTGCTTCGTGTCTTTCTACTTGGTGCACTTTCAACAGGAGCCCTTCGGTAATAATCCACCCCAATTGTCAAGATCTTTCTTTTCAACTTCTGCCAAGGTCCCTCTCTCAAACCCCACCTTTTTTATTCTTTAGAACGAGTTTACTTTCAATGTTTTTGTTATATTAGGCCCCGAGATTAACTTTGTAAATTGAGGATGATCCATTAATAACCTTCCAAAATAAAGTTGTCTTCCACCTTGGAAATAAATGCTGCCTTTGCCTGAGGAGTGTAAGCACAGTGCATTGAAAAAATGACAGTGATAGATAGGTTCCTGAAACCACAGATAGCACCACACCCTATGTATACTTCACTGTTTTTTTCCTATAAAAACATACCTTTTCTTTTTTATGTGAAAAATAGAGATATTTATTGAGGAAGATACAAGATACAAGAAACACTGTACATAGGACAATGATGCCTCAGCTCTCTTTAAAGTAGGCACCTTGGGACCTCACGTAGTTCTCCCAATCGCCATCAGCGGCCCTGTTGTATTTTCCTGAATCTCACTGAAGTTCTGAAATCTCTTCCCTTTCAAAGGTGAATTTAGTTTTGGGAAAAGTCACTAGTCAGGGCTCCTGCCTGTATTGCAGGCCAGTGTTCAGTGGGAGGCACCCAAGAAGCAACCATGCATTGATGTTTCTCCATTTCTCAATCCCTTCCTCTCTCTCTAAAAATAAATAAATAAAATAAAATCATACCTTTTCACTTGAAGCACTTTATGGCTGTTGTTTGGGGTATCCAATTTGCCAGCATCACTACTCTAGTGCTCTGGAGCCTTTATTAAGCAAAATTAGGGTTATTTGAACACAAGCCCTGTGATACCATGACAGTCCACCTAGTAAAAACCAAGATGGTTACTAAGTGAGTAAGTGGCAGGTAGTGTGTTCAGCATGGATACATGGACAAAGGGACGATGCATGCCCGGGATGAGAGACAGTAGGATGGCATGAGATTTCACTGTGCTATTCAGAATAGCACACAATTTAAAACTATGAATGGTTTATTTCTGGAATGTTCCATTTAATAGTTTTGGTCCACGGTTAACTGTAGGTAACTCAAACTTTGGAAAGTGAAACTGTGGATAAGGGCGGACTGACTCTCTATATAGATAAGCGTGTGTGTGTGTTCCTTTCTTGTACACTTGGAGGTTCTGGCCTTTCTAGGAGAGATGGTTCATTCAGGTAACCATTTCTTCATAATTTTCTGACTTGTGTGTATGCACATCTATTTATTATTCACATGTATAAAGATAAAAGTATCTTAATGTTTATCCACAGTAAGAACATTTTTCAGGCTGAATAAAATATCAAAAACTCAATGTGTGTCAGGGAATTTAATAGAAAAACTCCAAGAAATAATAATTTTGCTTGAAAAATTACACACAAATTAAAAGATATATTGTCATGCTTAATTTTGCTTTTCCTATGAAAAAACATTTTTATTCAAATGCATAATTAAGATATCTCATTTTCCCATGTGTCCAACAATTTATATTCTGAATTATCTGTTTTAATTTACACAATAGTTCCAGAATTATAACTAATTGAAGCAAGTGTCCCTTATTCTATTTTCTGCTGCAAAATAATCATTTATTCAATTTATGCTGTGTATATATGTCTGGAAATTGGTCATGTATAAACCCAAATTAAATAAATAATTTGATGCATCTTTAACATGGAAACCTAAAAAGCTTTAAATAAATTTTAATTAATGAAATATTTAGCTAATTATCTTTATTTTTATTTTACTCTATTTTATTTTATTTATTTTTCTTTAATTACAGTTGTCCCACATTCCCCCCCATTGCTCTCCCCTGCCTTGCAGCCCCTCCCTGCTTCCACAGTCTCTTACTGTTTTTATAGTAATTAATTTCCTGAGGTAAAATTGAATCATTATGATAGAAGTACCCATCCATCCTTTCCTCCCTCCTGCCCAAGTTTTTTAGTTTAAATAACTATCAGTTAAAATATGACAACTTTTTCTGTTATTATATTTATAGTCCTATTGATGGAGATTCATTTTATTTACAGAATCACATTGATTTTGCAAGTTCCTAAAAGGCTCTTGGAAAGAACAGTAATGGAATGGATGGATGTGTTGTCTTGTAGATCAATCAGTGAGAATTTCATGGATTGTAAAGTGAGGACAAATGTACCGAGGTCAGCATTTTGGTTCCTGCTGCTCTTTCTGGAACGGCAGCCAACGACTTATGAGTACTAGTTACATACTTTCTGGAATAGAAAGCGACCAAGAGCACAAATGCAGCTGAGTTTTCTTGGCAGGGAGTTGCACTCTCTTAACTGCTTTAATTCTGGTGATTGCATTAGGTGCAGTTCATCTCTGATGAAATGCTCTCAGCCAAGACCTGAGAATATATCAAATAGGAGCTGATGCCTCATTTCTTTAAGCAGGGCGCTCAGTTGCAGATATAGGCATGGGTGGGCTTAAGTGTACTTGCAGTGGAAATGAGAAAGCTAACAAATAGCTTTGGTAATATTTTACTGTATTTCCTTTAATGTTATTTTATGGAAAATAATAATGCTACAGCGTGTGTGTGTGTGTGTGTGTGTGTGTATGTGTTGTTACAACCAGGCTGTGTGTGTGTGTTTTTTACACCAGATAAAACTGTAAAAGTCACTTGACAGTTCTCTCTATACAGTCATGAGCCATGCAATGATGCTTTGGTCAAGGCCAGACTGTATATACAATGGTGGTTCTGTCTATTATTATAATGGAGCTGAAAGATTGTATCACCTGGTGAAGTTGTAGCTATTGTGATTTAGTGCAATGCATTACTCATGTTTGTGGTGACCCTGGTGTAAACAAACCTATTGTGCTGTTTGTATAAAAGTACATTACAAACCACTGTGTACAACACATAAAACTTGATGAAAATGATAAAAACTATTTACTCATTTATGTTTTTCTGTGCTATACTCTTTATTATTATAGTGTACTCTTGCTACTTATAAAAAACTTTGCTGCACAACGGTGCGTTGCAGCCTCACACATCTCCTGTTAGCTGCATCTCTTGTGCTTGACTCAATCTCATGTTATCTGCAAATGTAGAGTAGCTGAAGTGCACAGTGTATATAAAGTCTGCAATAGGGTACAGTAATGTCCTGGCCCTTTGCATTCACTCACTTCTCACTCACTGACTCATTTAGACCAGCTTCCAGCCCGCTAGCTCCATTCATGGTAAGTGCCCTATACATGTGCACCACTTTTAATCTTTCATACCATATTTTTCTGTGCCTCTTCTATGCTTGAATATGTTTAGAGAGACAAATATGTACCATTGTGTTACAATTGCCTGCAGTATTCTGTACAGCAACATGCTGCGTAGGCTTATAAAATAGGAGCAATAGGCTGTACCATATAGCCTGTGTGTGTGGTAGGCAATAACATCAAGGTTTGTGTAAGTGCACTCTCGTGATGTTCACACAATGACAAAATTGCCAGATGATGGATTTTTCAGATTATATTTCTGTTAAGTGGCGCATGTCTGTATAAACATAGTTGCATCTGGTGTTCAGTAGTGTAGGTAGGAATTTCTATAGTCTTTGGAAAATACAAGTGTAATAAGACTGTGATGTAGGGAGGGGATACAAAGAGGGTCAACACAAAGGCGTGGCTGAGTAAGGTGAAGGGCCATTGGAGAACCTACAGGAGAGTAAATTGACTTTATGGAAGAAAAAGAAATTGAGAAAACAAATGGCAACCATCAAAGAAAGTGATATAGTTCCCTTCCTTTGGGGGTGATGTTATGGAGTTATGTGGTATAAAATTTATTATTGGAATTTGAGACATCAAAGTTCATAGCCCAAATAATCTGGGAGCATAGCCAGAGCCAATGGAAAGGCAATATAATAGTTAATGGCTCCTCCCAGGCAGAGCTGACCATGACCTCCTGGCTGCATCTAAGATTTACTGTGTGTAACGGAATTGTGGGGAACTTGGGAAGCTAAAGTCTGGCACCCTGAGGATTTGTAGGCCCAGATAATGCCGATAATTTCTATAGCTAAAAACATCCAAGAAATTTCAATGTGTATTTTAGTCTATAAGTTTAATGTTTATTTTATGTAGTATATAGTATTTTCTCTTAATTATATTTATTAATTAATTTTTAAAGAATCTGATACATGAATGTCTGGAATTGATAAGAAAAAAAAGATGGGGGTGGGACTGGGAAACTGTACCGATATTTAGTGACTATAAAAACCTGGGAGAACTGAGGAAACATCACATGGATCATGGTGCGGAAAAAGGGCTCTGTTATTGTAATTGGATTGTTTGTCCCAACCTCTTGTATGCTTCTTATCTCATTTCGCAGTTCCTTCCTCTGCCACTTAAACTCACAGAAACAAAATGTTAGTGAATGTCTCCTTTTTCCATGACTTCCCAGACTAATTTAATACAAATGGCTAGACTTCTAGGAAGAGAGCATCTTTTTTGGAGCACATTGTCTCAGACAACTCTTCTAGGATCTGAGGGTAAATGCAGAGATGAAAGAGGAAATGAAAAATCTGAAGATGTGGGTAATTAGCTTCTTGACTTTTGGACAATTTAATTAACCTCTTTACACTTCAATCACTTCCTTATAAAAGTGGATTACATGTAATCCCTTAAATTTAAAGGGTTTATAATATTCAGAGTGGACAGCAGTAAACCCTGGATTGCTGCCCTTTCTATATGCTTAGAATTTTATGTATGGCAAACATAATTGGCTTGTGAATATTTCCTTTTCCCTAGAGCCCCTTACATTACAATGTGGTTGCAGGACAATTGGAGGAGATCACCCTTGAAAAATGGTAGAAAGGAAAAATAGTAATGTGATATCAGGGAAAAAACTCATACGTTTATAGATGAGTAGGAGAAATACAGAGAGACGAACAAAGGGTGAGAATTAAGAAGCATTTCAAAAAACTGCACGGACTCTGACTAGCCTCCGCGGAGCCTTTGATGGCAGCTGTCCAGGTGTTAGTGATCTATTGTGAATTGACCTGGGCTCTACTTAAAGCTTGATTTCTCCAACTGACACGCCAATCAGATAATATAATGAGGAATGACTGATGAGGGTTTTAAGGAGGTGCCTCCAAAGACCTTGGAGATAACAGGGATATATTCACTCTTTGAGAATAAGACAAAACAAAACAAAAACATTGAAATAGAAATTATAGTCTGTAGATTTATTAGAAAAATGTAGTTAAAGACAAATAAATTGTGCAGAGAAAGTTCTTTTAGAGAGGAAATGTTAGATTTTCACCTCCAAAACTGTCCAGGAGGAAAGGTGTGATTCAACTCTTGGGGAACTCAGCTCTTTTATGAGCAAAGTGTGTTGTGGGCAGAAATATTTATGGGCAAAATGTGCTGTGGGCAGAAATATTCCTTTAGAACTCCTCATGCCTCAAGTCCAGTATGTCTCATGTCAATCCTTAGGCTTTGCCTTAATTATGTGTCATCAATCAACCTACTGACCTGATTATTGGCCATAAATATAGAAGCAAATGTGGACATTAGGAGTGAATGAATGAATTCCAGTATGAATTAATAAGTTGGTATTCTTAATTATACTTCTTTTTCATGGGAATTTATTTAAATTTTATCATTTATTTCTGGGTACAGTATCAAGTGCCAGTTTCTGGCCTTTAGAAACTTAAGTTTATGGGTCATATTCCCAGGGAGGCCTTTTTGTGTCCACTTCCTTTGGAATTCCCTTATTTTTTGACTTTCCACCATCAATTTTCTATTCAAAGAATTTCCAAGCCTGGAATGCCCTGGTGTTCAAGTGCTTTTTTCTTATTGAAGTGTATGCAGATCTTCTAGAAGAACCATTAGGAGCTATATGATCTTTTGTGACAAATACATGCAGACAATTGTTGGCTGAATGCCTGGGTCACTATGTGGTAAGCAAAGCTGTCTGATGGACAAGGATCTGCTTTGCATTTGATGGTTGCAGAATACTTAAGTGCTTCACGTATTTCTATGTTAGGGTTGCTCAAAGATAGAAATTCCAAAGGTTTTAGATACACAGTATAAATATACTTCAGAACAGGAGAAGCATAACTGAGTTGAAATCAAGTCCACTAAAACCAGATGATTCAGCAACTCGGACAGCCCAGTTAATTGATCCATTTTCCCATTCCATATTTGTGTTATCTTTCAGTGGCTAGAACTGAATGACTTCTAGTAAACCCTAGGGAGAAACACTTTATAAATGAATTGATAGTTACAACATTTGTCCAAGCACTAAGTGCTAGGAGCACATTCCCCAGGTTAAGCACTTTCAAGTCACTCCGTACAAACTGAGAAATCAGGGGGAGGAATGCATAGCCATGTACATATTTAGCTGAAATGTTTGTGTCCATTGATCCCTTTTCACTTTTCTCCAATCTCTAGTATTTCTCCAATATCTATATGTCTAACATCTTCAACATTATAAGAAGTAGAAAAGTCTCATGATTTTAATTTGTATGGCTAATAATGATTTTTTATACAGAGAGATGAATTCCCTTATCTATTTCTCTCATTGGGTACTATTGCAAATTATTTTTTTTTTAAATTTATGGTTAAGGCCATGAATTCTGGAACAAGATATCCTGAGTTTGAATTCTTGTTCTTCCAAATATTAGCTGTGTGATTTTCAGCAAGATATTAAACTCAGTGTGCCTCAGTTTCTTTATGCATAAAATGGGAATAACAATAGTTTCTACTCTGTAGTGTTGTGTTGAAATAAAATGATATGTCAATTATTTGTTATGATATTCAGAACATATTAAATGTTCTATGAAGATTGGCCATTATTAATCAATGTTATTTATTTGGGTGTTCAGACAATTTACAGAGATGTGTCCAAATAATAACATTTTAATTTATTACTTCTTCCTTTTGGATATTAATAGGCTAGCCTTTTACAAAATTATATACTCAACATTTATTCAATACAATTGAATATTTCTTCCTCCCTCTTTTTATATTGGGGTATTATAATTTCATTACCTTTTCTAACAAAACCTAAATGATTATATTGAAACTTTATCATAACCAAGATTTTTAGAACTTGCCGAATTGGTTTAGTCATTTGCTAGCTACCCAGATTTATCTGAAAGATGCTTGTAGTTAGCTGGAACACTTGAGTCTGGTCAATAACATTATCTCTGAATGAATAATAGTGCCTGAGGCTAGGTATATATGTCTTTACATTACTTTTTACTTTAAATTCCTGCAATCATTCATAGTAAAAATGAGTCACACCATAGTTATTTGTTATCTGAGAAGATAGTTCTTCATATTTGAGAATTATTATTGCACTATGTCACTTATAGAAATATTTTCTGTTTATCTCTTAGCTTAAGGAACTGGAATGCTTTGTAGAATATTGTATTAATGCAAAACAACAGAGGAATTTATCTCTATAATTAGGAAAATTAGTGCAGCTTGCTCCAGTTATCACTCCTCATTTTATGCACACAACTCACCTTAGGACCACGTTTACATGGAGACCGGCTCACTTCGAACCTGTGTTTGTGCCACTTGCAATGATTTCCAGCCCACATCATATAAAGTAATTTCAGTAAGTGCTTAACTGAAAGTATTTTACATTCACAAACAGTTCACAGGGATCCCACTTACATATTCCATAATGCTTCCATAACTATTTCTCTAGAAAGCACATTTTAGATATCTGCATTAGTGTTAGTAAAACTGTTTTTATCTTTTCACCTCTTCCTTTTCTTGAGGTTATCAAGAAAATGTAACTTTTTTTCTCCAGTGTATGAAGATGTTTTTTATTTTTCTTTTTTGCCTATTGAATTCAGGGTGAATTATTCAATTATTGAATTCAGGGTGGGCAGGACAAACAAGCTTAGGAACAGGTAAATTCTGTAAACACTGAGGAATTCTCTAATAGAAAAGACAAAACACCTAACTGAAAGCAGGTTAGATTAAGAATCACATTAACAAAGTGAAGGATCAAAACACCATTGTTTCTAAACGAAAAATTGTAACTTCAAAGTTTTGAAGATAAATTATTTGTATGTCAGTTATGACTAATTTCATTTAAATTCAGTTATTCTTTGCAGTAACAAGAACTTAGAAAAGTGATTATTATCTTGGTGAAAAGTTACTTTTATTTACTGTGGATACATTTTGTGGATTAAGGAACCATATTTAAGTGAGTGAAGTAGAACACTTCTAAAATACTGTTCATTAGAAAGCAGCAGAAACATAACACTGTGCTCACCTTGAACTTATATGTGAAAAAGATTGAACAACAACCAAAAGCTGTTTTTTCCTAAAGCTCTTTTCTATAGCACACAATGGAGGGGAACTGTTATAACGAGGAAATAAGTTATTCATTCAGGGTTGATGTGTCCACGAAAGAAAGCCTGGGGTGCCACCAATACCATTGTTTTATATCAAGTTTTATATAATTTATATCATTGTGTTTCTAAAGCTTTATAAAGAACCTCAGAAACTTCCAGTATGGAGCCTGAGAGTCTGGTTTGAGTGTGTTTATTTATTGAAGACACCAGATGATGAGTAATTTTCCTTTAACTTTGAGGTGATTCTACTGACAATTGAGTAAGATTTTTACACACACGCACACGAAGACTCTCTTGTGCCTCACACAGAACTCAGAATTGTGCCTGTGTGAGTCAAAGTGACTGAGTACATCAGGAAAGGTTTGAAAAATGGGGGATACAATTTCACTAGTGTACTTTACCATTATTTGTTTACATCTCTGATCTCTTTTATACCAAGAAAAGCACTTAATTTGAGTCTCTTAGTACCAACGTGTACTAAATATTTTAAAGAAGGCTATTTTGGAATCCACTGTTTTTACTGACTCCATCAAAATTATTTCCAGCTTTTTGGCTATTCTAGCATTTCTGACTAATGTTATTTTGATCAAACATGAAATGTCTACCTTCTTCCTCTCTGATTGCTAGTGTTTGGGGATCTTGGAAGACGGAGAAAAGTGACTCATTATTTGTTCTCATTCTTTTCTGATCCTTTTAGCTTTACCTCCTTGGCCTTATGTACTCTACTTGGCAAAGGGAAAGGAGCCTCGTGTTCTGACTATTGGAAACAATTTTGATATGTTTTAAATATGTTACAGTCCTCTGGGGCTTCTTGTTAGACAGGCTTTAACAACATTTATTTGAATTCTTATGCCTGTATTTGAGTTTAAAAGTCAGTTGGAAGAGTCCACTTTGTTAATGTTTTGGTTTGCTTACGGGGTACAGAGAGGAGGCATGATCTATGCTGCGGACACAGCCAGCTATTCTCTGAAAGACCATCGGTGGTCTTGAAAGTAGCTAGGGAAAGCACCTCTCCCCATTCCAAATCCTGGTTGCTCTCATGCTGTTCTTCCCTATTTCAATTGCATTCCCGATTCTGTTAAATAACTGGCTAACGACTGGCTAAGTCTGCTAAATAAAAAGAAAAGATTTTAAAGCAGTAAGTTTTTCTGCGTTTGGCCGATAGACATAATCTTAGCTATTTTCTTACTATAGTAGGGAGTTCTAGGACTTTGATCTTTGTCATGTAAATTATGGAAGATACTATCGATTGCCTTATCTCACGGATTCACACTTTTTTTCTGCAAAGGGCAGGGTAGTAAATACGTTAGGTTTTGTAGGCCACACAACCTGTCACATCTACTCAACTGTGCTGTTGTAGTGGGAAAGGAGCCATGGACAATTTACAAATAAATCATTGTGGCTGTAGTTTGGTAAAACGTGATCTAGCCAATAGCTTCTCCATTCTCTCTTGCTGAAACCCAGATTTTTTAGTATAAGTTGGTGAGCATGTGCTTACAGAAGCAGGCTCCTCTCTTAGCTTCAGGTGATGAATCTCGATTGATATCGACCAGCAAGGATCCGCTTTCAGCTCTGATTGGTTTAGGGGTAGGCATCATTTCTTAGTGCTCTGGTAACTATTTTGCAGGCAAAGACCATGCAAGAAAAGCAGATTCCTTAGATATCTACATTATGAAGATAAGACTATTTCACATCTATTATCACATTATCATAGCAATAGTGGTGATTTGGGATAACTTCAAGTGACTAATCATTTATGTCCTCAAATCTGTGACTTACATTGGTACCACTTTCTTTGATAGAGATTTTTTTAAAAATTAAGAACGGATATTTTTAATTTGTTTCAGAAGCAACCAAACTCACAGCAAAGGTAAATTTTAGGTTTCCGGAAACCTAATTAAAAGTTTCATGAAAAGCATATATATCTTAAAAAGTTATCTTTTTAAAGATATCATTGAAAAATAATAATAAGTTTTTCAAGATGTTGTAGGGAATGTAGCATTACCACTTAATGCAATTTTTATGTGTATAGTAGATTATTTTATAAGATTTAAGAGAATGATAGGAAAAAATTTAATTAAAAAGGGATTTTTGCAGAAAATTTATAGATTTTATAGAGGTCTATTACAGATGTTTATATACTTATGTACATACACACAATATTCCTTAACTGGAAATTGAATACAGTGCATCTCATAGAGTTATTTATGAGGTGTGAAGCCACATAAGCCAGCATCCAAATATTCATATTTGTGTGAATGATTTTCTTCTCCATTATTCCTTCCTTTTCCAGGAAGTATTACAATAAATTTATACTGTACATATTTCATTACATCTTAAAACTCCATTCAATTGAGCAGTTTTGTTGCTGACATTGAAAAGCTTTCTTTTAACCACCACCCCCCCAATATCTTTGTTTTTCTACTTAGTGTCAACATTCAAATGGAAATTTATTTCAAATATATCCTAGGTTTAAATCTTAATTCAAAATTTGGGTTTTCTAAGGAAAAATATTTAGATGGAACCCCCTTTCCCACTTGTTAATCATGTGATAAGGGCACCAATTTATTTTAAAAGCAGGCTTTTTTTTTTGCCTGGAGCGAATAGTTTTGCTCTTAATCACATGCCTTCCTGCTCTCTAATTAGATAATTTATTTTTTTTCCTTGCTGAAACTTCTGTTTGAATTTGTTTCCTTGTCCTGTTTAATTTCTTCCTGATTTATAAAAGTAAAGCACAGCCATCAGAGTCAGATGCAGGATTCAGCCTTAATGACATTTGAAGGGAAAAGCCAGCAAAGGAAAGCAGTGCTCTTCAGGCAAATTGTTCTCTTGCCTCTTGCACTGCTATTCCATCCAGCAGTAATGCAGTCATGGCCAGTCTCTGGAAAAGGGGTCTCACACTGAATGGACCATCCTCATATGTATACTCACATGTTGTCTTTGAAAAGATAGTTTTCTAAGATACATATGTTTTTCATGAGACTTTTAATTAGGTTTTTGGAGACCTAATTGTGCATGTATACTCCTGACACCAAAAGGCTGTCTGGAGATATATGCACGACTGCTCTTGTGGCACTGGTGTTCTAGCCAATAGATGCTGTAGGGTCCTCAAACCATATCTGTCAAACGTCTATAGAAACTTGAAGTGATATTGAAGAAAAAGAATCTCATAGGTTTGTCCACGTGATGATTCTCCTTTTGCTCGTGGACAACATGTAAGATCTAGTCTTTCAACCATCCTGAACTATTTTAATCCTGTAAATGTAAACAGGCATAAGGAGTCTCAAACTTTTAGGTGGCAATTTATGTCTCGATAAGAATATTCAATCGGTTACATATATTGAAGGCTCCTTGAGAGGAATTACACCTGCTTTGTAAAAGTTAACACCACCAGTGTCCTAAGTGGCTCTCTGATAAGTTAAGGTGTTCTTTGTTGGAAAGCTGGCTGTCTGGGATAAGACATGTGTATGTGCATGTGTATGTATAACTTATCAGTCTCATACTGTAGTGAACATTTTGATGGAGTTTGATAGAGTTTATAGAATGGTTTGCAATACATGCATCATCCATTCCACGGATAACAACATGGAAGCACAAAACCAAAACCTGGCTTTTAGTCCCAACTCTGCAACTTAATAGTGGTTTTGCCTCTGAAGGGTAAAAAGTATTGTCTGTAAAATAGACATTCTTTCATGTGTCTCTGGGCTCTTTGTATGTCCTCTTTGGAGAAGTGTCTGTTCAAGTCCTTTGCCCATTTTTTAATTGGGTTGTTTGTCTTCCTGGCGTTGAGTTGTATGAGTTCTTTATGTATGTAGGAGATCAAACCTTTGTCCAAGGTATCATTGGCAAATATGTTCTCTGGTACAATGGGTTCCCTTTACATTTTGATAATGTTTTCTTTAGCTGTGCAGAAGATTTTTAATTTGATTTAGTCCCATTTGTTCATGTTTTTCCTTATTTCCCTTGCCCTAGGAGATATATCAGTAAAAATGTTGCTGAGAGGGATATCTGAAATTTTACTGCCTGTGTTTTCCTCTAGGAGTTTTATGATGTAACAACTTATAATTAAGTCTTTTATCCATTTTGTATTTATTCTGGTGTGTGGTGTAAATTGGTGGTCTAGTTTCATTTTTTTTTTTGCATGTACCAGTCCAGTTTTCCCAGCACCATTTATTGAAGAGGCTATTTTTATTCCAATTTATGCTCCTTCCTCATTTGTCAAATATTAGTTGACCATAGAGGCATGGGTTTATTTCTGGGCTCTCCATTCTGTTCCATTGAGCTATGTGTCTGTTCTTACGCCAGTATTGGACTGTTTTGATTACTGTGGCCTTGTGGTATAGTTTGATGTCAGGTACTGTGATCCCTCCTACTTTGTACATCTGTCTCAAGATTACTGAGGTATTCCAGGTCCTTTTGTTCCATATAAATTTTTGAAATATTTGTTCTAGATCTGTAAAATATGCCACTGGTATTTTAATAGGGATTATGTTGAATCTGTAGATTGCTTTGGATGGTATAGAGATTTTAAAGATGTTAATTCTTCCAGTCCATGAACAAAGCAAGAGCTTCCATTTACTTGTATTTTCCTTAATTTCTTTCTTCAGTGTTCTGTAGTTTCCCAAGTATAGATCTTTTACCTCTTTGGTTAAGTTTATTCCTAAGTACTTTATTTTTCTTGTTGCTATAGTAAATGGGATTTTCCCCTAGTTTCTGTTACTGATATTTCATTGTTGGTGTACAGAAATGCCCTTGCTTTCTAAATATTAACTTTGTGTCCTATTATTATGCCAAATTCATTTATTAGGTTGAGTAGTTTTTTGGTGGGGACTATAGGGTTTTCTGTGTACACTATCACATGATCTGCAAATAACAACAGTTTACTTCCTCCAATCCAATTTGAATGCCTTTCATTTTTTTTTTTTTTGTCTGATAGTGGTGGCTAGAACTTCCAGTACTATATTTAACAGTGGTGAAAGCAGATACCCTTGTCTTGTTCCTGATTTTAAGGGGAAAGCTTTTAGTTTTTGCCCATTGAGTATGATGTTGGCTGTAGGTCCCTCATAAATGGCCTTTATTAGGTTGAGGAATGCTCCCTCTATTCGCACTTTGCTGAGTGTTTTTATCATAAACGGGTGCTGGATTTTATTAAATGCTTTTTCAGCATCTATTGATACAATCATGTGATTTTTGTCTTTCATTTTGATTATGTAGTGTATTACATTGATTGATTTGTGAATTTTGTACTATCCTTGCAACCCTGGGATGAATACCACTTGATCATGGTGTATGATCTTTTTAATACATTGCTGGATACTTATTGCCAATATTTTGTTGAGGATTTTAGCATCTATGTTCATCAGAGATATTGGCCTATAGTTTTCTCTCTTTGTTGTGTCTGTACATGGTTTGGAATTAGGATAATACCAGCCTTGTAAGAATAATTTGGGAATCTTCCCTGTTATTGAATTGTTTGGAATACTTTGAGAAGGATAGGAGTTAGTTCTTCCTTAAATGTTTGGTAAAATTTACCTGTGTAGCCATCTGGTCCAGGGCTTTTGTGTGCTAGAAGTTTTTTATTATTGCCTCAATTTCACTAGTTGTTATTGGTCCATTCAGGCTTTCTGCTTCTTCTTGATTCAGTTTGGAAGGTTGTATATTTCTAGAAATTTGTCCATTTCATCCAGGTGGCCAATTTCTTGGAATATAGTTGTTCATAGTAATTTCTTAGTCTGTCATATTTTTGTGGTATCAGTTGTTACTTCTCCTCTTTTGTTTCTGATTGTATTTATGTTGGTCCTCCATATTTATTGTTCATGAGACTGGTTAAAGGTGTGTTAATTTTGTTTATCTTTTCAAAGAACCAGCTCCTAGATTCATTGATCTTTTAAATGTTTTTTAGTTACTATGTCATTTAATTATGTTCTGATCTTATTATTTCCTTCTTTATACTCATTCTGGGCTTTTTTGATTGTTTTGCCAGTTCTTGTAGATGTAAGTTTAGGTTGTCTATTTGAGATTTTTCTATCTTCTTTAGGTAGGCCTGCATTGCTATAAACTTCCCTCTTAGGACTGCTTTTGTTGTGTTCCATAGGTTTTAGATTGTTTTGTGTTTATTTTCATTTATTTGCAGATAGTTTTTTATTTCTTCCTTGGCCTCATTCTTAACCTATTCATTATTTAATAACCTGTTATTCAGTCTTCATGTGTTTGATTTTTTCCTTGAGGTTTGTTTCTAGTTTCAAGCCATTGTGATTTGAGAAAATGCTTGATATAATTTCAATTTTCTTGAAGTTGTTTTGTGTCCTACCATGTGATCTATCTCTGAAAATATTCCATGTGCATTTGATAAGAATGTATATTTTGCTTCTTTGGGGTGAAAGGTTTTGTATACATCAATTAAGTACATTTGATCTAGAGTGTCATTCAATGCCTCAGTTTTGTTGTTGATTCCTTGTTTGGAAGACCTATCCATTGTTGACAGTGGGGTGTCAAAATCCCCTGTGATGACTGTGTTGTTGTTGATATCTTTCGTGAAGTCCACTAAGATTTTCCTTATCTATTTAGGTGCACCTATGTTGGGTACATGTATGTTTACAAGGGTTATATCCACAAATTTATTTCTGGCTCATTTAGAATGTTGGAAAATTTCTGTTCCAAATGACTACAGGACTGAGGAAACTTTTTCCTTGTTGGCTGTTGGCTGGAGGTCATTCTCAGCTTCTGACAGCTTCTGAAGCAAGGTACCTTGCTTCATGGCTACCTTCCTCTACCTTCAATCCACAATAGTGGGATGAGTCATTCTCATGCTTTAAATCTACTCGTATTTCATCTGTCTCCCTCTTCTGCTATCTATGATTGACTTTTCTGCTTGTTTTGCCTGCTTTAAAGGCTCATGTGATTATATTAGATCTACTTGAGCAAATCCAAGATAATTTCATATTTTAAAGTTAGCTAATTTTTAACTTTAATTTTATCTATAGTCCTTTCATAGCAGTAGTTAGATTAGTGTTTAATTGAATAACTAGGGAGTGGGGAACTTGGGGAAGAATCATTAGAATTCTGCCTACCATATCCTTCATATGTAAATTAATTAACATATGCTTATGGTATGCCTTCAACGTTTAATACTCTGTTTTAAATATGGGGAAAAAGTCAAGTCCATATAAGAAATGGTGTGATGGTGATATGCAGAGACTATAATTGGGAGGGATGTGATAAGCAGACTTGGGTGATAATGGTGGACAGGTCCATGGGCATCACCATATGTAGAGCATAACTGCAACCTGAAGGACAACCTTGAATTAATGCCAGGGAAGGAGAGAATTGAAAGGGGCATAGAGAAGAGACTGATGTATTTATTGTCTCATGTTTGTTGATGCTAGAAGGGATTATTTATAATACCCTGTTCCCAACCAGAATATGGAATCAAATTAGAGATAAAATAAAAGTCAAGTGGTGTAGATCAAAAATACCACTGATAATTGATAAACCTGATATAAGAGAACAGGCTAATAAGTCAGACTTACCCTGTCCCAGTCCCCAAGTTTGCCAGATGTTCAGTCTTCCCTTGGGAGAATCTGTCCTTGTATTCCCAATGGCATGGAGAAACCCAGAATTCATGTGCCTTGTGAATATATTGACTGCCCCCAATTTTTTACATATTCCCCTCTAGGTGGGAATGATAGACAGGATGGAGCAAGAGACTAGAGCTGTTATTTCAGTGAAACATGAGCCAAAACAGAAGAGTTCCTTCCCCATTCATTCTGCAAACTTTTGTCCTTAACTGGAGATAAATAGTATCTACTCTCAACATATCCTCCAGGAATAATTTTAATTTAAATACAGTACAATAAAATGCAAGGGAAGAACTTTGCGGTTTTTGAGAAACCTTGTGGTATAAATACAAGACCACTGAGTTTAGCTAAGTCATGTTAACCGTGAAACGCTCTAGTCAGTCAGTAAGTTATTAAGCGGTTCCCTGCCATTGGCTCCCACTCAGGTTATCAGCGTTAGGAAGGCAGCCATGAAAACAATGATCTTGACTACAATTGTACTTTCAAACTGAGCCTTTAGGCTTCCGTGTTTCAGCCTTGAGAGGAGGCTACTGAGTCAATTCTAGTCCTTTTGAACCTAGCTTAAATTGTGAAGCAATGCCAGAAGAAGGCCACTTATATTAAATAGCTTTAAAGTCTCAGGGGTCATCAGTCCACTAAAAGGAAATCCTGGAACCAAGTAATTTAAAGGCAATATGACCATGGAGTACTTTTAAAGGCATGTCAGAGGCCAAGTGCCGCTGCTGCTGAGCTGTCGGTGATGCTGGGTACAGCTGGGAGAGGCTCCGATGGGTAACAGCCCGGCACATTTCTTTGACCTCGGACTCCAGGGGGAAACCGAAGTTCCTCGCTCCACCTCGGCGATTTGGTGAGAAGTTTGTATGGGTAAAAAGACTTTAAAAAGCAAATTATTTTCAGTTAATTTATCTTTGAAAGAAAAATAAATTGCTGCAGTTAAAAATTAGCAATGGCTTACAAATTCAGGGGTTTAAAATTTTTATGTTATTTTATTATTTTATTTTTCAAAAATAAAAATTACCACCCATATAACTTGTAAAGCCAAATTTGTAGGGACCTGATTTTAAGTCTACTTTCCAAGTCAATGTAGTATTGTTGCAGAGCAAACAGAAGGTTCTCGAGACTGGCAAAACACTTCCATAGTCTCACTTTCTCGAACCTGAGGGGTCAGTCTTCCACAGGCAATTAAGATCCCGGACAAGCCCCCAAAAACTGTTACCAAGCAACAGAAAAGGTCCGTTATTGTCTGCCGCCTTATGGAAAGATGTCTCTTAAAGACAGAGATTTGTGAAAAGGAAACGAAATGTTTATTTAATGTTATACAGAGTTAAAGTAGCAACCTAATGTCTCCATTAATATATCAAAGTCCTTTAGGATACCCAGACACCCACAGTGCTTCCTATCTCCCTCTGCCCTAAGTCAGGGTACCGTAATTGCAAGGAAGAGAAGCAAACATCTGGGATCCAGGCTCTTGACACCGTCAGCTGTGTCGTCTTCCAGGCAGGATCTCTGGTTAATCTGAAGCCATGTGGCACCTTCTCATGGCCCACTGGCAAGAGTTCTTTCACCCTTCTTCCAGGCAGTCTCTCTTGCTCCCAGGCCACACAGCCAAAGGGAGCACCCCAAAGCCGCGTGGTCCTTCCTCTACCAAAGCTGTGGGGAAGGGGTCCCCACTGTGGCAAAGCCTCGTGGCTCTCCCTCTTCACCAAAGCTGCAGGGGTCTGCACTCTGGTGAAACCACGTGGAATCTCTCCCTCTGGCAAAGCTGCGAGAGGGTCTCCACTTGGGCAAAGCCTAGTGGCAATTCTCTGCTAAAGCCACATGGTGATTTTCCCTCAT